>CM060106.1:25551466-26008966 GCA_030522415.1 Channallabes apus
AGTGTGTTTTAGACGTGAACCAGGCAGTCTGATCACAGAGTAAGCCGTCTACCTTGATAGTATCCAAACACTAGTGAAACACAGGGATAGGTACATTAGTGTAGCGGGGAATTATATAAGAGTAAACTTTTGCTTTCAATTTTTCTTTTTTTCATTAAAGATACATGTTTATTAAAAAGAAAAAAAGACATTTTTGTAAGCCCAATTGTTTGGCACGTACATTTACATTTAGGCATTTGGCAGACGTTCTTATCCAGAGCGACTTACATTTTTATCTCATTATACATCTGAGCAGTTGAGGGTTAAGGGCCTTGCTCAAGGGCCCAACAGTGGCAACTTGGTGGTTGTGGGGTTTGAACCTGGGATCTTCCGAACCATAGTCCAATGCCTTAACCACTGAGCTACCCCTGGCCCGGTGTACAGTAAACTGTTTAATGTCTGAGCCGAGCAGCAGCGTTGATCCTGTATGTTAACATGCGCAGACTGAAGCCTCTCAGTGTGTTTACCAGGACATAATAATATAATCTCACAGGAGAGCTGGGGAATATCAGCCCTAATGGCTCGACATATTTTCCACCTCTAAAGCAATCTGAGAGCCGTGAGCGAGTGTGTGTGGGAAAGCTCAGTGACAATGTCCTGGCTAACCGTTGTCGTGAACTTATTAGCTACAAACTCGCTAAGGAGGAATGAATAAAGAGGGAAAAAAGCAGCAGTAATACCAGGAGGTATACACACAGGATTATGCCTCTGACTCATACTCACATGTTTCATCATTAGATGATCCCCCGCGAAAAAAATAAAGCCTGATGCCACAACACAAATCATCAACAGTGTCTTATCAGACAGCATCCGTGTACGTAGTTGTCAGTCCCTTTCATATGGCTTTGAGACAGTTATTAAAGATTCCTCACCGCCTGTCAGTCTGACTGAACAAGGCGTGTCCTAAAAAGAAACATTTTGAAAGTGTTGTATTTACAGCTGTATATTGTGTACTCCTACACCGTCATAGTAACTGTCACACGCTTTGTCCGGAAGCTGCCAGACATCAGCTGCTGGTGAGTACATCACATCGTGGTACATATTCAAGACCAGCAAATTTAACTCACGACCTTGGGGCTTTGTCCGTCTCAGTGAAGCATGTGTGGCCAATGCGCTCGTCAGTCCCAGTGAAGGAGTCATGACTCATGTGAGTCCCAGTGAAGAGATATGCACGTTAAGACTCATAAAAAAAAAATGACTGCACCTTTTTAATTCTGGGGTTGTTTTTTTTTTTTTTTTTTTAAATGCAACAAAAATCAACTCAGATTTTTTATATTTATTATTTTATATATGCAAAGCATATGTGGGGAATACTACTGTAAGTACCCGCTCCAGCTCTTAATTAACTGATCATCAGGAGATGTGGAGAGCAGAGGTTTTGGCAGTTTGCTGGTTTAGAGCATTCAGGTGTGTGTGTGTGTAACACTATAGAACTATGGTAAGTGGAAAAGACATACATAATAGTTTTTGAGAAGCAATTGCTGCTGCACTGCAATCTGGAAAGGGTTATAAATCCATTTGCAAACAATTTGGGGTTTACTGTTCTACAGTGAGAAAGATTTGTGGAAAGCATTCAAGTCACCAATCTTCCCAGGAGTTGACGTCCAAGAATATTCAGCCCAAGGTCAGACCGTGCAGCGCTCAGAAAAAAAAAATATATATATATATATTATAATAATAATAATTCCAAGACCTATATCAGGGGTTGCTAAGTGGTCGGAGCATTAGAGTACTAATCGGATGGTCCCAGGTTCAAACCCCAGTCCCTTGAGCAAGGAATTTAACCCGCAACTGTTCAAATGTATAACAAGATTTAAGAAAGTGAGTTGCTCTGGATAAGAGTGTCTGCCAAATGCAATAAATGTTAATGTAAAAAAAAAAAATAAATAAATAAATAGCAGTTCCTACAGGCCTCACTGAGCATGTTAAATGTTAAAGTACATGACGGCACAATTAGAAGAAGACTGAACAAGTACGGTTTGTTTGGAAGGGTTGCCAAGAGGAACCCCTTCTGTCGAAGAACATGGAAGCACAACTGAAGATCGCAAAATTCATCTGAACAAAGCACAAGACTGATGGAACAAAGTCCTATGGACAGACGAGACCAAAGTGGAACTGTTTGACCGTAATGCCCAGTGCCATGTTTGGGGGAAACCGAACAGCATTTCAGCAGAAACACCTCATATCCTGCAGTCACTGAGTTGACCGTGACCTTCTTTGTATAAGAGTATTCCAGAGGAAAATGTGAGGCCATCTGTCTGACAGCTAAAGCTTGGTTGAAATTCGGTCACGCAACAGGACAATGAGTCAAAGCACTCCAGAGAATCTACATCGTAATGGCTGAAAAATTAAATAAATCTACCCAGTCAAAGTAAAGACCTCAACCCAGTTGAAATGCCATGGTAGCACCTCAAGAGAGATGTTCATAAGCAAACGCCCCAAAAACCTCAATGAACTGAAGGAATGTTGTAAAGAAGAATAGACCAAAATTCCTCCACAATGATTTGAGAAACTGATAAAGTCTTATAGGAAATAATTCTTATTACAAAAAAGTTATTGCTGATAAAGTTACATATTGTTCATCTCAGGTTGTATTTACCTAATGATTTTATTATGCTTTTACAAAAAAATAAACAATAAAATAGGGGGCACTAACTTTTACACTAGTGCCATATAAATAAAGGCCATTGCTTGGGTTATATGTGAATAGCATTGTTGAGGAAAAGTGCAGGTCGTTAAACCACGTGCGCTGGAAAGACGGTATGGAATTACTGAATGATAAAAAGAGGACGAAGAACAATTTCAACACGTTTCACGATCACGCGCGTCTCACAGGGTTTTAGTGAGTAAAACTAGCACAGGCAGCTGGGACGGCACAAACACAATCTCACTCCAATAAACACAGATCGCACGCCAACTGCAATAAACAACCAGCAACCTGCAGAGATGGAAAAATAGAGTAGGACAGACAGAGGACACAAGGCTAATTGCATGCTAACTGTGCGAGCAGACGGTTGGGATCAAGGGAGACTCCACATGTAATCAGTGGTGCTGGACTACACGCAGCTACAGCCGGCCGGAGCACTGACCTCACCCCATTAGCATCTCTCACACACACACACACACACACACACACACACACACACACCAAACCATGAGTCAGCATATCAGGTAATGGATCACAATGTGGCGATATATCAATGTTGTATCACAACAGATAGATATGTATACGTATCATATCAGTATTGGTATTGAGATCACATTTTCTTACAGTGCCGTGACTTTGCCTGCAGCAATGACGATTGCAAAAGTAAAAAGTCACTCATGCAAAAGAGATATAATCTCAACTCATGTCCAAAGAATGCAGCCCAAACAATGTCGCCTGTCTTTTTTGTTTTTTACGATGTATTCAATTTTTATATGCAAAAGCAAAGCCTGGATATACAATTAGCCAAAAAAAAAAATTATAATGTATACACACTTCAACATAAGAAATATACGCCTCTCTTCTAACAATCGCATCAACAATGGCGCGACTACTGACATCTTTAGAGGAACCATGATGCTATCATGTTTCAATTCAAGGTTTAAAAAAAAAAAAGCCCATAGACGATAACTAACGAAGTGTGTATACATTTTTTTGGCTGACTCTGTATATACAGTATGTATCGCATATTGTAAAGCCAGCTTTGGAAAACCCAAGATTACTATTTGACTTGCTCAAAAAAAGGTCACCCAATCCAATATTGAACCCTGGAATATGGCGTGCCTGGCTTCAGGGAAGAACAAACCCACAGATGTGACAACTTGGTCATTCAGGTCGTCAGATGGCTTTATTTGATTACCACTAGACCTGACCAACTGAAGCAACCCCAGATCATAACACCGCCTCCACACTCTTGTACAGAGGACACTATATGCATGATGGGTGCATCGCTTCACACACTTCCCTCCTTAACCTGATGCTCCATCGCTCTGACATAGGGTCAGTCTGAGCTCAAAATCAGACATCATGACCTTTTTCCAAAGTGCCAATCTTTATGCATCCTACCAAATTAAAGCCTTGTTTTCTGAGCAGTCTCACTGACAACTGGTTCTCTTCTGGACACGCAGCTGTTTCGTCCTGAGAGATCTCATAACATTTTGTGTATGGAAATAGACTTCTAGTCTAGAGTTGAGAGAAATCCCCAAATTTGACATGGACTCCCAAGTTACACACTTACTAAACATGGTAATTAACTAGAACGTTGACTCATTTGTCTTTAAGCAGGAAAATCCCCAAACTCTCCTGGACTGCATCTCCCCCAAGACTGGAGTTAGGAAACCCTGCTCCAAGCTTTCACGCCTCGTCTGAAGATACTCCCAACACTTCCGGATCTGTTGGAAGTCGAGAGACATTACTCCTTTAAGTTACGCAATACACGCTACACATCTGCTGCTGAGCCGTGAAGATCATGGAAGAAGCACTATTACTGTGTGCCGTGTGACTCAGTGCTTCTGGTAGCGCCAGCGCCACCCACACTACCCCCACCCCTCCTGTGTGGGTTTTTTCACACCCATCCTCTGTTCCCAGGGATAAGACCAGAGACTTTCCATTTCTCCACATCACTATTTAGTTTAGTGTCCAGCTCATCATCATCATCAACTAATGTAGAGCTAAAGGGCATGTGGAGGTGGTTTCACGTTTCAAGCTGGAAAATAGAGGCGCTTGAGCCTGGTTTCCATGATGTCATCTGCAAACGTCTGAATTGCAGGAGCCAAAATAAAGCATACATTCAGAGTTGAGAGCACATCAGGACAATCAAGGCCTTGTGGGGTGAAGAAAATGTATCGTGCGCTGAACGCGCCAAGTGTCTAGCCGTGTTAAATCACGTCTTACCAGCGTTCACATCAGAGCCTTTGCTTTCATTTTAGACTACTGAACCGGAGCAAAAGCAAAATTATGATACAATATTGAGATACACGTTCAATACACGTTTTTCACACGTTATCCCTGGTAAAAAAAAAAAAAAACAGTTATTTACATAGGTCTTGTATACGGACCCAAATCCTTGACGATGAGAGGATAGGGCCTGCGAGTGTGTTACGCCGCAACCAACGGTGCGTAAGCGAGCAGTTGCGAAAACTATCCGTTTGTGTGTGTGTGGTCAGTAGACTATAAATTCTGGGCAAACAGATGATGACATCAAGTATACTATTTATTTTGCTATGCGTGATCAATCAGGAATGCTATAGTGTAAAGTTAGAGAAAAGAAATGGTAGCTGAATAAACAACACCCTGGTTTTGACCAGTTCTCGGACGTAATGTTTCATGGATAGAAGTGCAGCAGATTTTGGGTTTGTGGGTTTATTATTCATTCATTCATTCATTTTCTATACCGCTTAATCCTGTGTTCAGGGTCGCGGGGGACCTGGAGACTATCCCAGGAGACTTCGGGCACTAGGCGGGGTACACCCTGGACAGGGTGCCAATCCATCGCAGGGCACACACACATACACACACTCACACACCCAATCACACACTACGGGCAATTTAGGAACGCCAATTAGCCTAACCTGCATATCTTTGGACTGTGGGAGGAAACCGGAGTACCCGGAGGAAACCCACCAAGCACGGGGAGAACATGCAAACTCCATGCACACAGAGACAGGAATCGAGCCTGGCCGGGGAATCGAACCCAGACCCTGGAGGTGCAAGGCGACAGTGCTAACCACTACACCACCGTGCCGTGGGTTTATTACTGTAGGATAACTTTAGGCTGTTTTGGAAATTGCGCTTTTACAGCCGGAACATTTTTAGGCTTGGCCAGATTTTAAGCAAGGAAGATAATTAAAGCTCTTATTCTGATATATTATTATTTATCTAGTAAACTACATAAACCGAGAAGTGTCTGGTATGACGGATGCCGTACATAAACCAACAACAACAAAAAAAAAAAGAATGTAATTCTTGGTATATGCGTTTTTTTAGGTTTATTAGATTTTTCAAAGACGTAGGAAAAATTATTCATAGTATTCATTTTAAGAGACAGTAAAAGGTACGGAGCATTGTTAAAGCTGTTAAACCTCTGAGATACAGTCCTGTACTGTACAGTGAGAAACAGGTGCAGATGATGAGAGATGATCAGGATGGAGATTAGTATACAGGTGAAGCTGAATGCTAAATGGGTGGAACAGACGAGAGGGGAAATGAGGTTGCTGCTGAGGTTGTTACACACACACTACAAGTTTTTTTGGGGCACTTTACAGCCTGTCGCAGTAAAACATTCATTTTGCATTCCTTTAATTCAATTTAATATTAAGAAATGTATACACACACACACACACACACACACACAGAAGACTTCTGCACAGTCCTGTACAAGAGGTATAAAATACTTCAGGATGTTGTATACTTCACTTGGCGTGTGCTAGGTCACATCACCTCACTGCTGATTTCTCCATCACAACACGTGATACACGGCGTGTGTTATTCCTTACTTTGGAGCCTGCAGTACTCGTACATCATGCGCTTTACGACCTGAAGGAGTTTTACGCTTTACTAGGCTCCGAGTCCACGATGACTCGAACATCCCAAGACAGTTTCATTCTGTAATAAAGACGGCCTTTCAGTTCACATTACAACTTCTACACCGCTTTTAGTTGTGATGAATGTTTTTTGGCTCAGCCTTCAGCTCGCAGCAGCCTGAAGCAGTACTGGATCTGAACAGCCTGACCATGTGCAGCAGCGTGATAACACTAACTACCTACATCCGTTACACACACACACACACATGTATATACACACACATATATATATATATACACACATATATATACACACATACATATATACACACACATATATATGTGTACATATATATATATATATATACACACACACACACACACACACACACACACACACACACACATATATATATATACACACACACACACACACACACACACACATATATATATATACACACACACAGGTTGAGCTCCACATGTCGGCCAGACATCATGATAAAGCAATTTTCCATAAAACGTTCACTAATAAAGACAGCATTCAGCTCTCTCTCTCTCTCTCTCTCACACACACACACACACACACACACACACACACACACACACACACACACACACACACACACACACACACACACACACACACACACACACACACACACACACACACACCTTCATCTGTTCTCTTTTCTTTACTTTCCTGATCGCTCATACTCGCTCTCTCACAAATTCTTTCTTCTCAGTCTCTTTTCCTCTCACACACACTTTCCCTCCTGTCCCCTTTTCCTCTCACACACACTTTCCCTCCTGTCCCCTTTGTCTCAGATTGTCTCTACCAGTCTTTCTCTCATGTCTCCCTTTTCTCACAATGTCTCTCTCACACTTTCTCCTCTGTGTCTCTCTTTTTCTCTCACAATATCTCGCAGTCTTTCTCTCTTTTTTTCATAGCGTCTCTCTGATTCTCTCCCTCTTCCGGGTCTGTCTTTTTCTCTCACTCCTAAAGATATGCGTTGGCAGCTGACTGGTGCTTCCAAATTGCATTTAATACTGTATATGATCGTGTGTATGTGTGTGTGTGTGTGTGTGTGTGTGTGTGTGTGTGTGTGTGTGTGTGTGTGTGTGTGCGTGCGTGCGCGCGTGCGTGCACTTTGCAATATGATCCTACACAGGATAAGCGATATAGATAATGGATGTACAGATGGACAGATCATTAAAAGAAGCTCTAGATAAATAGACAGAAATACAATGTTGTTTGCACTGACAACAACTAAAACTAATGTGTAGCCTGGCATGTGATGTACCGCAGGTAAACGGTAGTAAATGATGTGGATAAAATAAATAAATAAATAAAAAAAACTGTATAGATGGCACACACACACACACACACACACACACACACGAGCCGCACCAGAAGCGCTCACTACATGCTCGTGTCCGACTTCCTGTTTACGTGTAAACATTTAAACGTTGTCGTCTCCGAAACTTGTCTAAAGCCTCGTCTGGGTTTAGTGCACGACATTACTTTTGTCAAATGTGAATTTACTGAGTCAGCAGGGAGAAAAATAACATGCTAAAAATACAGGCTGATGCCAGCTGCCCTGGACATCCTGTAACAGTGATTCATAGTTAAAGCTGTTGACAAGATTCACACCGGTTCGGACATTTTATATCACTGGAACTCAAAGTGGCGGGTGATCTCTCTTACACTAATAACACCAAAACCCGTTTAATGATAGCAGCGCTATGGTGTATAAGCAGCAAACAAACTAGTGGGGGGAAAGAAACAGGTTTAAAATGACAGAAACAATAAAACTGACATGGAACATTTAATAGCACAGTGAGAACATTAGCTATTTGTGCACTGATTGTTGTTGGTTTTCCTCTTTTTCCTTTGTTTCACCTTTCGGTGTTCATGCAGGTCCTCTGTTATCCTCCTACACGTATGCAGGAGGTTAAGCTACACTACATTACACATGCATGTCAGTGTGTGGACGTGTGAACATGCACAAGGTTGCACTGCAGTTGTATTGCTGCTCTATAATGCAGGACAAGAAATACAGGACTAAATAAAATCATCATCATGATGCAAAATTCTGGATGGATTTCTCAGTGTTTAACTGCATTAATCATGTGCAGTAGATCAGCCTGAAGATGATCAGACAGTGACCAGATTCGGCCGTTTTTTTTTGCTTAAGGTTTTGCTCGAGATGGCGAGTTTGAATCCCAGTTGAAGCATCTGTATCCGCGAGGCTAGGGAACAGCTTAGATGAATGCGCTCTCTGTGGGAAGCCGTTACACTCGCACACCAATCACAGCGGCACTAGCCAATCATCAGCACTTTATTCCCACCTGTGTGTTTAAAAAATAAATAAATAAAATGCAACTGTTCACAAGTTCGAATCCCGGGTCATGCTGTAGCCTCTCGCTGTCGGGGTCCTGAAGACAGAGGAGTGATGGGAGGCACTCTAGCGCTCATCAATTGCAGCTCTGCAGCCAATCATGGGTGTCGGTGAGCTCATGCAAGCGGAAGCGGCGGATAGCGCCATCCTCAGAGTGCGTTACACCGCTCACAACAAGATGAGGTCGGTCATCATCATGTAGCTCAGAGGAAAGGCATGATAGTCTTTGTGATACTTTCTTAAAAAAAAAAATTTTTTTTTTTTTTAAACTAACAAGATGTCTCAGGGGAAGTTTTTCCTCAGTTGTATTTTTTGTTTAAAAAGAAAAGCTCTGATGTGAAAATTATTATTATTTTTTTTAAAAGGGCCATTTTTGTATTACGACACCTTAATTTCTTCACATTCAATTAAATTATATAAATAACATTAAAGAAATGGAACAAATACTACAATGCAACAATCTAGTGCTTAAAAAGTGCTTGTTTATGTAACAACTTCTGCAGCAACCTCATTTCCCCTCCTATCCAACCACTTAGCATTCAGCATCACCAGTACACTAATCACCAGCCTGATCATCAGTCATCATCTGCACCTGTTTCTCCACTGGTTCATACCTTAAGTTAGAGGTTTTTTCTTAATGTTCTTAATGCTTGAATGATTCATAGGTCACTGTGTGCCTTAACACAAAAATAAATAAATTAATAAATAAATGGGAAATTGGTTTCGGCCAGGAAAACTGTAATCTGTGCATCTCTAGATTGTGATGTTCGTTCTTCCCTTTTCCAAAGTAACAACATGGCTTTAGGGATATGAAGCTGGTTAATGCAGCTGAGTGACGAAAACTCGTTGGGGGTGATGCAAGCACAGTGACAATTACCTTACCATTCCACATGAATTTCCTAATCCTATGTGTGTGTGTGTGTTACACAAGAGGAAAAGCTACATTGCAAGTTTTCACAACTAAAAGGTCATAGTGAGGGTTTTCACGGCCGCATTTACTTGAGAAATGTATAATTCCCAGTAAACCAGACTGTTTTAAATGATACAAAAGAGACGAAACCATTTGCTCAGACTAATGCTTTCCAATACCATGTGGCAGCAGCCATCATACATGTACGGTCATACAGAGCTTCTGTCCGTGTTTACTGTAAACAACACAACAGGGAAAACGTGATCTCGGTGACTTTTACCTTAGTATGGGTGCTGTTGTTAAATGGGGCTGGTTTTAATGTTTCAGTCATTTTTTAATAATAAAATTGTAAATATCAGGCATAAAATTGAGGCTTTGAAACCAAACAATGTAATTGATACTGATGTTAACCTAGCCATGTCAGATTCAAACCTAGAATACTTTACTCCTCTTGAAGAGAATGAACTAATTTCACTCATCTCTTCTGCAAATTCATCAACCTGTATATTAGATCCTATACCGACACATTTTCTTAAACAGATAGCACCAGTAATAACAGAACCGATGTTGAGAATAATTAATTCCTCACTCAGCATTGGTTATGTTCCAAAATCTTTTAAAGTAGCAGTTATTAAACCAATAATTAAGAAACCTGACCTCGACCCCTGTCAGCTGTCCAATTACAGGCCAATATCAAACCTCCCCTTTATCTCTAAGATTCTGGAAAAGATAGTAGCGGAGCAGCTATGCTCATATCTACATAGAAATGGCATACATGAACTGTATCAGTCAGGATTTAGGCCTCATCACAGCACAGAAACAGCACTCGTTAAAGTAGTAAATGACCTCCTATTGGCCTCTGATCAGGGTTGTGTAACTATGCTTGTATTACTCGACCTCAGTGCAGCTTTTGACACTATTGATCATGCTATTCTTCTTCACAGATTAGAAAATGTAGTAGGAATTAAGGGTACAGCCCTCTCCTGGCTCAGATCCTATTTGACCGATCGTTATCAGTATGTAGACTTAAATGGTGATTATTCTGCATGTTCTCTAGTGGAGTTTGGCGTTCCGCAGGGTTCAGTTTTAGGCCCACTGCTTTTTTCCCTTTACATGCTTCCTCTGGGCAACATAATCCGTAAGCATGGTATTAGTTTTCATTGTTATGCTGACGACACACAGTTATATGTCTCAACAAAACCTGATGAGAAAAACCATCTTACTAAAGTTGAGCAATGTGTTCAGGACATAAGAAATTGGATGCTAATTAACTTCCTTCTGCTTAATCCGGATAAGACAGAAGTTCTAGTCATAGGACCGCATACAGCTAGAAGTAAAATCTTAGATCACACCGTAACTTTAGATGGCCTTTCTGTTCCATCAAGTGCAACAGTAAAAGACCTCGGCGTGATTATAGATTCCAGCCTTTCATTTGAAGCTCATGTAGATAATATCACCAGGATAGCATTCTTTCACCTTAGAAATATCGCCAAAATAAGAAATATATTGTCGCTAAATGATGCAGAAAAACTAGTTCATGCTTTTATCACTTCTAGGTTGGACTATTGTAATGCCTTACTGTCTGGTTGTTCAGTTAGGTGCATAAACAAGCTTCAGCTAGTCCAAAATGCAGCAGCGAGAGTCCTCACTAGAACCAGAAGATATGAGCACATCACCCCTATCCTATCTTCACTGCATTGGCTCCCTGTGAAATTTCGCATTGATTTTAAAATACTACTCTTGACATATAAGGCATTAAATGGTCTCGCGCCGCAGTATCTGAGCGAACTGCTAGTGTCTTACGATCCGCCACGCCTACTTCGGTCAAAGGATGCAGGCTGCTTATCAGTACCGCGTATTATGAAAACTACAGCTGGGGGCAGAGCTTTTTCTTACAAAGCCCCAAAATTATGGAATAGTCTTCCAAATAGTGTTCGGGACTCAGACACAGTCTCAGTGTTTAAGTCTAGGCTAAAAACCTATTTATTTAGCCAAGCATTTTTATAAATAGATTTGCCATAAGGTAAAGGAGCAGATCTGGGGGACTCATGGACGTAGAGTATTATGGTGAACTGGTATGTTTTAGATGCTGTCTTCCTCAGTCTCATTTGATCACTCAGGTTTGTTGACGGTGAGGTGATTGTTTGCTTTACATCTCAGGGAGCCCTCATGTTTGTGTTTCCTTCTGGCTCTCCCTTTTAGTTATGCTGTCATAGTTAGTCCTGCCGGAGTCCCTGCTTGCACTCTACAGTAAATATACATTCACATTAGACATTGTGACTGTGACCATACCTAATTGCAATCTCTCCTCCTCTTCTCTTCCTCCCCCTCTTTCTCTTTCCTCTCTCCCCCTGTCTCCCCCTTTCACTCTTTCTCTCTCTCTCTCTGTCGAGCTACACATGTGGTTCCTGAGCTGCCAGTGATCCAGACTCCCTCTGCCCTCCGGACCTGTCTGATCCATCCTGGTGCCCGGTTTCTGGTTGGAGGTCTCATCGCATGGATGCCCCGTGTGTCTCTTTAGGATGCGTCTGGTGTCTGGGGATGATTCTCTATACTTAGAAGATGGTTCTGGCCTCGACTGGTGTTGTCAGCTGTTTCTCTGAGGACTTGACAATTCGATAGTTCAGGACTGGAACTTTCTACAAGTCTATCTGAGTCTCGAATAACTACTGGACTCCATTTTACATCAAGTATTATAACATCAATTAACATCAACTATTATAGCTGAACCTAACACTTAACACTGTATAAATGCAGATCATTTCCTACTATCTGTTTCACCCAGATGAGGATGGGTTCCCTGTCGAGTCTGGTTCCTCTCAAGGTTTCTTCCTATTACCGTCTCAGGGAGTTTTTCCTTGCCACTGTCGCCCTCGGGCTTGCTCACCAGGGAATATCTGAACATTTTGATTCATACATATTCACATTCCATACAAACTTAAATAATTCTTTTGATTGTGTAAAGCTGTTTTGAGACAATGTCAATTGTTAAAAGCGCTATACAAATAAAACTGAATTGAATTGAATTGAATTTTCAAAACACAACATTCTCTAGAGTTGGGGGGGGGGGGGGAAGAAAAAAAAGAACAACTTCATAAGTTCTGTTGGCTGATACATTGTGTTGAGAGAGATCAGAGAACAACAACCAGAAAGCCCAGGGTAACTCAAACAACCACTCTACAACCACGGCGAGCAGAAAAGCATCTCAGGACGCATATTTGGGGCAGATGACCACATCTGGCTCCAACAAGAATCTGAGGCTACAATAGATTAGACTCCAAAACTGGAGAGCTGAAGATTATAAACCTGTGACTGGTGGGAGAAAAAAACCTAAGCTAAGGCCTGTTTGGTGCGTGACGATTGTGTTGTTTTTTTAGCTCCTACGCTGGATTTTTAAGTCTATTGTAGCTTGTAACGGGAATCTACTTGCTATTGTATGAGACAGACGTCTTTTTTATTGATCTTGTCAGGTCGTTTTTGGTCTAGTTCTTCTTATAGCTCGTATTATTCCAGCTTCAATCTGCAATATTCAACACTTCATTCCAGAGCAGGAGAGTGATGAGAAAATAAGATTATTTATTAATGAGGAGGTGACAACAGCAACTAGAATCCTGTTTAGTGATAAAGATCAGTATTGAAGTAAAAAATGTAAACACATGCAAGAAGTGAGGTGAAATGAGGAGAAAACCACACACACATACACACACACACACCTCTAGTATGTGAACATGTGAGGGAGCAACAGGTGCAGCTTTTCACCATTGCATTCGGTCCTCACAACACACACACACTGTGGAGTCCCTCCAGACTGCTCTGACCGTGGGCAGCGTAATTGCCCTTTAATGCCCCCCTGTCCAGAGGACATATCACATTCCAGTGCCACCAGGGAGCCAAAGCTGAGAGAGCAAGAACTGAACACCCAACACCAGCTCTCCACTCATGGTGAGAAATAAACGATCTGTATATAATGAGATTGCTGGCGTCAGAAGATCTGGATCATTCCATGCTCCGCAAAAGCAAGATGAGCTTACGGATACACAGACGGCTCAAAAAGGCTGAGTGTGTATGTGTGAAGGGGCACGGTGTCAAATTACGCGCGCGCACACAACGGCATGCTGAGCTTTAACCTCTCTAATGAGGTTTACTTTTGCTAACACGTGTGTTATAAGATACAGTACATGCGCGCTGTATACACATGCTTACAAACACAAAATAAAATGTGTTTTACAGGCACACACATGGTCACAGTGTTATAGTAAACAGTACACGCGTGCACGGATGTTGATTATACCAGTAAGAGACGAGCACTAAAACCCAGCAGGGGAGACCATTACCCACAATTCCGCAGCGCAAGTGAGAGAAAAACTGTTGTGATCACGTGACCAAGGTTCCACTATATATATATATATATATATATATATATATATATATATATATATATATATATATATATATATAGAGAGAGAGAGAGAGAGAGAGAGAGATAGTATAAAGGGCTGCAACTAACTATTATTTTGATAATCGATTAGTTGGGTGATTATTTTTTCGATTAATCAATTACTCGGATAAAAAGTAACCGCTTTAATTAGCTGTTTTGCTTAACTATATAAACCATAAATCAGGGTATTATTTATGTATAAAAGTAAACTTAAAAAAAAAGCAATAGCCACATAGAGTTTAATGATCTTTGATTTTGATATTTAAACCTTAGTTTATGTAAATCAACATTCTTTTTTAACAATAATTGCAGATGGCAAGTTGACCGTGTTGATACGGTGTGTGTGTGTGTATATATATATATATATATATATATATATATATATATATATATATATATATATATATATATATATATATATATATATATATATACACACACACACATTATTTCAATCCTCTCGTGTATTTTATCCTTTGTTTTTGTTGTCTCAATAAATAAATAAAAAAATAATTTATATAATATATATACAGTATATATATATATATATATATATATATATATATATATATATATATAGAGAGAGAGAGAGAGAGAGAGAGAGAGAGAGAGAGAGAGAGACCATTTTGCTAGACATAAAAATCGCCGCTACTGGGTTCACTCTGTTCATTTTGCCCTTTTCCCGCATTTCCTTCTGTAGGATCATGTAGGATGATGGGATATATCCGGTCCTCCGAAGTGTAAAATGAACGTGAAGAAAATGCACTAGAAGTGCTTTCCTTGCGTTCGCTTGGGATTTGAACACCAAGAAAAAGCTGCACGCAACGTTTTTTTTCTAACCCTGTATAACCGCGCAGCCGGACAAACGCACATCACCAAAGCCCGTGTTAACACCGTCACTGAGTCCTATGTGTAGAAAACCCTCGGCGCTTCATCCGCGCTCACCGGACGCTACGAACGGCAGAAAACCGCTCGATTTTAACGCCCGATAAGAAGCATTTAATGTAAATTGCTCCCATACCTGGGAGGACTTGGGGCGCGCGCTTTTTCCTGCAAACGCTTCTGTAACCGCCATTGCGCGAGCGGCTGTGTATCTGTGTGTATTTGTGATTTTATCGATTAGTTGTTGCAGCCCTAATATATATATATATATATATTAGGGCTGCAACAACTAATCGAGATATATATACATACATACACACACACACACACACACACACACACACACACACACACACACACACACATACTGGATCAAGTATATTTGCTGTCCCTTTTTTAAAGATCTGTCCGGGGGAACGATGCCAGCCGCGACTGATTAATTAGCAGCAGACACTTCCCTCTCCTGCTACCGCTCCTCTACCTGCTATTCTGCTACCGCGAGAGCGGTGTCCTGAGAGGCAGCAAATACAGTGGATGCCAGATGTCGTAAAAAGGCCAAACTGACAGTCACACATGCTCAGGAAGCTGAACCCTTAAAACTCAAGCAGCACAGATCCGAGCCAGCACAGATTGAGCAAAATATAGAACTGACAAAATGTGCATATAATTATTATATTTCTGTCGCAAAAACAATCTAAGGGCAGGATGGTGTCGCCTTGAACCTCTAGAGTACGGGTTCGGTTTTCACCTCGGGTCTGTGTGTGGAGTTCTTCCCGGGCTTAGTGGGTTTCCTCCAGGTGCTCTGGGTTCCTCCTGCAGTCCAAAGACATGCAGATTAGGCTAATTGGCGTTTCAAAATTGCCCATAGTTGTGTGCCCTGTGATCGTTGGCAGGGTGTACCCCCACCTTGTGACAGACTCCAGGCCCACCTTTATACAGGATGAAGCGGTTATAGACAATGAGTGAGTGAGAAACAACCCAAAACGTCCATAAAAACATGTGATCATATGAATCCGTGCCATTTCTTTGCTCTTTTTATTTTTTCCTCAGTCATGTTTGCACAGTTGGTTGAAATGAAGTAAAATGTGTTAGGATTTGTTACTCTATATTGCACAATCCTATTTATTAAAAATTTTATGCGCTCTAACAATCCGTGCCATCTCTGTAAACCAAAGAAAGTTTATTTATTTATTATTACTTTTTTACATCATGGGTAGATGGAGCCGATGGTTAAATGTGAAATTCACAGATGTATAGGGTTGGGTACCGAAAACCGATGCTAATACGGCACCGGTACCTATAGAACCGGTATGTACCGGACTGGAACAGAACGCGAATTTCGGTGCCTCATTTCGGTGCCACTTAAATGCCTGAACTGTCGATTGAAATATTTGTTCTCTAGATTCATATATTTTTGTAGATTAATAGTTTATTAGATTAAATAAAAAAATTTAAAGCACAAATCATCCGGAACTGAGAGACCATCTGACATGCGCGTGAATGCAGCAACTAACGTTATGGATTCTGTTTATAATTATGGCTTTCCAGCCTGTACTAGTAGCACTACAACAGTGACCCCATTGTAAAGAAGGCTATACATGTCCTGTGCAGGGCAATAAGTCAGGAAAGGAGTCGTATTTTGCCAGAAAAGGCAAATATGGTGAAATTTCTGCAAAAGAATTGCTAATTTCATATATTCATATATACTTTAAACTTTTAATATATTGTTCAATTTTAAGCATTACATTTTTGGTTCAATAAAAATAAATTCTTGAGTCATCCACTATAATTTTGTGGCTTTTGTAAAGTATCGGTTCAGGCACCGTTTTGGCACCGGTACTGTTTTAAAAGTATCGATTTGGCACCGGTATCGAAAAAAAACCCAAACGATACCCAACCCTACAGAAATATCAAATAAATTCGAAATATTGTGGCCACATGTTGTAGTACAGTAGTAGTTGTTTGTTGTAGAGCGCTTTAGTGCCGAGCCTGTTCTGCTGCCTACCACCGCAAATATATTTCACATCTGTGGGAAACACCGTGCATGACTATATGAAATGTCACAATATTAATTTACCAACACACATCATCTAATCTAACTGCTCTGAAAGTCACTTAAGCTCAGCCAAGTAAACCTGGTAAACATCACGTGGGTGGGTGTAGCACCGCCAGCTCTCCGTAGCAGCAACCGTGAGCACGTCTAGTAATCACGCCCGTCCCACCCGTCCTCGGGCAGCGCGTATCTGCAGCTTATTAATCATTGGGAGCTTCATTTCCTGTCTTCATTTTAAGGCTTTGTGTGTGTGTGTGTGTGTGTGTGTGTGTGTGTGTGTGTGTGTGTGTGTGTGTATATAGAGTGCGAGTGGGTGAATGTGGTGTAGTTTATCACAACAATGACAAATCATCCAAAAAATAAATAAATCATTACATAAACAGTTGAACGCTACACACACAGTTAACTTTGGACAGCAGGTTAGGAGACATGAAGGTGTTTTAATAATCAACGCTATGCACTGTTAAAACGGATAAGCTAATAATCTAATCAGCTGCAGTCTTCCGAATTAAAAAGTTCATTCGGGGCAGCTGTGAAGTCTGGACTACACGGTCACGGCTTTTTTCCACTTAAAAGAACACAAGCTGTTTTCGTCTCCCACCACATGAATTCGATTCCTGCCGAACCGAACATAGGATCAAAGGTAGGCTGTGGATTCAATTCCAATCAATTTAGTTACAATTCTAAACTAACGTAGGAAACAATAAGCTCCTGCTACACACGATGCCTTCGCTGCCTGCCGATGCAGAAAATGCAGAACTTATTCTTCTAAGATTTTTTTCTATTATGCATAGAGCTCTGGAAAAGAAATAAGACCGATTTACTCCAGAAAACCTCTGGAATGTCATCAAGAGGAAGATGGATGCTCACAAACCATCAAGTAAAGCTGAGCTGATTTGCTATTTGGTTATAAAATTACCCGAGCTCAGTGTGAAAAGCTGCTGGAGGTAATGCCAAAATGCATGAAAGCAGTCCGTGCAATTCGGGGTTTATTTCACCAAATACTGATTTATTAATGTGATGTAGCCAAAGCAGTTACACAATTTGTTTACAAATTATTTTCATTTTGTTTAATTTAATACGCTCTGCAAATACTGCATGATCTTGGATTAAAACTGTTCATCTCGTCAATATATGCACCTGTAAGAAGAAAAGAAAAAAAAAAAAAACTTAAGAAACAGATCATTTTCCATTATGGTGTCTAATTGTTTTTTCCCCCCAGAGCTGTATATAAAAAAAATATATATATATAATTTTTTTTTTTTTAATAAGCGATTTTGGAGTCAGTGTGGTGATACATGAATTGGTAAAAAAACAGCTCTAATTGAAAGGTTGTAAATATTAAACATAACTTTTCATAGAATTTTTGTTGTTGTTGTTGTTGTTGTGCCACACTCCAGCCCAGTATGTGGCAGTATTGCACCAACTGCCCTCAAAAGTAGAAGAAGCAGCGATGATCTTTGAATTTTCTGCAGAGGGAACGGTATATTTTTAAGATCTTCCCAAATGGTAAAAAAAAAAAAAAAAAAAAAAAATTTTAAGTGTGAATAAATTAAAAACTGACCCACTGATTAGATCAAGTGAATCGATCAACAAAAGATTGATTAAACTGTGTAAACTGCACAGCTGGATCATCTACCGTTCCTATGCGAGGCTAATGAACTTTCTCCAGGCCACTCTGTGGCTGACAGTTTTTTCTCTGCAATTCGTTCCTTGCTGAACGTCTGATGCTGTTCAGATGCTGAACGTCTCTGCACGGAGGTCTGAGCGACTGTGCTTACTGGAGTGCAAAACCAGTGTGAACAGCGCAGTAGATGAGACTACAGAGCCAAAATAAGAGGTTTTGGAGCGACCAAGTCAAAGTCCAAGTCAAAATACTATACGATTGAGATGACCTTAGACCTTTCATGCTTGAAAACCCCTCCGATGTGGCTGAAGTAAAACAATTCTGCAGAGAAGAGTGGGCCAGTTATCGCAAAAGCTTGACTGCAATTGTTGCGGCCAAGAGTGGCACAACCAGTTATTAGGTTTAGGGGGCAATTACTTTTTCACATAGGACCAGGAAAGTTTAAACAACCTTTCAAATCTTTTCAAACTTAATAAATGAAATCATCATTAATAAACTGTATTTGGGGTTTACTCGGGTTATCTTTGTGTAATATTAAATTTTATTTGATGATCTGAATTATTATTATTATATATAAAGTGTTTTTAAAATACAAAAAATTCAGGAATGGGGTAAATACGTTTTTTACGGCCCTATATTAAGCTCAGTTTATTTGGGCCGTTTAGCCAAGCAGCTTTCCCTTATAGTGCTTGGTAATGTCACAAAATTATCTTCTTTTTTTTTTTGACAAACGCCTTTTCGTCTGAGCAAGCGTTCATGGGTTACTGTGTAAGTGTCCAATCTTTGGCACTGCTGGCATTTAAACAAGCTGGTAGGTCTTTTATTTTCTAGGTTACACGTCAATTTATAAATGTCAGTAAATCTTGACTGAAACAACCCAAATATCTGAGAAGCATGTGCATGTGTGTATATAACATGCTTAGTGGTGCATGAATGCATATAGACCTTATCTAAAAAAGCAGTCCGTTTCCAATAGAACGGCGACTTACTGTATGCCCCCAAACCTTATGCTAATGCCATGCCCTGTATTTACACCTAGCACCAATGTGGATTCACTTCAAAGTATAAAGATCATGTTTCATGTAAGAGAATCAACGCGGCGATAAACAGAACTATGAATATACCACGGCTAAGCAGTCAGCACTGCTGCCTCATACCCCCAGGGTTGGGTGGAGGTTCGAATCGCGCCTCTGGTCCTGTGTGTTCTGCGAGTTTCAATTCAATTAAATTCATACATTTTTTTTATTGTCATTGTTAAAATTAACAAGTATAAATAACCAATGAGATATCACTTGGCAACATGTCCCGGAATGTAATAAAGTGCAACCATAGTGCAGCAATGCAAGAACCATAGCGGCTCTGTGAGGTAGGATATAAAGGATATAGAGGGAGAGGGAGGAGGGAGGGGGGCACAAACCACAAGGAAAAAAAATAAATAAATAATGCATATATGTTTTTTATATATATATATATATATATATATATATATATATATATATATATATATATAGTGTGTGTGTGTGTGCGCTGCATCAATTATATGTTCTCCATGTGTCACCGTACCCAGAATTCTCTGAGATAGACTAAACAATGGATGGATGGATGAATCTACACAATATTCACATGTACTGTTATTAAATATTTCCATCGAGACGGCTTTAAAACACTCAGTAACCAGACGCTTCAGCTGCAGCACAAGGCACATTCACTTAGTGAATATCGCATAATCCTGTTCATCACAGTAAGATCCATACCCAGACAGAACCAGTACCTCAGCTTATAAACCAAGTACAATTCTACGGTCAATACGACTTTAAAGTAGACATAGCGCTGTCTGTGCGTGTACACTGTATTCAACTAAATACACACTCCGTCTTAGTTCTCGCTTGTTCGTCTCACCTGGTACTTTGGCAGGATTATTCCCTCCCTCTCTGAATTTGGCCTCTCCATTCTGTCCTCACTTCACCTTCTCCCTCACCCGCTCTGTATTACTTATTACGAAAAATCACCGCCATATTCCTGCATGTCAGGGTTTCTTTTTTTTCTAGCTGATCTATATATATTCTGGAAAGTTAAGCTCATTTCCAGTAACCGTGGTAGATTTTTCTCACTAAGCATGGCTCAGATGCTCCATTTATCCATCTATCAGAAGACTACATCTTGCTCTTGTTTTTAACCAGCTGTTTATTTTCACACCTGGCTCAAAAACCCATTTTCAACATCCTGGCTGAAGACAATGCAAATATTTGGCTAATGATACCGTGGCTAAGCCGCATGCCGGACTTGGTGTAGACCACGATGCTGTGACGCACTGTAGCAAAAAATACTGGAACACCGTCATGAGTCGACGCCTCGGCTTTGCCTCTGAAGAACATTCATCCAGACGTTTGCTGCCTAGCGTACCTATAAGGCATACACGCAAGGCATCCATGTTGCTAGTTCAGTATGGCTTACTACATGCAGTAGTAGCAAGGTGAGCAAAGGAGCAATACTGGCCCGTTATGCTTAGCCAAGGTGAGGGTTCTTGGCTTCTTCAAATCAATTTAAACCTCAAAGAAACATCCACCAGTGATGATCAGTGAAGATTGCTTACTAAAGTTGAGCAATGTGTGCAGGACATAAGAAATTGGATGCTAATTAACTTCCTTCTGCTTAATCCGGATAAGACAGAAGTTCTAGTCATAGGACCGCATACAGCTAGAAGTAAAATCTTAGGTCACACCGTAACTTTAGATGGCCTTTCTGTTCCGTCAAGTGCAACAGTAAAAGACCTCGGCGTGATTATAGATTCCAGCCTTTCATTTGAAGCTCATGTAGATAATATCACCAGGATAGCATTCTTTCACCTCAGAAATATCGCCAAAATAAGAAATATATTGTCGCTAAACGATGCAGAAAAACTAGTTCATGCTTTTATCACTTCTAGGTTGGACTATTGTAATGCCTTACTGTCTGGTTGTTCAGTTAGGTGCATAAACAAGCTTCAGCTAGTCCAGAATGCAGCAGCGAGAGTCCTCACTAGAACCAGAAGATATGAGCACAGCACCCCTATCCTATCTTCACTACATTGGCTCCCTGTGAAATTTCGCATTGATTTTAAAATACTACTCTTGACATATAAAGCATTAAATGGTCTCGCCCCGCAGTATCTGAGCGAACTGCTAGTGTCTTACGATCCGCCACGCCTACTTCGGTCAAAGGATGCAGGCTGCTTATCAGTACCGCGTATTATGAAAACTACAGCTGGGGGCAGAGCTTTTTCTTACAAAGCCCCAAAATTATGGAATAGTCTTCCAAATAGTGTTCGGGACTCAGACACAGTCTCAGTGTTTAAGTCTAGGCTCAAAACCTATTTATTTAGCCAAGCATTTTTATAAATAGATTTGCCATAAGGTAAAGGAGCAGATCTGGGGGACTCATGGACGTAGAGTATTATGGTGAACTGGTATGTTTAGATGCTGTCTTCTTCAGTCTCATTTGATCACTCAGGTTTGTTGACGGTGAGGTGATTGTTTGCTTTACATCTCAGTTCCCCCTCATGTTTGTGTTTCCTTCTGGCTCTCCCTTTTAGTTATGCTGTCATAGTTAGTCCTGCCGGAGTCCCTGCTTGCACTCTACAGTAAATATACATTCACATTAGACATTGTGACTGTGACCATACCTAATTGCAATCTCTCCTCCTCTTCTCTTCCTCCCCCTCTTTCTCTTTCCTCTCTCCCCCTGTCTCCCCCTTTCACTCTTTCTCTCTCTCTCTCTGTCGAGCTACACATGTGGTTCCTGAGCTGCCAGTGATCCAGACTCCCTCTGCCCTCCGGACCTGTCTGATCCATCCTGGTGCCCGGTTTCTGGTTGGAGGTCTCATCGCATGGATGCCCCGTGTGTCTCTTTAGGATGCGCCTGGTGTCTTGGGATGATTCTATCTACTTAGAAGATGGTTCTGGCCTCGACTGGTGTTGTCAGCTGTTTCTCTGAGGACTTGACAATTCGATAGTTCAGGACTGGAACTTTCTACAAGTCTATCTGAGTCTCCAATAACTACTGGACTCCATTTTACATCAACTATTATAACATCAATTAACATCAACTATTATAGCTGAACTGCCTGCCACCTAACACACTGTATAAATGCAGATCATTTCCTGCTATCTGTTTCACCCAGATGAGGATGGGTTCCCTGTTGAGTCTGGTTCCTCTCAAGGTTTCTTCCTATTACCATCTCAGGGAGTTTTTCCTTGCCACTGTCGCCCTCGGGCTTGCTCACCAGGGAATATCTGTCCATTTTGATTCATACACATTCACATTCCATACAAACTTAAATAATTCTTTTGATTGTGTAAAGCTGTTTTGAGACAATGTCAATTGTTAAAAGCGCTATACAAATAAAACTGAATTGAATTGAATTGAATTGCACTAAACGCTTTAGTTCAGTGCACTTTGACTTAGAGTCTGTGCATCCAACCTTTCTCTTACTTACCCTTAGCCTGAAAAACACTGCGAACAGCTCAAGTGCATCCTGACCAACACATCATAACACAGTGAACTCAAATATTCAGAGAGGAATAAAATCTCAATAAACTTCCCAGTGACACTATCTTGAAAGACAGTGTGTTAACTGAATGTTACATCTCCGTATTGAGCATCTTGGAGTGAAGCTGCTTTTGAACTTAAGGCCATGTTCATGTTTAGCAATAGGTGATAAAACTACTATGGTGTGCCCTCTTTGCTCTTCTGGACCTCAACAAATACACCTGAGTAACTGCTTGCTGGTTTGGGGATTTGAGGGTCTGAGTTTGCGCCGTCGGTGGGTTGCCACACCCCACACAGTGCTGGTCCCAAGCCTGGATAAAATGGGAGGGTTGTGTCAGGAAGGGCTTTCTGGCGTAAAACCTCTGCCAAGGTTGTTGTACCTGTTGTTGTGCCTCAGCAGACCAACAACAACTTGCAGGTCTCCAGAGCCAAATCCCAAGATATTTTTGCTAAAATCACATCTACTGTTCGAAATAAATCAGTGGCAGGAACTCATTCATTCACAGTCGAACCCCTTTTCACTAGGTACTTGATCTCTTTTCATAAATGAATACGTTCTTTCTGTGCACATCTGCCCGATATAGGGGTAACGTCACATGACTTTTTGCTTCCATTCCTGATCAGTAAACTCCAAAATGATTTTCTTCCACCTGTCTTTACTTTCCTCCGCTGGATCTCTGGCTGGGGAAGGGGCTCTGATCGGCTCACTGTTTCACATCAAACCAATCATGGATGAGACTTAATTCTTGGAACCAAGCAGAACACAGAAGGTGGGATTTGTCAAAAATGTTCTGTCATGTTTCCAGCAGATTAAAGGGCAGAACCACTTTGCACGTTGACAAAGTTGTATTCTGATTAAAGGCTTTGAGCTTGTAAACACACCTTATCGGATCAGCCTCCAGGGAAACAGTTAAGGATCTTTAATCGTCAGATTGAAGGAATATTGTCCATGTAACCACAGTTCGGCACCCCCTCCAGGGTTTACCTCACCTATGTAACTCTGAAGCCCGTGTTCCCTGGGATACATTACGCAGGATAAGCGAGAATAGCCAACGAACACAACCTGCACGACCTTTCACTCACCCGCCCAAGGGCACTACAGAAGAGTACATTTTACTGCATTTTTTTATTTCATGTTTATTGCAGCTGGATCATAAAACATTATTCGTGTTCTAAAAAAGTAGAAGCCGCCTACAGGGGACTGCCTACGTTCTAACGAAACTGCCGATCCTGTGACTTGTAACCTGGTCTAGAGACTTATGGGAAAGTTTATGTTGGGCGACGTCCGGTCCAAATGGTGAGTCAGAATTGCTAGCTGATGAACGTGTGACAGACTAAACTCCGTCTTGGACTTCGAGCCAGCCTGGGAAAGACATTTATACTCGGGAGGCTCCTCTTTAAGTGTATCAGTGGTTGGGGGAGGCGGACAAAATCTTGGCATACATGCTACAGAATGTAGGATTTAATAGGTGGGAGTTTTGGAGCTGAGGAGTGCTCAGGTCCAGATATACAGCAGGTTTATGAGAGCTTTAATTCCTAATAAATGATGCGACTTAACCAAAAGAGTGAGCTACTTATTAACGGAGTAACACTGAGCCATAAGAACCAAAATACTCTTATACAATCATTTTACTTCAATGTCATATATATATTTATTCTCTTGTTGTGTTTGTTAATTTATGACTTTCTTGCTAGGTTCCTCTGCATAACACAATGCTACCACCACTATGCTTCTTGCACACAGGAGAACAATATATGCTTTTGTACATGGGAAGAAAAACTCCATAGATGTGATACATTACATCAGGTCATCATCTGACCTTATTTTTTTGCCAAATGAGTCTAGACCTGACCAACTGAAGCAACCCCGGATCATAACCCTGCCTCCAGAGGCTTGTACAGTGGACACTATGCATAATGGGTGCATCGCTTCATGAGCTTCACTTCTAACCCTGACACGCCCATCGCTCTGGAATAGGGTCAGTCTGGACTCAACATACAACATGACCTTTTTTTATTGCTCAAAAGACCAATCCTTATGCTTCCTAGAAAATATTTTTTTTATGATGATTAGCGTTGATTTCTTCGGTCCAGTTTGTACGCTTAAGTGATCTCTGATTTGTTCAGATTTCTTCTGCAAAGTTGACGTTTCAGCACTGTAAAGTATCTCCAGGTTGCAATAATGTGTTTGAGGATTCCCAACCCAGTTCCAGACATTTCAGGAACATCTCCTTAGAACATCTTCCAAAGCTTTACTTATAAATCTGTGCAAGTGGATGAGCGTGTGAGAGAGAGCGAGAGAGTGAGTGAGTGAGTGAGTGAGTGAGCAGCGCTGGAAGTCCAGCACACAGTAAGAGGAAACAGCAACAATGCTCCATGTTTACTCAGACCACTGAACTGGTGACTAACGGAAAAATCAGGTAGCTTTCCTCCTCTCCAACCCTGGCTCATAAAAACCATCATTACAACAATGAAGCACTTAAACAAAGCCAGCTTTCATTTGAAGGTGGAGGCACTGGCCTCTGTGCACGGCCTACATCCTGTTTTGATGGAAAAATAGAAATGGCTAGAGTATCCCGGCGAGGGTCATAGATTTCGGGTCGTCCCCGAGCTGTGACGCAAACAGCTGAAACACACACACACACACACACACGCGTATCTCCATTTAGGGCAATTATACTTTCTGGTTGTGTGTTTCCATGCGCGTGTGCACGAACACCTCTCGGCTCAATCAAATCAAGGATGAATTGATACATCAGAGCAATTTTTTTATATTGGCACCACAGGGGTTCAACGTGGATGAGGACAAACTTTATATTTTGAGTATAACGAATGTCCAAGTTAGCACAAACAGTCCAGTCTTATGAGTACTTAAAGAAAGTCACATTTCTAAAAAAAAAAAA
Source organism: Channallabes apus (assembly GCA_030522415.1). Taxonomy (NCBI): domain Eukaryota; kingdom Metazoa; phylum Chordata; class Actinopteri; order Siluriformes; family Clariidae; genus Channallabes; species Channallabes apus. The sequence goes on from CM060106.1 coordinate 25,577,755, forward strand.
CATGTCAGAATATATATTCTCTATGGCATCATCTATTCATAATCCAAAAAAAAAAAAATCAGAAGGATTAAAAAACGATTCACATCAGCACATTCTTCTAGTTCAGCTCAGTTCAGGATGTTAACACAGAGAGAAGGCATTTCAGACAGACCTGCAACCTGGCGCAATTGTATCAGAGCAGTACACACACACACACACACACACACATACACACACACACACACACACACACACACACACACACACACACACACACACACACACACACACACACACACACACGTGCTCTTAATTTGGATTCAATTTCGAACTGCATCACAATCCTATTGTATTTCATTTTACTATATACATTTTCTTATTTTTAATATATATTCTTTAACTTCTTTCTATTTCTATTCTATTCCACTATTTTTAGACTTTTAATATTCCTATTTCTGTACATTATGTAAAAGTTTTTTTAATTCTCTTATTTTTGTAATATTGAGGTCAACAGCAGGCGTATGAGCATTTCACTTCATATCATACTGCGTATGTGACCAATAAAAATTTGAATTTGAACTGCGTCGGAAATTTGGAAATGTATGAGGTTTTCATATCAATATTATCCCCTCTTGCTTAAAATAAACCTGTTGTGAGAGCCTTCGTCTATTACCTTAGAGGAAACCTAAAAGAAAAATTCATGTTTGAGATTATTGTGACACATACTGTACTGTGATTTAAACTGTGTTATATAACTATTAAATGCACCATTTACTATTCAAATCTATCTATTTAGGCTAACGGCAAATACAAACCGGATTCCAAAAAAGTTGGGACACTAAACAAATTGTGAATAAAAACTGAATGCGATGATGTGGAGATGGCAAATGTCAATATTTTATTCAGAATAGAACATAGATGACAGATCAAAAGTTTAATCTGAGAAAATGTATCATTTTAAAGGAAAAATATGTTGATTCCAAATTTCACGGTGTCAACAAATCCCAAAAAAGTTGGGACAAGTAGCAATAAGAGGCTGGAAAAAGTAAATTTGAGCATAACGAAGAGCTGGAAGACCAATTAACAGTAATTAGGTTAATTGGCAACATGATTGGGTATAAAAAGAGCTTCTCAGAGTGGCAGTGTCTCTCAGAAGCCAAGATGGGTAGATGTTCCCAATTCCCACAATGTTGCGCAGAAAGATAGTGGAGCAATATCAGAAAGGTGTTACCCAGCGAAAAATTGCAAAGACTTTGCAGTTATCATCATCAACTGTGCATAATATCATCCGAAGATTCAGAGAATCTGGAACAATCTCTGTGCGTAAGGGTCAAGGGCGTAAAACCATACTGGATGCCCGTGATCTCCGGGCCCTTAAACGACACTGCACCACAAACAGGAATGCTACTGTAAAGGAAATCACAGAATGGGCTCAGGAATACTTCCAGAAACCATCGTCAGTGAACACAATCCACCGTGCCATCCGCCGTCGCCAGCTGAAACTCTACAGTGCAAAGAAGAAGCCATTTCTAAGCAAGATCCACAAGCACAGGCGTTTTCATTGGGCCAGGGATCATTTAAAATGGAGTGTGGCAAAATGGAAGACTGTTCTGTGGTCAGACGAGTCACAATTCGAAGTTCTTGTTGGAAATGTGGGACGCCATGTCATCCGGACCAAAGAGGACAAGGACAACCCAAGTTGTTATCGACGCTCAGTTCAGAAGCCTGCATCTCTGATGGTATGGGGTTGCATGAGTGTGTGTGGCATGGGCAGCTTGCATGTCTGGAAAGGCACCATCAATGCAGAACAATATATTCAGGTTCTAGAACAACATCTAGTCATCTCTTTCAGGGAAGACCCTGCATTTTTCAACAAGATAATGCCAGACCATATTCTGCATCAATCACAACATCATGGCTGCGTAGGAGAAGGATCCGGGTACTGAAATGGCCAGTCTGCAGTCCAGATCTTTCCCCTATAGAGAACATTTGGCGCATCATAAAGAGGAAGGTGCGACAAAGAAGGCCCAAGACGATTGAACAGTTAGAGGCCTGTATTAGACAAGAATGGGAGAGCATTCCTATTTCTAAACTTGAGAAATCCCTATCCCAGGAGACTTTAGGAAGGATAAGTTTCGTGAACGCCAATTAGCCTAACCTGCATGTCTTTGGACTGTGGGAGGAAACCGGAGTACCCGGAGGAAACCCACCAAGCCCAGGGAGAACATGCAAACTCCATGGACAGACCTGAAGTGGGATTTGAACCCTCAACCCTGGAGGTGCAAGGCCACAGTGCCGCCCCAATATTTATCCATCACCTTAAAATGACTTTTAAAAAATAGTCATATACTGACATACTGACAAACTCTACGTCTCTCTAAAAGAGAATTGCAATTTAAATTTTTTGTGATTAATCATGCAGCATTACATTTGCTAATATTACGTTTGCAGTCTACATGGCAATAACCTCCAAGTTTTTCCTTAAAACTTTATGAACTTTCTGGCAGGAACCTTAAGCCACAAGACTCTAAACTAAGAGGCAGGGTGTGGTTTGACCCGGTTATTATGGATGTCTGTGTCTTTTAGACATGAATATCCACAGTGGTTATGCGTTAGCAGAGTCTCATAAATAAATCCCCAATGCACGACATCATGAAATTATCAAAATGAGTTTCCCCCCCCCCCCCCCCCCCCATTCATGAAATAATGCAAATGAGCACATCTCACTCTTGCTGGATTCTCCTGGAGACTCCGACGGTCACAATTGCTTCTGGTTTGGCTTGGAATCTCAGACAGCCTTTGTTATTATTCATTGCTTTCATTATGTGGCTGAGATGTAAATGCTTTTCTGCAACATTTATTTTGTTTTGTTGGAACTAAAAGAAAATGTGCTTTGTCATATACTTTGTGATACAGAAGTAACGGGATATGGTTTAAAAATATGGTTGTGACTTTTGCACAGTAATGAGTATTTTTGGCAACATACACTCACCCGCCACTTTTTCCCCCCCAAACCTGTTTAACTGCTTGTCGATATGGACTAAAATCTTTTAAAATCTTGTTTCCAGCACCTTGTTGACTCTATGCCATGAAGAATTAAGGCAAAAAAGGGGTCCAACCCAGTACTACACGGTGTACCTAATTAAGTGGCCAGTTAATGTAGCTAGTATAAAAAAAAAATTTTTTTTTAATTCTCAACAATATTTTTATAAATTTTAAACACGGATATATGAGGGTAAACATGTAATGTTTCCACATAGATCCATTTTATAACCCCCTTATAAACTCTATGGCACCCGCTCCGCCCCTCCCTAACTCGGGTGAGTGACGCCAGGCATTTAAATAAATAAATAAATTTAAAAAAATAATAATTTTTTAAGAGCGAAAAATGAAAAAAAAAAAGTATACAAGTATATTTTTGTTCTTTTTTTTTTCCAGGTTTTCTCATTGGCCAGAGCTTAAATAAGCCAACTAGATTCCCCCCCCCCCCATAGTGACCTCATATAAGAAAAGTCTTAAAAACGAATGATCTGAGATGTATTTCAGCTGGAGCATCAACACAGCCTTTAGATCAACTCTGACGCCTGTGTTAATAACTTGTTTTAAGAAAAAAAATTTTTTTTAACTTGTTTAAAAAATATGGGACCTTTAATGTTCCCTAGTATGAATTAAAACAGACAACAGCATCACTGATCTATGGCCTTGTGGTTTGTGATTCAGTCGACAAAAATCAAAGATCCTTTTCAAATCCGGTTTCTCTTAAAATCAGCCATTTAGTCACTATTTTTATCCCGGAGATTCTTTCTGAACACCACTCATGCGTCTATAATGAAGACTGACTGCAAACCTCGAGCACAATTCAAGGTTAAGTGAGGTGAAATCAACCACACCCACCATGCGAGGACTTGCGTGCGCAGGTACAGCGAGCTCCGTTTCTTCAGCCCGTGTTCATCTTCTAGCTGGGATGTGCTGTTTCGTACGCGCCGATCTGTGCAAGATCAAACCTGCCTCGCTATTTCTCTGAGGGTTGATGACACAGGATAAAGGTTTTGAGAGTCACTGTTCGGGCCTGTAAGAGGCTCCTCTGTAGGATGGTTAAGAAAAACAGACGGCTGTGGCACGATGTTTAGACGCCGACCTGAGTGTCTTGCTGGAAAGTCACTTTAAAAGCTGTTAGACCTCCTGGATCGAGTGACTGTGATTAACAGCGGCTGTTAAAAGCTTTAATAAAAGTACAGAACAAACATTTGTCTTCGGGATCTTGTTACTGACAGCAAAGACAATAATCATACAAATCAAACACTTTGTGGCCCAAAAGGAAAAGTGAATGATATAATGTATATTTTAAAAAAAGAGGAAATGACAGTCTACATAGTGAGAGAAAATATTTAATACTGACACTCCTAACCTGATATGTCTTATTAAAACTGGTGTCTGTTAATCTAGAAACTCCTTCCAACTTCTGGGACGTAACGAACTCCTTTCAAGTTCATCCACTCGTTGTTTTTGTTTTTTTAGAGCATTAAAAAAGTTGTAGGTCTGGTCAGCGTTTGGTTCGGGCAGAGGTGATTTTGGAGAGAATGTAATCAATGACAAGATTGATTAAAACAATATTAATGACGAATGAAACTGTAACATGGTATTAGGAGAGGAAAAGTTTGCGTACCCTTAGGGCAGAATGGATCCAAAAAGCATTAAGATCTTCAGTATAAAATTTTTCAGATGATCCGTCACTTTAAAAAAGGCCAAATGTTAAACTATTAATGATATATTTTTCTTCTATCAATTAAAATGTTGGAATTTTCTGACATGAAAATATGTCTACAAAAACGTTTGTGTTTAAATTTCTTCTTTATACCCATCATAAATAACATTATGAGCACTGAGCGATGAACTGAACACCACCATATACACCGACAAACTGGTGATCACCAGCGGCACTCATCGAACCCACTGCACCCCCCTACCCCCCCCCCCCCCCCAAGAGGTTACACCCTGTAAGGTCAGATCTGCCCCAGTGGAGAATCCAAATCCGTCGTCAGTCGTCTCTTGTTCCACACTCTCTAGCTCTTGAACCATCTCCACTCGGTAGCTCCTCCCAACATGATTTATGACATACCTGGACTTCAAGTCATGTCTGTTCTGAACTCTTCTGATGAGACATGCAGGCGAACAGAATCTTGCCAAAACCACTAAGCAAAACATTTCTTCCTTACGTTTTTGGAATGTTATCTTATCACAGGATTTTGCTTTTGTCCTTGCACAATAGTTGCTACTCGTTAACTCGGGGGAGAAGTACTCTTCCTCAGAACACAAGTTCAGTCTTGTTATGGAGAAACAGATGTCACGCTGGTAAAGGCATGGTGTTACTTCTGCACCCGTGTATCTGTAAACACACACACGGGGGTGTCTTACGTAAGCGGGCGCATGGGTGTACGACTTTAACGCGAGAATGGAACAGGAACTAAACATCTTGTGTTTTACTGTGAAGTGAAAAAAAGAAGGAGGAACATAATGGGTGGGACAACACGGAGCATCGATGCTGTTTAGTCCAGGTTTGGTACTAAGCTCTCGGCTTGATTTCAGTCATTTCTAATCCTTTAAACCTGTATGAAATATAGCTGCTTAAAATAAATCAGACAACTTAAAGGCCCATGAATCGAACGTTATCAAAAGGTTTGCGATGCTCAAAAATCTATTGAATCGAATTGACAATCTCCCCAAGATTTACAGCTTTAGTTTTTTAGTAGTCACATGACTCCACCCAGGACATGCTGGAAACAACATGGAGAACACTTTTATACAAAAAAATAATAAAGGTAAAAACTAAAAAGCTTAGGGTTAGGTTTATTGTCAAAGACAGGCACGGACGTAGATATCATGTAAACAGTAGAACGAGAAACTCTTTGAATTTCAGAGCGGTCTGTTTTTTAAAGTTGAATAATTAAGGCCTGTGTGGATCTGGAGCCAACCTTGGCAACGCTGGGTGCGAGACAGGAATACACCCTGGGTTGAAGCACACAGATTTACACTCTCGGTCATAACTGGGGCGATTTAGAAATCCTAATCCGAGAGCGGAAACCAGAGAACTTGAAGAAACTGATACGGCGACGAGGAAAATGCAACCCGAGCTCACAATCACACTTGATGATAAAGGTGCGAGTCGTAAAGTTCCCCACCAGATCCGTGCTGCCAAGGCTAATTATTATTCTATAGTATAATATTAGAGGGCTACTATTGAGTATAAGATTACTATAAGCAAACTGTCGTGACTTTGGAGCGCTAACCCAGAACGAAATGAACCCCGAGCTTTCTTGGCCATGACATGTTCGTACCTGATTCTCCTAGATCCCGGAAACTCCTTACAAGCCTGAACATTTCTCAGCTGAACTATTCATCATTTACCTCCTAATGCTAGCTGAGATTAAAGTTGTTTTGTTGTTTTTTTTTTTTTTTAAATAATGTAAGACAGAAGAGGGAAGAACGTTGCAGGCACTAGGTGGAGTCTGGAATGTGGCGTGTGTTAGGAGCTGCTCTCTGGGTCACGGGTTTCATTACAGTGAGGCGGACTGTCAGGGTTTTGACAGGATGCAGATGTTTCAGCGACATGCCGCAGCTGGAGAGAGCACCATCGGATTCATCGGTGCGAGACCAATAGAGTGACGCCGGCGTCCCCGCGCATCTGTTCACTGTTGTCAGACCGAACTGAACGTCTGTTCATCGAATGAGTTTGTTTTCGTACGTTTTCAACTAAGGAGAGAGTTTCACAAAACAGCTCAACAAACATAATCCAGATTAGACGTAATCTAATAATGTTACACCACACATCCCAATATATCAGACTTAAAGCACACACACACACACACACACACACACACACACACACACACAGAGATTACCACGGATAAGTAAACTGGAAAGGCAATTCATCTTACACCGTATATCTTTGGAGTGCCTGAGGAAACACACCAAGCACTGGGCGAACATGTACACTCCACACACACACACACACAGACCAGAGGCGAGATTCGAACCCGCAGCTCTGAAGGTGTGAGGCAACAGTGCTAACCACTAAACCGCTTTGCCACCTCAGGGTGAAAGATTAGCTTCATCTGTATTTGTTACACCACAGCACTGCTGGATTCTCAGGTCTGACTGATGTGATGGTGTTGACTTGATTATTTTCTCAAACAGCAGCTCAGGAAAAAAAAAAAAAAAGTTCTGCCGATAAGGTTTACATTAATCCACTTTGCACCGATACGTCACCACTGTCCAGATATGGCGACATGGTGGATTTTGAAGAGTTGACGTAACCCCTCTGAGATAAAGTTCTAACTTTATTTTGCTTACATGGGAAAGCTTTCAGGACAAACAGCTTTTTGGTTTTATAGATAAACACTGGAGCTGTGAACCATAGATGGACTTTCAAATTGATCGGACTGAATTTTTAGCCATTCTGACTTCCCATTGAACTCAACTGAATTAATAAAACTGCTAAATGTACTTAATAAGGAGTTACATTCTGGGTAACTTGTATTTTTGATTGTTGAAACAATGTCTCGTGTGTGATAAATGTGATAAATCTTTTTCCCCCCCTTGCATTTCCTGCTCCACACTCCAGTCCAGTAGGTGGAGGTATTGCACCAGCCGCTCATAAACTCAGAAGAAGAAGAAATGATAATCCAGCAAAACCTGATTAGATACAAAAGATAAAAGTATTTTCTGTATTCTTCAAAATCTGTGGGATTTTTTTTAAACAACTAAGTCAGAACAACAGAAGCGATATTAACGAGTAACTTGTTACACAGACAGTCCATGATCAATCAATCAATCATCGCTTTATTCTATATTCAGGGTCTCAGGAGAATTAGGCGGGGTATACCCTGGACAGGGTGCCAATACATCGGAGGGCACACACACATACATACACGCGCACTACAAGCAATTTGGGAACGCACATTAGTCTAATCTGCAGGTCTTTGGACTGTGGGAGGAAACCGGAGTACTCCGAGGAAACCCACCAAGCACGGGGAGAACATGCAAACTCCATGACGCACGGACCCTGGAGGTGCAAGGCGAGAAAGAGTAGTAACGTCACATCACATGAATCCCAGCAGGCCATGGTGTGTAAGGTTTTATTCCTTACTTATCGCATCGTGATGATTTCACAAACCCAGATATACGCAGGTTGGTTATGTCTTCCTGCATTCCAAGTTGATTCTCTCGGAGTCTCTTCTGAAGAACAATTTATCAGACAGATAAAATGTAAAAAAAAAAAAAAAAACAGGACCTTATGAAGGACAGCTTTTTCATATTTTTAATCAGAGTTTCCACAGATTCCTGCATTAATCATTAAAGTGCACCACGAGAGGCCCTGAGGTGTGGATTCCCTGCTTTAATCATCCTCTCGTCCCTTCTTCTTCTTCTTCTTCTTCTTCTTTCTGTACAGCATGTTTGGGTGGTGCAGCACTAAAAATACCTGGGATGCCTCGAGACCAGCCCCTGTGTGTGTGTGTGTGTGTGTGGGTGTGTGTGTGTGTGTTTCACTCCCTCTGTGCTGCAAGCTTTCCAGCCTTAAAAAAAATGAACTAAAGTTCGACAAAAAGAGCCGTAACTTAACAGCACAAACACCGATCCACCGGGAACAACAAACCAACCGTGGTGAGTGCAAACGGCTTGTCTTCTGCACAGAGGAGAACTGTGTCAAGGCGGAGATAAGGTCACCGTGATGTGGTGACAAAACTATCACACACACACACACACCACAAAAACATTCTCTTTTGTCACGAATAACAACTAAATCTGCTTAATCGGTTCTGCGTCGCCACTTATAGCCGGCAGTGGCGTGTGTTAACGCCGACACTACAACACAATACCATCACCCTCCCTTGTCTGGCTGGCTACGTACAGTACAGTGGGGCGCAACTATCACCGGGGCGTCCGCGAGGCGTCCTGCTGAGACACAGCCATCCAAGTAAAAGCTTATAGTCGTTATAGTCTGTGAAATATGAGTCATTTTTAAATTGAACAGACAGTAACAGTTGGTTTGATGTAAAACGTGTGTCTGTTATGAGTCAGTTCAAGTTTCCATGGTGACAGATTTGCTCCGATTTCTAACAAACCATCAGGGCTTTTCTTCTGCAAGTGTGTGTGTGTGTGTGTGTGTATGCATTTCGAGCTCTTCTGTGTGTCTTGAGGTGCCCTCAGCTTCCTGTAAGTCACACATGTGCCCATGTGACACACTTCCCGTGACACACTTCCCGTCTGCGGCCCGAAGCTGCGAGTTGATTCACACCTGCGCGGCTGGTTCAGAACGAGACGTGAGCGGAGTTATTTCACAGCGAACAGACAGACAGCGGTTTGGACTCTAAAGCAGAAAAGTGTAAAAAAAATAATAATAATGAATAAATAAATAAATGTAAAAAAAAAAAAAAAACTCCAGACGCCGTGGCTCCGCTTGCTTTGTGCTAACAGCTTCATTGACTTCTTCAGGGTCACAGTGGTGACAGTGCAAACAGTTTAGAGCAGCATGTCTGTTCAGAGTGATAACAGGAGTGTGAAATGATACTCAACACTAAAACTAAAACTAGGGCAGGACAAGACTAGCAGCACGGCTACAGTACAGCATTGTGCAATGCCGGAATAGGAGGCCTGGCGTTCAGTTTATTAAAAAAATAAAATAGGGGGGAAAATAGGATGATGAATCTGGACAGCTGCTGAACAAGAAGAGGAAACAACTGACTCTGGGCACATTGTCTGATTAGCACAGCAAGGAAACTGTTGCACCCTGCTTAAAGCGTGGTGCCGTTTCTCCAGAGACCGAAAAATGTTGGTTAAAAGGAGAGAAAAAATTGGATTAGAATGTGGAAAATGTGACTGTTAGACTAAACTGTATGGGCTCCCGGGCTGAACTCTCTAAAGCCTTTACAGAAACGTGTTTTTCTTCTACGGGAATCCAAAAGTAAACTGCTTGCACGTGCCAGACAGAAACTTCCAGCGGCGAAGTCAAACAGGACGATCATCAAGGAAAGCATGATAAGTGCAATAAAAAAAATTATTCATTAATTATCCATTTAACTTCACAAATGAAACATTTTTTTCACTCAACAAGGGACAACTTTAAAGGCTCCATATTTCACTATTCTATAACAAATTAACACAGGATCTGGGAAAAAAAAAAGCATGTTTTATATCTCCCTTTATTTCGCTCCTCTTTCAAATGTGCCACTTCAGTGTCTACATAAATGTGCTACTGCTGACACAGCCGGGGGAGGGGCTCTTCTTTTATGAGGTCACAACAGAGGGGAATCTAATTGGATTGTTTAAACCTTGGCTGACAAATCCAAGTTCACACTCGATCGCGCACGCACACTCACACCTCACATAAAAGGCATATCTAAATGTCAAAAAATAACTTAAAAGTGAAATTTGTGTACTAGGTGCCCTTTAAAATTTCCTGGTGATTATCAGAATTGTATAATAGTACACAGCTATACTAATCATTTTCATTATTTAATGGAGCCATTAAAACTTAAACTATATTGTCCCCTAAATACATATGCAAATATATCTTTAAAGCATTTTGCATTATAAATAGCACTTATAATTAGGCTCAAGCCGACGCTTTTTTCTTCTTTCTCTCCTTTCTTTTTCCTCAACCTTGTGTACTGTATGTTCACGTCAAACGCATTACTTTAAACGCATTTCATTCATGTGAAAAAAAAATCCTGGCATTATAATCTAAGCATAATAAAACCATTATCTGGGCTGTGAATGATCTCCACGTTGGTCATGTCAGTACCTGCTGTCGTGCTTTAAGATGCCTGGCTCTAAAATGTCCTGAAGCTGATCCTGGCTTCACTTCTGTAACTTCAGTGACCTTCACAAAGCCGTGGCATTTAAGTCATCTAACCTGTTCTACAGACGAAGCCTGATGGTACGAAGAACTACACAGAAGAAGATCAAGATTGAGATTATAAAGGTAAAAACCCTGTACTGATCCTGACACTCACACAGATTCTCCCTGACTTAAAACATTAACACAATATATATGATATAACTGTATATTCGGACAACTTTTAATGACAGTACACATATATGTAAAAGAAAATAATAATAATAACAACAATAATTGGCCATGTTGTTTGTTCTCACTACATTGACTCGCACCAAGAGACACACTCCACCAGAGCGTACAAGACTCACAACAGCAACACCATATTCTACAACCAGGTGTAAAATAAAATGTTTAAGAAACAACACACCATACACCCGTCCCCAAAAGCCTTATTTGCATGATTATCAGATATAACGGACCGCTCAAGGAGTCACGCCTTCCACCCGGGAGACAAGAAATGATCAAACTACACCATGATTTGAGTAAACCCGTTCTCGTGCTGTATGTGTTTCCTTTCATTGTAGTCTTAAGCTCTTTAAAACTCGTTCAACCTAAACCATAAAGGGCTTTTAACTTTTAAACATCTGCATGACAAATCCTGAAGCGGGTGATTTAATTTGCACGCAATTCTCACGTTCAGAAGAAGCACTGGATCGTTAATCAAGCTCATGACATCATCACCTGTCACACATTTACATAGTGTGCATTTTTTATGCTTATCAAAATGAGATTTTCTGATTCCTTTATTTGTATAGATTTACATTATATTCCTGATTCTTCCCTGATTTATCACTCAGCAACCATGAACATAGAAAAAGGCATGTTAATAAAAAAAAATTATAATTTAAAAGGCTGTCAAAAAACATACACGCTCTCACATGGACATTATGAAACTGAAATGACAACAATCTAGTTTGACACGTTATTTGTCAATCCAGTCATAAAAATAAGCACCAAACTGCAGCTTTCAAGGTCTAACAAGGGATTTTAAAAGGTGTGTCTTGTCTTTATTACCTTTATTTAGAGGACCTGGATTGTATCAGTCAGCTTAAGAACTCATCTCATCTCAGAGGGATACTGAACTACAAGGGCAATGTTTGCTGTATTTTATTTGCAAAGCATGTTCAAGTCAAAGCTGGACTTTTTTTTTTTTTTTTATCCCGCTTTATTTCTCTATATAATCCTCGCTTTGCTAATGCACTTATCCCAGCGTCCGCTGTCGCTTGAATAGCGTCATGATAGAAATTTTTCTCAGTAAGCCATGTCATGATCAGATTGCCTGATTAAAATCCGACACGCTGGCCTCCCAGGAACTCCTTTAATGTCCCAAATGTGTAGAAATGGCTTGGAGCAAGTTCCAGGGATGTGGCGATGACTCTCACCCGAGTTCCAGTAATACCCAAGTGGTGTTGGTGAATTATTGTGTGTACAGTTCGAATAGAAAGATTGACGATGAGTTATCCGTTGATTTTCAACGATCATGTGTTCCTTCACTGAAAGTTAACAGGGATGACTGCAGTGGGCTTCGAACTACGCCGGCCGGTATCGTCATTCCCGGACATACAGTATGGCCTTCTTTCAAAACAATGCATGCACCATTTAAAGGTTTTAATGTAGAGAGGAGTCTTGAGTCGTACTGCGCTTGAAGTCTTCCGTAAATATCAATCAGTTTTTCTGTTTTACGCCTTCATTCACGAGAAATGTCCTGGTTTGACTTGAACGGCTATAGAACATTGTAATCGGTTTGTTACCTTTTTCTTAGTACATTCAATTGTCTTGTCTACGGAGCATCCCAAAAGTGTGTACACACAGGGAAAACTAACAGTTCTGACAGTTCCAATAATTTAAACGTTGTCAAATGGAATCTTAAAGGCTGTCTGAAAGAAAATATATAAAATAAATACTAAGAATGAAAATATTTTATTATTGTTTAGCTAAAAAGTGTTATTTTCTCCTGCATATGGAGACTTTTGGGACATGTTGCATGAGATAAAGAACGGAAATGTCTAGAGACAACAAACCCTGGGGTGTGTAATAGTTTCATAGCTCTACATTCTCTCTTAAAAGTTTTCAAACCTGGCCAAAACGTCTACTGGGGAAAACATGAATCCACACAAGTAACATTTACTGCTATTATTACTATTATTATTATTATTGTTGTTGTTGTAATGTGGTGTATTTGAGGGATCATTTGTATCATTATTCCCACCGTGGATTCAATTCATCCCCACAGTCCACTAGGCGTCCGGTTACCTGTGCATCCAGGTGTGGTTAAAGTTCCACATGATCAACAGTGTAGAGGTGAGTTAATACAGTATAGACCTCAGATTACACTAAAAAAGCTACAGTGTTAGTGAAACAACACTTTCTGAGCACATCATCACTGCTGTTAATCATGTAAATGAGACTGATACAGGAGGTTATAGTAGGAGAAGAAGCTGAAGACTGAAAGTCAGGTTACCTGCCAGCAGTGCAGTGGGCAGCAGAAAGCAGTAGAACAGGCCACAGATCGCCTGCAGCTCCATCAGAGCCTACAGAGGTGGTGGAACTATACACTCCTCCAGCCAGGACACACACGGGGACACACACGGGGACACACACGGGGACACACACAGGAGCCCAGAGCAGCACTCATACTGGGTTAGTTAGAGTAGACACCACCCCATAGCCAGTCTGCTCTCCAGCCTACATCCTGACTTTCCTGATGTTCCACCACCTGTCAGGCGTCCATAAGGAGCACAAGTCCAAAATAAGATTGTTTAAAAATGTAAAAAAAAAATAATAATAATAATAATAATTCCAAATGAAAGGCTGTCAGGGAAACAATGTTGCGCCGCTCAGCCGCCTGTAATTCCCCAGCGCTGACCTCCTACAAACTTTATTTCCATTTGAAACAACTCAATGTTGCCCTCGAACTCGGATTCGAGTGAGAACAAAAGGTTTTCCAGCGGATCAAACCCTCGGAAAATAACCAGCTGTAACCAGTCGTACGGCGGCACTTTTAAGTGCGTCGCGCGCGCGGCTGGAAGTAAACTCGGCGCGGAAAAACGTGGAGCCTCGCGCCGGATTCGCTCCTCTTCAAACGACTCTTTGAAGTGAATTCGATTCTGGGAATCGACTCACTTTCATCTTTTCTGCTCGGTTGTATGTCGTGTTGGGCTTTTAGACAGCCTGTTTTATTGTTTGCTGGCTTTTTACGCTCTAAAAAGGGTTACAAACTGAACCTAAAAGTACTTTAGCTCTGGAAATAATGAGCACCTTGTAACATGAAAGAGAATAAGATAGATAGATAGATAGATAGATAGATAGATAGATAGATAGATAGATAGATAGATAGATAGATAGATAGATAGATAGATAGCAATAAAGACATTAACACCAGAAAGAAAAGAAGACAGAAAGAAAGGACTCCCAAAAGTAGATTAAATATGTGGTTGCACGCTGTATATATTACATTAGACACAGGGTAACGTGAGAACTGAAAAAAGGTTACTCATGAAATGCTAAGAACAAAAAAACAAGATATATAAGATGCATATAAATAAAGCATATACATCACAAGCTTTAAAAAAAAAAAAAAGGAACTCAGAAGTGAAATTAACTTAACCTTGTTGTGCAATTTATGTGTGGCAAAGTGACAACAGTGCGAATAGTTGTAATTGTGCAAAGAGTAGCATGATAGTGACAATGAAACTCAGTCTGTGTGTAACGGCTAAATATGTAATACTGAGAGTAACTGAGCAGACCATGAAGCTAACAGATGCAAACTGTTAAAGTAAAAGTAACACCAGTTATTATATATATATATATATATATATATATATATATATATATATATATATATATATATATATATATATATATATATATATATACACACATTTAATAGCTGGTCTTACTTTTCTTCTTGGTAACACCAATGATGGATGATGGTAACACCAATGACAAAAATCTATTACAAAAAAAAAACTATTTACAAAAAAAAGCCTTCCATGGTTTTCAATTATGTAAAAATCAATGAATTATTTCATGTAATGAATTATTTCATGTTCAGTTTTTAACAGATATAATTTTAAAACAAGAGGGCCCTTCACACATTATAACATCATAGGGCTGATGACAGGTGTGCTTGGGCCCTAATGAGTAACACCAATGAAAGACTTAAAATCTTTGCATAAAATTGCCAAAATAAATAATGACATTTCTAAACAAATGAAGCCAGACATCTGGCATACTGTAATATTTGCATTTGTCCAACTCTCTTCATCTAGTGACGCCTGATCCCACTGCAAGAACAATTTCAAATTGTCTAATGGATTTCAAAACAAAACTATTTTTGTGTAACAGTAACACCAATGACATAGCTTATAATCAATTATTGTTTCATGATTTTGGTGTTTCACTCATTCTATTAATTTATTCTATTGATTTATGGTTCTGAATCAGATTTATGTAATGGAACCAAAAAATCTTTAGATGAAAAGTATATGGTACCACTTTGATGTATGATCATACTGACAAGACATTTCTTTGAACCTTAATTTAAAAAATTTTACAATACTGAAGTAAAGAAAATTAGTTAATGATTGAAAGTATATATTATATTTTGTGAAAAAATACAAGTAATGTGTCTGTTATGTTAATTTTAATGATTTTGGCATCAGCAAAACTAAGTGACAGCACTTTCCACCATTTTTGTAGGATGACCCTACTAGTTGTTTTTTTTTCTCCATTTTAAAAAAATTAATAAAACCATGTTATTATATAAACAACAACCACAACAAAAAGATCATAATGTCAAGAACAAGCCTGTATAATGATTTGTTTATTCGTTGTTGCTGTTAGTTTTTTTGTTTTATAATAGAAGTGCAAACAAATCACAGCTTTCTCTTTTGAACTCTAACTGATTCATTAGACAGAATTGACTCAGTGACTCAGACCCTCCGTCGCCATGGCTACGTTCCAAAACCATGCGCAACCGCATTAAATAACATGTCTACACTGAGTCCGTGTTATGGCGCGAAGTGCTGTAGAGAGAACAGTCCTAGCCTGAAATTGGGCAACATGCAAACCGATGACGTCACTAGGTTTACCTGTACAAGGAAGTCAAAAGAGACATTTCTGACATTTCTATTAGCACTAACTATAGTAATTAATATATTATCTTGAAATATTAATTTCTCCAACTTTTTTTTCCTGTATTAAAGCATATGTAAGTTCATATATAGATGTATACCATAATATTCCATGATATTTCCTTAATGACAGTAAGAGACAGTTAGAAGGTGTGGGACTTCACATGTTCATTTCTGCAACGCGCACCTTCAGAAGTTTATGATTTTCTTTTCTTTTCTTTTAATAGTCAGGTCATATATTTATAACGGTGTGGTATCGCCTCCTGGTGGTAGAGTGGGGAAAATATCTGTTGAAATGCTCAAATTCAGATTCTAATGGTATCTGTCACATACATAACCATACACAGTATGAAATGCAGTGAAATGCAACTGGATAGAATTTGTAATGAAATACAAAGTTGGAAATTAAGTTAAAATATAAAATAGAATATAAATTTAAATATATATGAATTGAGATGAAAAATTCAGGGTGGCCTTGCATAGTTAAAGTACTGTATGTTACTGTTTCTAATATGTTGGTCATTCAACCAGAATTTCAGTGAGTTTGGATGAAATTTCAGGCTTGTACTAAATCATCTTTATTTGCTTTGGTGCCGTTATCTCTGCCCATCAAGCCCTTTGACTTTACTACCAATCCTGTACTACTGTCGAGACAGTGTCAATATAGAAACCATTTTAAAATGACATCAGCTCCATTAATCAATAATCATCTATCCCCCAACCCCCCTACTTTTACACCATGCTAGAAGATGTTAAGATGTCTTTTCAAGGTTTGTATAAAGATAATTTTTTGGTGAATATGTGGATTTTAAGGAACATCTTTCCATATATTTACATATTTCCACATTGCACCTTATTATTGTTTTCAGAATTTCCAATTTTACCATCAAAGAAGCCTTGGGAAAACCTGTTACTTTTGGAATTCTAACATAAGTCTTTAACATCAAAAATGTATAACCAGCTTCTTCCTCTTGAAGCAAGAATTTGAAGCAAGAATTTGGGAATGTTTTTTTTCCAAAAGTGTGGAGAAAGGGCAATAGATAGTAATTAATGTACTGAGGGTTGTTTTTTTTCTTCAAAAGCTAGGCTAGCCAAATGTTACCCCAGTATTAGTGACAGCTGTGACAGATGTTATCATTCATCTTATATATAGAATTTATGTTCACATGTTCTTTTCTCTTTTTAAAAAAAAACCATCAATATGTAAGTTCTGGTGTGATTACATCAAAACTGTCTGTAATTCATAACCTAAATATTGTCATTAAGTTTGCCTTGGTGTAGCAGGTTTTGGGTGCTGTTTTATTTATCCTGGTACAACATGAAGCAATTAGATATTTTGGCCATCACATCTTTGATAGCCAGGCTCCAACTGTTGATTCTTTGGAAATCCCACCGACTGCCAACTTTATCTCAGAGGCATAAAGCCATGTCCTTTTAATTTTAGAAAAAATAAGATTTTTAATTAGAGGTAATCTTGGAAAATATGACAACTATTTCTTGTATACTTTACCTCTTTGCAGTGTCTAACCCCTGATTAAACCCCTTAGAAATAGATCTGTAAAGTATAAAAAAAATTTTTTTGATTGTATAATAAAAGTTTATAGAAGTGTAAACATATGGTGTCTCTGTCTCTGAGAGCAGTTTTAGTTGCCATTTTCATTTGCAAATATAATCATCAGCCACCACAAATTTATTCACCTTATGTAGAATAATTTATTGTAGATATACACGCAGAGGAAGGCGTTGCATGACGTCATTATGTTTGAGTGTGGTATGCTTTGATCATTTTTTCTATTGTTAGTTAATTAAAACCCAACACAGATCGGGTGTTATGCGCTAAAATGCTCCCTTGCCACGGATTGCCTCCCCCCACCCCCCATGATCTCTAACAAATATTATATTACAACGTAGATTGATATGTTTATTATTATCAATTACGATATTACTAGTATGATGCGCCCTAATCACTTGACAGCCATCAAGACCATTAATAAATATATTAATGTCATATATTATTCCCTTTGTGGCACATTTATTTTGCAGGGGATTGCCATGAAAAACAAAAATGTTTACACTAAAGAAATGTTGTAAACCAATGTGCTAATTATTATTTCAACATCTTTATATATGAATTATGACAAAACAAATTTCATTATAAACAATATAGAAGTATACATGTTGCATATCATAACGACTGCATAAACACATACTGATTAAAACATTTAAATTTAGTTATTATTTGACTTCAGTAATTACAGTAGATCAAATTAAATGCGTAAAAAATGTGTTTAATATGCCAATATTTTACTTACGTTTACAAAGGCTATCACATGCATTATTCGGATTATTATAATACTAAGGTAATATGTAATCATAAAACAGATGTAATATATATATATATATTTCATAGCGCTTATGAAAGGGTGCAATCCATGACAGGGGGCATTTTAGCGCATAACACCTGAAGAAGGGTAAAGGCATACACTTTATAAAGGCTCAGTTGTACCAACTACTGGAATATTGGGATGACGTCACAAAAATGTAGAACCCTCAAAATGGTTTTAAGCCTTCGAAACACCCGAAAACCACCATAGAAACACGTGATTGCGTGTAGCTGTGCTATTTCTTTGCACATTCTTTAGTTTTTTGCTCTCATGTTTGTATGGAGGGTTAAAATGAAGTTAAAATTCAGTTCAACAAATTGCTTATGTTATGCTGAAAAAAATATATATATACTGTCACTCTACACTGCACAATCCTGAGCTCGGTATATGCTTATTTAATAAAATAAAGAGTTTTAGAGTGAAAAGAGTGTTAAATCTCGCCCTAGATCCAACAGGAAGCTGTTTTCCATTCATGTCCAATCAGGGACACGTCCACGTCGTTTGATCAACGAAATGAACCAATCAGAGTGCGTGAAGCGGCAGCGCGAAGCAACCGACAGGCCTACATAGGTCACGTGGTACCGTTTCGCGGGAAAGTTTATAGAGGAAGCGCCGCTGGGGGGGAGGTTTGTTCAGCGCAGCAGGTTTACTCCTCAGAGTTTTAAACCGACCTCTAAAGAAAAGTTTAGGATTTTATTTGTAGAGTTTTTTATTTTTATTTTTAATCTTCTCTCCACAGCCATGGCTCAGGCTCGAGTCACTGATTTTTTCTCCCAGTCTAAGAAAGCTGGTGTGGATCGGTCTCTCCGGTCGAAATCTCAGACAGCGAGCGCTGAACAGGACCGAGCCGTGTGCAAAACAAGGCCGCAGAGGAGCAGGCGCGTCCCGGAGGAGAGCGAGCAGCTGCGGTCCGTGCACGAGGAGTTTCTCCGGGTGATCGACGAGGCGGTGTCGGGATCCGAGCTCACCCAGGGCAGCACAGAGGCGGATGGAGCCGGAGCGCCGCGGAGCCCCCGGACCCCGAAGAGGAGCTCGAGCGAGGCTGAGTTCGACCTGTCCTCCGCCACCGAGCAGCACAGCACGGCCAAGAAGCGGCTCCGGGTCGCGGCCAAGAGGGAGACGGAGCCCGCTGAGCCTCGGAGGAGGACGGCGAGGAAGAAACTCGTGCTCGCTAAACACGAGGAGACTGAAAAGGTAACGGGCTTCGTGTGGAAGTGTGTTTGTTTACATGAGGCTAATGCTAACTAACTCTCACGTATTGTTTAATTACGTCATGTCTGGTAGAGCACTTTTATGTCTGAACAATATGAAACATCTGACCTGATGATCGGTATCTGTGTAGTATCGCGATATTTTGTCCAAGAGATCAGAAAGTTCTCCATACTTTATGTTTATTAAACAAATGCTTTAAAAGCCATGATGAACTTGAAGTTCCTGAAAAGTCTCTATAGTAGAAAATCTATATAGTACATCTATAGCATAGTCTAAAGAGTACTGACTGGTTACGCAACACTTCGGACACCATTAATATGAGACAGACAGACAGACAGATGGGATCGTGACCCTCACTGATCATAACACTGTTATGCAATGTTTGCATTCAGGCCCCAGTCAACACCCCGTCCCATAAAGGTTCGAACCCTGTAGTCGAGACCAAGTCAAAAGCCTCACCTGCGATCAAAGTGAGCAGTCCCAAACAGACCACCACGGACAAGGTACGCTGCCGAGAATCCGCAGTAACCGTGTGGGTTTGTGTATCGCTCCGGTAATTCGCCCTAATCAGTCGCTGTGTCTCTGACATCTTTCAGAAATCTTTCTCCAAAGAGGACGTTGCTTCGCTGAAGGCTCGACTGCAGAAGCTGAAAGGGCAGGCTGAAGCGGTGAGCTCGCCGACCCCGGCGCCCGTGTCTGCGCTCGCTGAGCTCAAAGCCCGACTGGACAGCGCCAGGGAGCTCGCAGCTAAAGCGAATCAGAGGAAGGAGGAGAGAGCGGTCGAGGAGGAGATAAGCAGAGATGAGCAGACACCAGACCACAAAGTGGCTGAAGGGTAAAATACACCCTCCTCTACATTCCACAACACTCACCCATCTGGTCACACGTTGAGTCTGTCGCATTATGTTTAAGTCTCCTGTCCCAGACTGAATACCCGCTCATGCTGTCGGACCGTCCGCCAGGTCACTTGTTATATGTTTTTAGACACTGACTTTAACATACTTGTTGGTGCTGCTTCTTCTTCTGTTTCAGTGAGAAGCTTCCTGCTTATCAGCGCTACCACACACTAGCTCAGGACGTTCCTCCCAGCCTCGCCCTGCCCTTCAAATACAAGGTTTTGGCAGAAATGTTTCGCAGTATGGACACAATCGTCGGTATGCTCTACAACCGCTCGGAAACGGTCACATTCGCTAAAGTCAAACAAGGAGTCCAAGACATGATGCGCAAGTAAGGATGATTTATTGTATAGTATGTTTAAAGGGCGATGTTGGAAATTTCAGCTTCAGGGTCTGCTCACTACTTTTAGTATTAAATATCATGCTGATGCGCATAGACAGCGTTGGGGGACGTTACTTTTTAAAGTAACTAATTACATTATACTGTTTTTAAAAAGTAATCAGTTACATTACAGCGTTACTTTCTGTTACAAGTAACTAGTTCGAGTACTTTTCCATTGCAGAAAATTAAAACTCCTTTGTGATTCCTTATGCATGTTGTTTTAGTCAAGACCTTTATAATTATTCTACCATCACTCAGCGAAGTTTGGGCCATAATCTGTTAACTACTATTACCCCTATCTCACCTACGCGGTGGCCATAAGTACAGTTCATCATGATTCACAGCCAGTTTTGGCGCTGTGATTAGGTTTACATCTTCTCACGTGTCTGTCCTCTCATATACGTCAGATATACAGTGTGTGCAATCACGTCTACAAACCTCAATGTCTTCATTGCTACTGGTTGTCTGGGATTTCCTTTGGGATCTATAAAGTATCTATCCATCTCCAATATCTTTGCAGAACGTCTCTCCACATTACAGATGATACTATATTATTCCTGGTTAATAAATAGATTGCAACTTTTATTCTAATTTATCGTCCCTGAAGTTGTTTCTTTAGCGATAGCATAATAGAACGAGCGATTAACATAAACCCGAGAGAGACAGTACAGCTGTCACAACCGGCGTTGTATAACATTAATCAGCTCCTCGTAACCACTCGGATTGTGTTGAAGATTAATCGCTTGTTGTTCTCTTCAGGCGTTTTGAAGAGTCTCATATAGGACAGATTAAGATGGTGTACCCATCCGCCTACGTCTTGAGGCAGGAGAAGAACATCCCGACCTTCAGCGCAACGGTGAAAAAATCCTCCTACCAGCTCACCGTGGAGCCGCTCATCGAAGAAGGTGACTAGCTCGTATTTCGAGATAAGGCTCGTATCCTGTATGATGAATTAGTTGCTCATGAGATTTTGTTGAACTCCAGAAACAAATGGAACCCGGCCCATCCTGTCTGCTACTCGTCTGCTGGAGAGGAGGCGCGTGTTTCATCAGAACCTGGTGGACATCGTGAAGGGACACCATAAGGTTTGTACAGCGCTTCATCATGTGTGTGTGTATATATATATATATATATATATGAATTAATGGTATAAACTTGGTATTGAATGGGTGCTTTATAAAACCTGAATGTATGTTAACATCTCTGGTCTGTCCTTCAGGTGTTCCTAGCTTCTCTGAACCCCACTTTAGTGGTCCCTGACGATAAAATAACCCGCTGGCACCCCAAATTCAATGTGGATGAGGTGCCCAACATCCTGCCTGGCGATTTGCCCCAACCTCCACAGACAGAGAAACTCACCACCGCTCAGGAAGTGCTGGACCGAGCTCGTGCCCTCATGACTCCTAAGGTAAATGCGGGCGGCGTCGGAAACGGCAGTCTGGAGGGAGAGTGTGGACAGACAGTCCAAAATTAGGATATTGAGAGAAAGTTAATTCATGGAGACGATCAGCCTGTGGCGTTACTGTAGACCAGGTTGCTTTTATAGGTTGCTTTCAGCTCACCTGTATTTCTCATCTTCCTCTTGACAATAGCACGTAGATTCTCTGTGGGCTTCAGGTCGCTTGGCTGGCTAATCGGGCCCAGTCACATGATGGTCAGTATGATCAGTTAGTGGTAGTTTTAGCACTTTGGGCAGATTAGTTGTCCACAGTCTTGCTGGAAAAGGAAATTGGCATCTCTGTAAATCTTGGCAGCAGCATGGAGCGCTCTAAAATATCCTGCCAATGATGGCTGTGTTGACTTTGAACTTGATCAAACACCAACACCAGCTGATGACCTGGCACCCCAAATCATCAGACTGTGGAAACTTCGCATTTGACTTTGAGCAGCTTGGATTTTGTCTCATCTGGGAGAAACCCCCCCCCCCCCCCCCCCCAGTAATTTAGACCACTGAGCAGGAGTGACCTTGACATTAGGGATGCAACATTTGTAGCCCCTTTCCTTAAGATGGCTATGCATGGAGGCTCTTGAGTCACTAACTCCAGCCTCACTCCATTCTCTCCACATGCCTCGAATCAATTTGACTTGATCAACCATAGTGCTGCACTGTATGTTTAATGTACTACATTTATATAGTATTTTTATCATGGCACGGTCTATGGCGATTGTTTACATTTTCATTACATGTTTACAACAGTGCTGTGTATGCAGGGGGGGAAAAAGTAAAAATGTCTAAAATTTACATACTTCTATTCTACCATTTCCTGCTCCGTACATGCTGTTCATGTGCGACTTGTTAAAATGTCCCTCTCAGATGGAGAAAGCTTTAGCCAACATGGCTTTAAAAACAGCAGAAGCGGCATGTTCAAAAGAGAGCACAGCACCAGTGAAACCAGCTGTGATGCCCATCCAGACCCCCAGTGCCCTCAAAGGAGTGTCCCAGTCTCTGCTAGAGAGGGTAGGTTCAAAATCTTAAAATATGGCCATTGGCAACTTTTTATTATTATATTTTTTTTTTAAACCACTGACGTCAAGATAAGGACTAGTGTGGTTATAATTTGGACCATGTAACTTTTTGTTTGTTTGTTTTATCTTTGCCACTTAAAAAGATCCTTAATCCTCTTCCTTGCTCAGATTCGAGCTAAAGAGGCTCAGAAACTTCAAGCAGCCATGACACGGAATCCTGAACAGGAGGAGCGTCTGGGGATGATGTCCCGTCTCCCGGAGCTGGCCAGGATTCTGAGAAATGTCTTTGTAGCGGAGAAGAAGCCGGCCTTGATCATGGAGTTGGCCTGTAATCGCATGATCGCCAGCTACCGTTCTTCTCTCAGTTCAGGTGAGCACACGTGACCCCTCGAACACAAACTGGGCATCATTTAATGGGATAGTGTTCAAGGATTATCATATCTAGAATTGAATAACTTTTGCTTGAATTTATGATGACCTTTGAACTAAAATCCAGCAGCATGGTGGTGTCGTGGTTAGCACTGTCGCCTTGCACCTCCAGGGTCCAGGCTCGATTCCCGTCGGTTTCCTCCCACAGTCCACAGATATGCAGATTAGGCTAATTGGCGTCCCAAATTGCTCGTAGTGTGAATGAGTGTGCCCTGCGATTGTGCCCCAAGTCTCTTGGGATAGGCTCCGGGTCCCTGCGACCCTGAATATA
The DNA here is from genome assembly GCA_030522415.1 of Channallabes apus. Lineage (NCBI taxonomy): Eukaryota > Metazoa > Chordata > Actinopteri > Siluriformes > Clariidae > Channallabes > Channallabes apus. The sequence goes on from CM060106.1 coordinate 25,601,806, forward strand.
GGATAAAGCGTTATAGACGAGCGAGTGAACTAAAATCCATTGGTTTGTGTTTTAGGGGAAATGGAGAAACACCTTCGTCTGCTGGTGGAGTTGGCTCCAGAGTGGCTCACGCTGCATCCCATCAGAAAAGATTTTTACCTCAAGCTGAACAAGAACACTAACATGAGTCTGGTTTTGGAGAAACTGAGTGAGAAGATAAAAGAAGAGGAGAAACTCTGAGAAGTGCAGCAGATGTTGGACTTGTTGAAATGATGTGCAATAGTTTGTTTTTAATCTTTGAACACTTTTTTTTTTTTTTTTTTTTTTTTTTTTTATTAAAAAATCTCCCCATGCTTCTCTAACTCATATGAAAAATGTTTTACAGAATAGTTTTTTTTTTTTTTTTTTGTGAAACCTTTTGATAACGTTAAATGACTGACTAGCTTTTAGGGTCGAGTGCTTGTATTAAAATGCACCCTGAGCTGTTCCAATTGTACGTTCACTGTACAGCAAACAGCTCATGCGATGAACCTTGAGCTACTTAAATGTCAAATAAACAAGCTATTTTGAACTCCAGTTTTAATTAATAATGTATTGTTTATTGGAATTACACATTTGAATGCTTGTATACAGCAAAGTTTTTATCCATATTAAGCTACAATACTCTCTAACAATTTCCGATACATTAAGTGTATACATGTGGAACTTGCCCCAATGTTAGAGGATGCAATGCATTTTTTTTTTTTTTTTTTTTTTTTTTGCCTTTGTAGCGAGAGTTTGGGGCCACACAGTGTATGAAACACTCAATTGTCACTTCACTTCATTTCCAGCATTTACTGTACAATACACCCTTATCCAAAGAAACATATACAGCCAGGATCTTTGAAGTTAATCAAACACATTCTAAGGCTAGGTCACCAGGCAGTCAAGGACATTTTGTGAAAATCACTGAATTTACATTAACAAAATATACACATACTTTATAAACACACAAATGCCTTAGCTGATGAATAAATCTATTTACATGATTAATAGTTATAACTATATTTCTGGCTTAATAGTAAGACAAGATAACTTAAGTCTGAAATTGTTTGGTCATTTTGTCCTGGCTGTCTGTGTCCTAGAATGTTGGTTTTGGGAGTATCACTAAATGCAAATCATTAAGAAAAAAAAAAAGTTTCTTAATTCCATTTAAGGTGGTACAATGTGCAGTCCCTCTATGATCCAACAGGTGGTGCACTTTAAATAATTCACACTTGCAGGCAACACAGCATGCTGTGTAGCTTATTTTCTAGCTTTGATTAGAATTGACAATCTGAAGAATTTTTTTTTATTTAGAAAATCAGGACTCAATTACAACGCAAATCAACACCTACATATGATATTGTATTAGGTCATTTCCATTACTATTATTTAAGTGTGATTTGGTTTCTGAAAACATTACACAACAGATATTACTGACGCACAATTATTTTTTTTAAACAATGTACTATGCCAGTTTTTCAGGGTGTATTTTCCCTTTAAGTGAAATCCTGTCTTAAAATGTTTGTTTGATATTAAATGAATTAAAGTAAACATTACCCACAGGCATGGTTTCATCCTCTATAAACATAATCGCACATTTATAAGCCTGCCACAATGAGACAATTGTTTGAACAATATGAATAAAACCAGAATCAATTCTATAATTAGATCCAACGTCTAGCTATTTATATCCGACCCAGGAGAATGGGGATTAGCTATCTTAAACATGAATACATCACATTTCTTACTTGAATGTACAAAATCAAGTGCAAATGGTAAAAATCAAGTGCAAATCATACATGCTGCAATTAATTCTCCCAAAAACTCATTCCAATCTTCTTGAAATTAAAGGGACAAAATCTGATTCAAAATAATCTGATGCATGTAAACTTATTGCTGTGTAAATGTGGAATGTTTTATGCATCTTGGAGCAGGTGTGAATCATCCGTTCACAACTTTAACAAGGAATACATGGGGATGGACAGTCTTTCTGCCCCGTGCAGGTCCTCGAGCTCGATCACCACCATGCAGCCCTGCACCTCAGCCTTCTGCTTCTTCAGCAGCTCACATGCTGCATGCAGTGTCCCTGACCAAACACACGACATGAGAATTATTTATGAATTTTGTTATCTGATTATAAAATAAAGACAAGGAAATCTATATTAAAAAAAAAAAAAAAAGAATACAAGTAGTCCCTGACTTACGAACGTGCACCTGGAACAGAATTCGTTTGCAAGTCCGATTAGTTCTTACAGCGGTGTTCAAAATAATAGCAGTGTGTTGAAAAAAAAAAAAAAAAAAGTAAAGCTCCATATCCATATAATAATATAATAACTTTTAATTTAAATCACATAAATGCATTGAACACCCTGCACAGTCTATTCTGAATGAAAAATGTGCTAAATGTATGAGTTTAATGTAAGTGAAGAAAAACAAATATTTGTCTGTTCAAAAAAATAACAGTGTGGAGTTCAATTACAGAGGTAATTATTCTGTTTTAAGGATAAATGTAGAAAACGTTGTCCTGTGCATTTCTCTCTGAAAATCAGAGTAAAATGGGTTGTCCAGACATCAGGGGAAAAAATTCCTGAGCCTGAACTTTTTTTTACTTGGTGAGTAGGAGTGGGGTACTATGTACTGTAAGTAAGACACACTTTTAACACACGTTGGCCCCAAATATATAAACAGCCTATGTATAACCCTGATCATCATTATTGTCAAGTGGCTCTTTTTACATATTTTCATATTTGCATTATACCCCCAGTATTATACAAGAAAATACAGCATTATTAGCCCGTCTTAGTACAACCACTGGAAGTAAATGCTACAGATGCTACAGCCAGACCAAGGCAGGTCAGTAATACCCCTTTTCCACTGCTCTGGTTCCCGTGCCGGTTCCTAATTTTGGAACCAGCTTTTCCACAGAAAAAAATTGGTGCCGGTGCCCTAAAATAAGCACCAAACTGATGTTATGCGCTAAAATGCCCCCCCCTGCCATGGATTACCCCCCCCCTACAGAATCGATATCAAATATTATATTAGAACATAAATTCATAGGATTATTATCAAAAAATATGATATTACTATTATAATGATGCCTAGGCACGTGACAGCCGTCAAGACCATTAATACAAATTCTTGTATAATGTTTATTTTGTGGCTTGTATAATTAATTTTTCAGGGCTTAATCATAAATATGCAAATATATAAATAAATATTGTTCATGATGAAAAATTTTATGAAACTAATTTTTATTATAAAATCAACAATATAACAGTATACATGTATATGAAAAAAAATTTTTTTCATATACAAGATGGCAGGGGGGCATTTTAGGGCATAACACCGGCCCCTAAACTCTGGCCTAGTCGCGAGAACCCGTGACATCACGAGCGGTGGGCGGAGTTATAGGGAGTTTTTTTTCTTTTTTCTTTCCCCCCCAAACGTGGCAATAATAGTGCTCCATAGTACACAGGAATTGATTAACTAATTGATTATCCTCCGGTAATTTCTTGCATAAAGTGACGAGTGGGTGGGCGATATTAAATGACAGGTCAAGCTCAGCAATGAAGGAGCACAAGCAGAATATTTAAAATCAGTCACATGATTGGTCATTGAGGGTGGAATACTATGGCGCTATATTCCTGCCACAAATCTGAGCGATTCTGTGCATGCTCGACGCGACAGTGCTCGACAGGCACAAAACCAGACAATCGCAGACATCCACACACTACTTCTGATTGGCTGTTCCTTCTCTATCGGCTGTATCGCTATTGGCTGTTCGCATCTCAGATCTAGAGAAATGACAGATCAATATCCGCAAACCTGATTTTTTTTTTTTTTTTTTTGCTGCAGCCACATTACGCTGGAAATCTGGCGTGGTGCCGGAACGCTATCACCCTGAGACACTGTTCAGAAGAACAGCGTACTTTGATTCCAAAGTTGATTAGAGATGGAAAACATACAAAGAAGTACAGAAAATGATCGGCTGCTCTGCTAAACTGACACCAAATCATTTTTAAGCTTTAAAATGGAGACCAAAACCAGAAAGACGTGGAAGAAAACGGAAAACGACCATTCGTATGAATCGAAGAATAACAAAATTGACTCAAAGTTACCTGCTAGTACTGTTACTATTAGAAGACGGCTATGTGAAGTCAAGTATCAGCAAGAAGCCGCCGCAGAGTCCCATTGTTGGAAAAAAAAGACGTGCTGAAGAGGTTACAGTTCGCCAAAGAACACATTGACTGGCCTAAAGAGAAATGGTGCAATATTTTGTGGACTGATGAAAGCAAGATTGTTCTTTTTGGGTCTAGATGCCGCAGACAGTTTGTCAGGTGACCCCCAAACACGGAATTCAAGCCACAGTACACTGTGAAGACGGTGAAGCACGGAGGCACAAGCATCATGATATGGGGATGTAGCTTCTCATACGGTGGTGTTGGGGCTATTTATCACATTTCAGGGATCATGGATCAATTTGAGTACATCAGAATACAAAGAAGGCATGTTGACCAACAAGATTAACGTTACGGAGTAGCAGGCCAATCCCCAGACCTTAATCCAATAGAAAACTTGTGGCCCGACATTAAAAATGCTGTTTCTGAGGCAAAAGCAAGAAATGCAGAGGAATTGTGGCGTGTAGTACAATAGTCACAGATGTGAAGCAGTTGTCAGAAACCTGGTTCTACAACTAATTAGTTCAAAGATGCACAAGACGATTAAACTTCAAGCATCACTTTTTAAAGATGAGTGACGAAACTGCTATTTATTTTTTGTTTTTCGTCACTTTCTATAAACTAATAATACATTTAGCAAATTTTTCTTCATAATGTGACTCAGAATAGAATGTGCAGAGTGTCCAATGCATTTATGTGATTGAAATTAAAAGTTATTATATGGATATGGAGCGTTACCTTTTCCATCACGCTGCTATTATTTTGAACACCACTGCAAGTCCCACAAAGAGAGTCTTGTACACCTTTGACACGACTATACAATGTTACACGAATATACAGTGAAGCTGACTCATTTCTCCATCCCCACCCCACGACCCGCCAGCTACTTCTGTGATTGAATCAGACGTAGAACCTCACTCCGTTCATATCTACGGAAATTTGTAACTCAAATGTTCGTAAGTTGGGAACTACCTGTGTAAATGCATCAAAAGAATAAAGTATGGCATGCAATCTTATTAAATTCAGCATTTCTGAAACAAAACATACTGAACATTGACACTAGGTAGCTGTGGTTCACTGAGCTGATGAGATGTGATGTTAAGATGAGGATTTCACTGCCATCTATCTCTAAACCAAACAAACCACAAAAAGGCAGAACCTCCAGTAGCCAGCAGGTCGTCAATGATGAGAACCTTCTGTCCTGCTTCCACTGCGTCAGCCTGAATCTCTGCCTCAGCCTGCGAGACACGCATGACAGTACACAGGAAGTGATTCATCCTGCTTAAATTGGATTTCTTTTCATGTTGCATGACGTTCATTAAATTAAAAACACTGCTGCATCAGCAGAAAGTATTAAAAGTTTATTTAAGAAAAGATGCAGCTAGTTCAGATATTTCTATATGGCAATAACATATGCATGACTTTGCTGAAGGTTTCATTGTTAATATCCTGGTGTAAGACACCACTCCTGGGGGTTAGAAGGGGTACAAGAGAACTGTTTATTACATTTACAATCTTGCAGACAGACATTAATGCATTTCTTCCAAATATATAGGTTTCAATGGCATGAGTTGAGAGTGAGTGAGTGAGTGAGCATGAGTTTCCCCATATGTGGACGCACAAAGTGTGCCATAATTCAAATGCAATTGCAAACTTTGCATTACCGTTTGCTGATTCGCCTTTGCGAGCGCACACTCACTGCCAAATTTCAAATGAAAAAGAAAAGTCCATTTGCATTTGTATTTCCCAGGTCTTACACGTCATGAACCTGTCATATTTAAATAGCAAAATCAATCACCACGTTTGCTTTTTCACTTTCTCTGCGCCGCGCGTCAAGCCGGCCAAAATTCAAACGCAATCGCTAATACATTTGCAATTGCATTTCCAACACGTTACACAGAAACCTGTCAATCAGCGTCAGGGGCGGGTCTATACTGTGGGGCGGGATTGTATGGGGAGTGACGTCACTCGCACTCGCCGACCAAGAGGGGGATATTTGAGCACTGGAGGTGAACCGAGATTATCTCATTTGTTTATCAAGAAATAAACACACAAAAATGACAAATCGCATATTTTCTTGCTCCGGAGTGGACAGAGAAGTTTTTACAAATAAAAATATTTTTAGATCTTCTCCTGTTACAGCCTGCTGGAGCTAAATCTTTCAGAAACGCTGCGTACCGGTGTTATGCGCTAAAATGCCCCCGGCCACTGATTGCACCCCCACAAAATCTCTATCAAATATATTAGGACATCACAATCAAAAATTTATATTATTATTATCAAATATATTATCAAGTATATTATTACTATTATAATTAACCCTAGGCATGTGGCAAATTAATACATGAAAATTAAGAGACGTAATACAAATTCTCAAATAATGTTTATTTTGTGGCATATTTATTTTGCAGGGGTTTGTCATGTAATACAAAAATGTTTACACTAAATAAATATTGTTTATGATGAAAAATTACACGAAACAATTATAAATAAGCAATATAAAATATACATGTATATGAAAAAAAATAAAAATAAAAATAATAATATATATATATATATTTTAGCGCATAACATAAAAAAAAAAAAATCAATAGCTTTTTCATTATGTGGATTACACATATAAAACCAGTTGTACTATAATCCACTCTATCACTGCTAATAACTACAACATTTTTCTCATTAAGTTTGATTGAATTTTTATTTTATTTATTTATAATTTTTTTTAAATGAATAAAAAATGAACTGAATTAATATCAAACTGAATATTGTAAAGGGAAGGGTTGTAGTTATTAGCAAGGATAGAGTGTATTATAGTACAGTTGGTTTTACGTTTTCTAAATGCTAAGTTTCTATAGCAAAAAGTTATTGAATTCTGTTGATTTGTCATTTTTTGCAACTCATAATAGACTGTACCAAAGTGCAGTCATTTTCATACATATCTTTACAATTACTATTTTAATTATAAAAAAACAACCCCAACTCTCATTTAACAAATTATCTGTTTTATTGCTACAAGAATTGTCTGTGTAATCATTTATTTTAAAATGTACATTGAAATAATTAATCAATTAAACAAACAAATAAACAAATAATCCATAATGTACATAATGTACGCACACCCCACTTTTCAGTTATTTATTTGTAATAAATGTTTGGAATCATGTATGATTTTCGTTCCACTTCTCACGTGTACACCACTTTGTATTGGTCCTTCACGTGGAATTCCAATAAAATTGATTCATGTTTGTGGCTGTAATGTGACAAAATGTGGAAAGGTTCAAGGGGGCCGAAAACTTTTGCAAGCTACTGTAGCTACTTTTCGGGCAGGCTTTCGCTACTTTTCATTGGAAATAGTTGGCAACACTGCGCGTTGGAAATGCAATTGCAAATGGATTAGCGATTGCGTTTGAATTTTGGCCGACTTGACGCGCGACGCAGAGAAAGTGAAAAAGCAAACGTGGTGATTGATTTTGCTATTTAAATATAACAGGTTCATGACTTGTAAGACACGGGAAATGCAAATGGGTCTTTTTCATTTGAAATTTGGCAGTCAGTGTGCGTTCAGGAAGGCGAAAAAGCAAACGGTAATGCAAAGTTTGCAATCGCATTTGAATTATGGCACACTTTATGCGTCCACATATGGGAAACGCAATTGCAAATCCTTTTGAATATTGTCTGCGATATCGCTCCATAGGAATCTGTACTATGCAGCAATTACTAAGTAATCGTCATCATCTGTGGCTTAACCGTAACCAAATCACTGAATTTTCCATACCTTTATACACTACCACTGTATCTCGCCATAGCTTTGCCTCTAGCCTACTGTTGTTCCTCCATATTTAAGGATGTTTGAGCATGTCAGAGTCACAGCAAGCCACGATTTTGGCAACATTTGTCAAAGTAGGAACTAGGTTCACATATTGTGTTGTCCTCTAAAAAGAAGTATTTATAATCTCAAGTTTTCATGGTTTTCCATTTTGAAACATTCTTGTAATCGATTCTTCTTCTTTGTCTTTGGGCTGTTCCCTTTCAGGGGTCGCCACAGCGAATCATCTGCCTCCATCTAACCCTATCCTCTGCATCCTCTTCTCTCACACCAACTAACTTCATGTCCTCTCTCACTGCATCCATAAATCTCCTCTTTGGTCTTCCTCTAGACCTCCTGCCTGGCAGTTCCAACCTCAGCATCCTTCTACCGATATAAGGAATCGGTTGAAATTAGAAAAAAAAAAAAAGCTTTTGGAAAGGCGAGTATTGAGAGAGAAAATTTCCATGTAGTGCATTATATCATAATAAAAAAAAAAATAGGTACCATCCTCCTAGCGCTTGCACTTTAAGGGTTTTGCTAAAACACACTTGACAGGGTGGGAAACTGTTACTACTCTAACTGAACGCTTTGTGGCTTCAGGTGCTCTTCTCACTAATGGCATTACCTCAGATTCAACCTTTCATATTAGCGTCTGGACTGCGAGGTCCCATTAGATCTTAGCTCTGTTTCTTCCCATCACTTGATCGTTCATCCAAGAGTCTGCTTCCTACAGGTTTCTCATGGGCATTTCTTTTGTGTTGTCTGTATTTTTTGTTCTGTCTGGTGTGGTTTAGACCTGTTTTGTGTGTCTAATGCATGTTCATACTGTATATTGCCATGATTAAAGCGACCATATGGTCTGCGTTTCCCAGCCCCTTTCTTGCCAGTGGTACAGTTAGGTCCATAAACTCAAATGAAATGGAATAACAATTGGTGATGGAGAAGGTGAGGGGCCAACTGTCCAATTAGGCTTGTTCCCTTAAGAAGAGGGACATGATGTATATGAAGTGCTATATTCTCACACTGTTGATCTTATTTGGACAACCGTCCCCTTAAAGCAGAAAGTTTGCACTTTAATGTTTAATTTCAACTCCAACATACTGCTAAAATATGGCTTAAATAACAAAACCTTTGCCCATACTGATCTGACTGTGTATTTCATGGAGTGTGTATCCATCAATGTCGTCTCCAACCTGCCCTTTTCCTGGCAGCACCCAACAGCTATGGGAATTTTAATGTAAAGATAATTGGAGGGTAATTTTAGGTAATGATCAATTGATTGCAACAAATATGAGCGTTATTCAAAAGTACAGATCCTCACCGTGCCATACTCGAGTGTGTACTCTACAGACACCGTGGGACCAGGAAGTTTCCCTTTCTTCCTGATCAAGACAAAGCCGATTCCTAATCTCTGGGCCAGAAGAGGTCCAAACAGAAAGCCACGGGCATCCAGACCTGCAAAACAATCAAGTAATACAATTGATAAAATAAGTAATAATATCCTCAAAAAAATTAAAATAAAAAGCAAACCTCAAGGTTATTGCAAAATAAAAGTCCCATTTTTCGTAAAACTAAACGCCTTAACCTACATCAATCTACTGCTGAACAATAGCTCTTTGGAATTCTGGGTGTTCGCATTTCACTGTAATCACCGAGCTACCAGCGTCTCTCATAAAAGTGACCAGGAATCCATTTAATCCTGTTTACACTGGTCAAAAAGTCATCATTTCAGAAGGGTCAATTTATTTGGCTACATGGCACAGGTATATTTCAGAATGCAAATTGTGAAAAAGTGGTTCTGGGAGCAAGAGGATTGTACGTTGTAATCAAAGCTAAAGGTGAATAAAATCTTTGAGTGTGTAACTTTTTTTTTTTTGTGGCCAGGTAGTGCGCTATAAAAGCTAGAAACTTAAAAAAAATAATAATAATAATGAATAAATCGGTGGAGTTAATACTTAATGGTTTTAAATACCTTGTACTGCATGTTGAACAGAATTAGCTATAAAATTATTTTTAGCTATAAAATATATAAAGTGGTCTAAAGGCAGCTGAGATGTGCAGTATTATTAGCTGTAGATTGCAACAGTCTGGAAATCAGAAATCTTTAATTTTGAAGGCAAGCTTGCTCTTTTGACAAATTTCCTGACATTGCCAGGGCTAGTCAAGTTTATTAGGGCTAGAAATGAGCATAAATCTTTCATAGGTTATTAAAAGGGTGAAGGAATGACCTTGCCATTACAATATCTGCTCTGGAGGGTATGAAACTGTTTGAACTGGCTTTTAAAGCTCATAAAATAATCCAGCGAAGGCACATTATCTTCGCTGCTAATGTGAAGCATCATTTGTGTCAGAATGAACTACGACCGTGAGCTGTGCATTTAACAGCTTTCCTATAAAGGCCGCAATAAATTAAACGACAGATATGCAGGACCGATTGAACAGCTTCAAGGCTGCAAGGACACATGATGAATTATTGGTGTGTGCACATCAACTACTGATCAGAGAAAGCTACATATTTACACTAATGATTAAACAGATGTTCGTGCCCATATGTCTAGATAAAGGTCTATAGATATTACTGAAGTAACAGACTATGGTTGATCCGTGACGCGTATGAATCACTCCACATGGTTCGGTACGTGTGCACCAAAGATGAAAAGCGCTTTTGTTTATCTGTTTTTAATTTTTTCTTTGTGAACGAAAAAATTGAAAAAAAGAATTCTGTAAAACAAACAAAAAAAAAAACAAATACTGCTTCCTATTACACTAACAATTAAGTATTGAATATTTAACATTGGATATATTTATTGTTTTTATTTTAAGATTATGTGTAAAAAGTAATTGCTTTAAATTCTGTAAATAATAATAACTGGTAAGCAAAATTATATAGTTGTCTCTCTTTATAAAAAAAAAAAAACATCATAATTCATGATTTGATTTAACTACAGTATGATTTCTGTGATTTGTTATACATAGTACTGCACAATTATTCACATTAAAAAATAATTGAAATATGAACCGATGCAAAGTTTACAGCAAACGGTTGTAATTTATTACAGGCAATATTTATTATAGGCATAGTCAGGAATTGATGTGGAGTTAGTCAATCATTTGTGTGCGCATGTTTTTTTTTTTTAAATATATATTTTGGTGGTAATACAATAATATTGGCAAACATCCTCTTAATGAGGTCATTCATCCACTAATTTGCTGTTTGCAAGTCCGGGTTCTAAAGGTCTGATTGGGATCACGCACGATACACAGTCAGCCAAAAGAATGTATACACAATTCAGGAATACAATATTAAACATTTAAACAAGGCAATAAAATTACTATAAAAATATTTATTTAAGATTTTCTTTTCCTGAAGTGTGTATACATTTTTTGTCTGACTGTGGGCGAGCGCGCGCGCGTGCGTGTGTGTATTATATATATTAGGGCTGCAACTAACGATAATTTTTCCGATTAATCAATTAATCAGATAAAAGCTAAACGCTTCATGCATGAACAGTATATTCTGCTTATTGAACTTAAATTCAAGTCTCTTACCACATGAAATTGAAAAATAACAGATTCAGTCCAACTGAACTCATTCTGATATTAAAAATACAGCAACTCAGAACATTTATCATTTTAGTGTTGTGTACTATTATCAGGTAGTATTATTAATTGTGTATTATTATATCAGAATTATGAGTTAGGACAATGGATTCATTCAACATGAAATCTAAATAGATTTTAATAGTGATTACTTTATATATACTGTAATCAGTAAATAACCTGCGAAAGGGGCAAACATTCTCATCCTGTTGAGAAGCAATAGCCCTTTAAGGAAATGATGCACACACACCAAACAGGAAGTAAAAGTGTGTGTGTGTGTGCGCAATGCATGTGTGAATGGGAGTTTTATTTATATCAAAAATATATTGTCATACCAAAGAATAAACTACCCGCCAATGTGGCTAGTGAGACTAAAGTTACAGTATTACCCGCCATAGCCAAATTTTACCCGCATTTGGCGGGTGCCAATGTCAAGCCCTGATTATATATATATATATATATATATATATATATATATATACAAAAATACACTGACATTCTGTTGTTAAGATATAAACAGCTAAAATAAAGTAATTTTGTATAATAAAATGATATATGCACAGTCAGTTTCGTTTGAAAACAGATTTGCTAGTTAACTTTGTAGTGGACTATAAAAAAAAAAAACTGTAGAAACTGTAGAAATCCAAAATGCTAATAGTCACAAATGTACTGTTATTTGCATTCGCTGAAAACCACAACAACCACTAAATGTAATATTCTCCTGTGATTCGCACCGTGTAATTTAAGCTGATCTAAAGTAGCGCCATTTAACTAATCACTATTGCGCATGAGGTGAATGTGATGCTAGCGAGTAGCAAGTGAACAGAACTAGCGCGACTGTCCCGAAGTTAGCAAACAGTTTAAACAAAAGCACTTAAACTATACAACTTTTACACGATGAAGAGATACAGTTGTTACTGACTCTGCTGATGTTTTGCCATCCGTAACACCAACAGGTTTTCTTTTTAAGTGTTCGTGCATGACTGTGGTCCTGCCATGCCATGAAAGCTCGGTCTTGTATATACACATACATACCCACACACGCTACAGTTCAAAAGTTTGGGGTCACTTTCTAACTCCATGATGGTTCCTGATGTTTATTTCTTTCTACATTGTAAAGTTTTGCTGAAGGCGTCCAAAAAAATGCATGAATCTCCTTTGAACAGTTGATATTGAGATGTTTCTGCTACTTCTGCTCTGTAAACACTTCATAACGCCTCTAATCTGAGCTGCTGTTAATTGGTCATTTTTCAGGCTGATAACTCTAAATGAACTTCTCGTCTGCAGCAGAGGGAGGTTTTGGTCTCGTCCTCCTGGGACGTCCTTCATGAGAGACAGTTTCATTATGGTGCTGGACGGATTTAGCAAATGCACTTGATACGATACTGTTCTTGCAAGAACTATTACAGAAAGGCCGACCTCTGTGTCTTAAAATAACAACTAACTGTAGTTTTTGTTGTTACGTAATTACCTAATTCCATGTGTGTTATTTTATAGTTTTGAAATCCACAGTATTGTTGTAGAATGTAGAAAATAAATCACTAAACAAAAACAAAGAAATTTGCAGGTGTTCTAAAACTTTTGAAAGGTAGTCTATATACACACACGAAACACACACATACATACATAGAAACATATTATATAATAGGGATGTAACGGTATTGTAAATACCATCGTACTGCAATAACGCTATTTTTTACTTTAATACCGTGGTCGCATGCGGTCTGTTGTCGCTACAGATCCAGTAATGCGCACATCCGATTTAAAACCCGCGTACTCCGTAATGATTAATTACCCTTTCCATCTCTTTTCCGTCGCCACTAATAGCAGCACCCGCCATTTCCGCATTACTGGATCTGTAGCGACAACAGACCAAAAAGGATGATGGGTCACGCCTGGGCTGATGGGAATTGTAGTTCCCGCTACCTCCCGTTCGCTCCATTCGCCTGAGCAAACTTTTCTCAGAAGACTTGTAGTTTTATCGAGTCATTTCGGTTTCTCTTTGAAAAGAAACGGGAACGGAAAAAAAATCGTTGAGTATTCTCAAATACTCATTCAGCACATGGGCCAGCTGCAATAAGTAGGCTGCTATTTGTATTATTATTTTTAGTTTTCAAGAATGCTGAATTGAAACTTTATTTTTTTTTACATGGTTTAATATTTTTTTGTTATTAAAATTGAAGTTTACATTTCACATCCCTAATTATATATCAGTGGCGGCTGCTAGCTTTTGAAACAGTGGAAACTCATATTTCTCTCTCCTCGTAAGGATGACTACTAAATGGTTTTGCCAAAAGCAGGTCAACAATATTAGCACCGTCTGCCATTATGCACAGCTTGCTAGCTGACTAGTTTCCCCTTCCACGAGCTACTTTAATTATATTAACGAATTAACTTTACAATGCTGAAACAAGGAGCAAAGTCAAGAACACTGTTTTTTTTTTTTTTTTTTAATTATTTAAAGAATGATTTGTGCAAAACGAAAATGGTTTATATCATCGTACCACTACACCTGCGAATCCGCATGTAACTGAACTCGAATCTCTGTAGCGCTGATGTACACTTAAGACATGCTGTCAATCAAAAAGGGGTTCCTCCAATCATCATGCAGCAGCCCAGCGTCCTGTCCCGCCCACTGCTCCATTCACTCCCAGAGAAGCTGAGCTTCCCTGGAAGTGACGATTTTGGTGCATTTATCCAATTACCGTCCAGCTTTTCTGCAGTGAAAAAAAGCTCCTCTGTGCTGCCTGTAGAGCTCCAGTGAAGCTGGGCTTCAGGAGGGTTTAACTGCACGGAAATGTATGACAAGAAAATCGTGTCAAACAACCTACAATAAATACCTGATTCTGAACGAGCTAGTCATGAAGTTGAACGCGTTCTAGCGCACTTTTATTAAAACCAATATAAATACGACAGTGCATATAGGAGCATTTATTTTCTGACATAGTAGAGGAAGCGGAGCTTCCCTTGTAGTCTTAGAGCAGCCGCCACGGAGATATATGTATGTAGATATATGTATACATACATTTTATATATATATATATATATATATATATATATATATATATATATATATATATATATATACACACACACACACACACACACATACATACATATACATACACACACACAGTATATACCGAATCACTTTGGAAAAACTGCCATCCTGATGCTTAGAAGAAATATTTTAAACAGTGGCCTGAATGCTGAGTCATGCTATGATGCTAGATATTAGTACATTATAGTTCTATCAGTAATATGCTTTTAGATAAAAATAGGTTATTATGCACTTAATCATGGTGAGGGCAGTAAGTGGCAAATCCAGATTCAGGTATACTGGACATAATGTGGAAATGGGCACCGTGGACACAATGAGGAATTAATACATCAAATACAGTGCAAAAAAAGAAAGAAAAATATAATAGATGATATTTATGGATAAAGAAACAGTGGTTTCTCTGTAAACTTCATCAAGAACCCTTGAAAATATCTGAGAAAAAGATCATCAAAACAAAAAACAATCAGGTTTGCTGTCTACAGAGTGGATGAGAGAACTTGCCCTCCTGACACACCGTGCTTCCTTCAATTACATCACTCATGGATGAGCTGGATATACTACAGTTTCAGGATTTTGTACAGCTTCATCCTGAGAGTGTTGAGCGTTACAAAACATATATTTCCACCACTCCTTCTCAATGCCTTCAACACTGTAGTAACTCCTTATCTGACCTCTAGGATCACCTCCACCCAGCTGAGACGTGTAATCAACAAGGCTCTGACACAGTCGTGGATTCTTATGGTAGGAATTTAAAGCTTTCTTTCATTTCTTTTTAATCCAGAAGTGTTACAGAAAGCAGATCTTTTATCCCTCCACCAGCACACGATAACAGTCAGAACGTTCGATGCTCTCACCTCTCTGCAGCTTTCCACTTTTGATTGTTTAGTGCCAACTGCTTCTTGTTTCATCTGAAAGTATGTGCGGTCAGTAGTATGCATCAGTATGCAGCAAAGCCCTCACAGTGGAAAGAGATGAAATGTAATGGTCAGCATTACAAGACTGTGGTGAGACAATGCGGAGCTTTACGCTCGCTTTATGAGTGCATTAGAAACCAAACCTTTTTTTTTTTTATTTGAGTTTTCTTTCCCGTACGGACGTTTAAATGAATCTCACAGACACCATATTTCGAGCTTGCTTTTTAGTGGTTCTTTGGGCATGCATCCTTCCAGCCCAGTCAATCTTCTTATTTAACACAGCGTCCCACGGCGAAGTCCTCTGCTTTTAATACTTCATTAGCCACTTCTGAACGGCATTTTTTTTTCAAATAAAGCAGGCAGAGCAACTCTCGTGAAATGGTGTCGAGATGGCAAAGCATAAAGCTTGTCCAGAGTATTTATCATTTTCCTGAATCCTTCGTTCTCAACCGTGCTAATAGGGCTGAAATGTCTTTGGCTAAAAAGTATGCAACGGCATCTGTTATTTTTTTTTGTGCCTTTCTGAGCTGGATAGATACGGAGTTGCCGACACGACCGAGTAGCAAATCTTGCACCTAATAATGTTTTTGATCCACGTCCGCTTCTTCGAATCCAAACTGTTCCCAAACAACAGAATTGCTTCTACCTCGCGAAGGTACAGTAGAAGGTGCGCGGGTGCAGATCATGCGCCGGGGTTTGGGCGCGTTCATATCATGCGCCGCTGGGGTGCGCGCAACCTTCACTAGAAGACTCAAAGACATATACTCATTTGGATTATGATTAAATTAGCATGTTTGTTTTGGCGTCGGTCCAGATTTAACCGTATTTGGGTCCGGATGCGGACTGTAGTCCGTCTATTGAGTACCCCGGATGTAGAGTGAGAGAGTTCGGGCTTCCGGAAGGGCGAAAGTGCGGATGCGGGCGCAGGTACGCAGGTCAAAATAACTTAAAAAAAAAAAAAAAAAAAGTGAATAATCGTTTTTTTCGATTACACCATTTTTGAGACCCGAAATCGGAATCGAAATTCAATTAATTGCACAGCCCTATTGTACAGCATGGTGATTTCGGATTCAATTAAATTAAATTAAATTAAATTAAATAGAACTGAATGTTAATAGTCTGATTTGTCCAAAAAACAGCAAAAAGGCAAGCTGTGACTGCAGGTAATCATACAGTACTCATTTCACTCACTGTCTTCCGCTTTATTCTGTATACAGGGTCGGCTGGTGGCCTGGAGGCTTAGGGCATGATGGGGTACATGCTGAATCGTGCCAATTTATTTAAAGGTTCATACAGTACAAACGTACAAAAAAAACCTAAAAAAAAAAAATTTCCTGTGTCTGCAAATGTCCCTTGGTGGTAGCGTCACATAGCGAAACATTCCTGATCGATACGCGTGTTCCTGGCATAGTCTCGGGATCCACCACAACCATAACCAGGCTAAAACAGCTACTGAAGAAGAATGAATGTATAGAGCACTTATATAATGCACTTACATAGTGTAGCACAGCAATGAGCGGCACTGAGGTCAAACCACACGTACTACAGAGTGCTTCGTAAATGCATCGTCTTCACTACTATATAAACAATCTTACAGTAGAAAATGGAAAGGAAGATTTAGACCATTACTAAAAGAACACTTAAACACACCTGGTGTCACAAAACATTTCAAATCATTCCGCGGTCAACCAACATAGCCAATTCTCGCTCAGATGATGTCAAATTTAAAGTTTTACTTTTCCTTTTTTTTTTTTTTTTAATAGGGTGAAGAATGACAATCGCTAGCAATGTAAAGTCATGTTGAAATGGCCACCAATGGTTCACCTGACTTGACACCTTGTGATTTATTTTCCTATGTGAAAGGACTGGTCTTTATCCCCAATCTTCCTACAAGCCTAGAGGAACTTAAGCATAGAATCATTGTGACACTGGAGAATGTTACGCAAGATATGCTACAGGGTGTTTGGCTAGAGTTTCATTCTATACAGAGAGTCGAGTCCATCAGTTTCGAGGTTCACACAGTAAGAATAATTAATAAAGCAATAGCAAATGTCTTTGATGATGCGTTTCAAACGGAGGGCTGTTCACATTGCGCACTTGGGGCAATGCCAGGTACTGGTATGGGTACTGCAGGTACCCAAATCGAAGTACTTGTCCTCTGTCTGACATAAAAAAAATTTAGAACATGTCTTGGGTGCATAATTTACTCTGCATGTTGAATCAAGAAATCCCTTAAGTGACATGCTAAAAGATCTAAAAAAGCTTTAAAGTAATTAAAATACATCAGTCTGGAGAGGGTTACAAAGCCATTTCTAAGGTATACATAAAACAATCAAAAATAATACGATTGAGATTGTTGATGTGAACATTGTGTAAGGTAGCTGGGTCCCTATCTGCATGATTTAATGCATTGCATTCCACATGATCTGCTGATTACACTGACATGAGCGAGGTGTACAGATGTTCCTGATAAAATTCTTGGCGAGTACCGTTTGTACTGTTCAGTCTTGGGGTGTTTTCGCATCAGGCCCTTGGGATTCTTTCACAAAGTCTAGTTCATTTCGATCAGTGGGAACACAATCGTTCCACGCTCGGGAAGCCAATTGTACCTGAAGATGGTGAATGTCATCAGCACCACCTAGGGCTGGGCCGAATAACGATGATATATCGAATCGCGATTTATTTGATTTTAATAACGATAAGCTTTAGACATTTTTTCTCGATATGGATTAATCTAAGCAACAGAATAATACAACAACAGCCAATCAGCATGCAGCTTGCGCGTGCAGTGCACGTCAAAGTTAATTTCCTACTGCACTTTGCGAAGCAAACACCAGGACGACAAAAAATAAATAAATGAGTGGAAGCAGCGACGAAAGTGAATCTAACCTCGAGTTATTATACAAAGATGTTGAAATTGTCTACAAAAAAGGTAGCACTTAGAATATAACGTAGAATTCCGTTACATATGAACGCATCACCCACACGACCACACTGAAAGCATGAAAACGCCGGCCGATGCTACTCCGTCAACTAGCAGCGCTAGCAGTGGGGCTGTACCAAAGCAGATATCGATTGCGTCGTCTTTCGTGGCCATTACACCTTATGAAAGGTGTTCCAAAAGGAGCAAGGATATAACCAGGGCTAACATTCTAGCGAAAGATCTGATGCCCCTAAGCACACGAGGCTTCCGCTTTTAAGTCCTTGCTCAAAACCTATTTTTTAACTTAGCATTTTAATTCCGCTAGGTGTGCTACTTTGTGTTTTATTGTGAGTTTTATGAGTATGTTTTTATGTGAAGCACTTTGGTCAGCCTGACGGCTGTTGTAAATGTGCTATACAAATAAATTGAACTTGAACGAGGCTGAAGTTAGCTCCTTATTCGCAGCTTCCGGTTTGTTTGGCTTCTTATTGCGCAGCGTCTCATTCTGCGGCTGAAGTTTAGCTCCTTATTCTCCTCGTTACTAACGGGAGTGTTCACGTTGGCGTAGGCCCGGGCGATAAAACGATAACGATATGTCTCGCGATAGACACGTGATCGATATCAATAAAAAAATTTGTTCGATAGAGGTTCGATATTTTTTATTCTTTGTAGGAAGAAAACGCTGGTCGTGAAGCTAGTTTGGTTGCTGTCATGCACACTCGCTCCGCGACCGGCTCTAGGACCCGGAAGTAGTACGGTCGCGATTCAGGAAGCATAAACGGAGATGGCATTGACCTTGGCACCCGCCCACCCGCCAAATGCGGGTAAAATTGGGCTGTGGCGGGTAATAACTTTAGTCTCACTAGCCACATTGGCGGGTAATTTATTCTTTGTATGACAATTATGTTTGCATCAATATGCACAACTAACATCTATAATACTTGCTTTTTGTGTGAGACAACCAGAGGAAAAAAAAAAAAAAAAAAAACAACTATTCTTCTTCTACTGCATTCAGTGCACATGACACATAGTATACAGCGCGGTATTGCCCCCTGGTGGCCCGCCAGTGAATTAAGATCAAACTCAAATATATTACAATATATTTTTGTTGTAGTTTTTTATTATCTGATATAATAAACGCATTTCACTATTTTATTTCACTTATTTGTAAAGCATCTCTCACATTTTCTTTTAATTTTGCACCTTAAATGTTAAGAGATCATTGTTAAGTGTTCATTGTGACTTTAGACTTATGTTTACATTTTAAATATTTTCCCATGGTTGTTGACATTTCTGTCTTAATAACTGAGGGGACTATGATCATAGGAAGGTTAAGGTTAAAATAAAAATGTTTTTAAATATAATATATTCTTCTACTGGTCCTTATTTTAAATGGGTCATAAAAAATATCAATAATTATCGATATCGACTGATATGAAACACTGATATCGTGATACAGTTTTCAGCCATATCGCTCAGCCCTACGTTGGCGAAAGCTGCGCAGTTTATCAATAAATCAGTTTATCAGTTGTCATTGCATGCTTAAGCCATTATGTCAGTTTATTGGGGCCCTGTGAAATAACCTTCATTTAACTCTGAATTGTGGGATAAAAAGACGGCCCTAGTGTGTGTGGTCTAAATGTTGTTTCTCATTATTGTTTAAAAATCTCAAAACATTGTAATATATCATCACAAGATACTTATTATCATCACAAAAATTTTTTTTTATTTTTATAAAAATCTTTGAGCATGTGCCTATAGTATCTTAATTTTTAAGGCCAAATCTGTCATCTGTTTTTGTTAATAAACTATACTTTAAAATGTAATTTAATAAACCCTTTAATTTTTGTGGCTTCAGTCATTGTTGGGATTCTCTTTTAAAGCTGGCAGCATTAACAGCTTATATCGAAATATATATCGTTACTGTTCAATATGGGGAAAAATTATCGAGATTACTTTTTTGGCATATCGCCCAGCCCTAGCACCACCCATCTCCTCCAAAACCTCGGTGAAGAATCTCATCCTCTGACTTACACATCCATGGCTGATAAATTAAGATGGCACCAGAGTGTGTTGCTCTTGACATTTCTTGCCAAAATATCAATAATAGTAGTAAAAAAAAAAAAATAAATAAATAAATAATAATAATAATAGGCATAGCGCAACATACGTTAACTGACATAACTATGTCATTCTCTTCTTCGTGTTTAATGGCAGCTCGCAAACCAACAGCAGGGGTGTGGGGATGGGTGAGCGGTTGTTCCTGGGCACGGTACAAATCAATTGTATCTTAGGTGAAAACGCAAGAATGCAGAACATATGTACATGTACTGTATATGTATTCTATAATACAGAAAGTATGTGTGCCAAAGAAGCTGCTTGTGAAGTTTATGCAACATGAAAGTGACTAATCTTGCTTCTCTACAAATTTCAAGTTGCTAATTTCAGGTGTTTTGGAGAGATGATTTAAAATGCGCCCCAAGAATGGCTTTTTATACTGTCATTATACTGTCTCGCTTCAAATAATGAAAAATTCTAATTATTCATATTTCTTTATAAGTATTGGTACTAAAATTGGTGTAAGCTTCTATAGGCATATGACCTTTAAAAATGGTTGTTTAAATTATAACATTCCATGCAAAATTAAGGATTAATTAAAAAAATTATAATCTGTAGAGTCCGTAACCATGTCAAATTCACGTTGCCATTTAACAATTTTACACTGTTTCAGGTTCATATCTTTTCATGTGAAATCTAAATGGGCAAAGTTTCATCTAAATAACATCTAATTAAGATCATGGAAAGATTTAAATAATTTTTTACATACTACGTTAAAGGACATGAAACAAATGTGTTTCTTTTTATCTGTGTTGTGGAACAAACAAATGTGACTGTCGTGTAAACAGATCGGATTTCCTGAGGCGTTGTGTTCTGTACGTCATTAAAACTGCGCCTTCTTCGCGGTTTAATGACGTAATGTTATTCTCCGGTGGAAGCGCGTGTGGAATGATATCATCGCAGGTGACAAGGAACAGAGGAAAAGAACAACGACCCCCCTTTCCAACACACACATACACACACACACACACACACACACACACACACACACACACACACGCCTTGTGTTAATGCTTATTTGGGCTAAATAACATTAAGAAATCAGTATTTGGTGAATGAAGCATATGCGCAGGCTGCAATTATGCCGTTTTTTTTTTCTCCTCCTCCATTTTAAAACCATAGTGACGTTTCGTGAACTTTGCCTATATAGCAGAGATGGAGTTAAGCATATTTCACCTTCATCTTTCTTGGCTAGTGTGTAGCGCAAGAACCCCCCTTTAAGTATGCGCGATGTTTCAGATGGTATGGCGAGTGTAAACACGTGAATCGGATATGAGTCAGAGTTAAAAGAACGTGTAAACAGACGGTCAAAAAAATCAGATATAGGCAACAAATCGGAATTAGGCATCGAGACCTGGCAGTGTAAACGTAGCCTCTGAAACAAATGCCTCTTTTCCACTGCATAGTACGGCACGACACGGTTCAGTTCTACTCACTTTTGGGGGGTTTTCCACTGGGAACAGTACCTGGTACCTGGTCCTTTTTTTAGTACCACCTCAGCCGACGTTCCAAGCGCGCCGAACCGTTACCAAAACGTGACGTGTAAACTCCGCTGGTCACCGATTGGCCGGAGAAAATCGTCATTACTGCGTCACCGAAATTGCGACACGAGACACAACAGAACCGCTATATTTAGAACAGCCAGAGAAGGATCGCACGCACCTTTTTGTATTAACCAATGGCTGCCATCAGCCTCTTTTGAAACAAACGCCTTCGTCTCGCTGTTAAAAACATCCACATGCCGAGAATGAAGAACACCATGCCGTCGATATGCTCCATTGTTGTGTGTTTGTTTGTGCCGCGTTTACGATGATGTCACGGCAGTAGCGGCGCCGCGACTAAAACGACACGCGAATAATCCCGCCCACTCTAAAGCGGTACTAAACTGCAGTGGAAGCGCAAACCGAGCCGAACCGAAGTGAGTTGAACTGAACCGTTTCGTGCCGTACTATGCAGTGGAAAAACGCCATAAATGGCAGGCGGGATTCCCCTTGCGATTTAAAGGCGCAGAGGCAACACTGTGTGATATCTCAGTGTGTGAGATTAATTTACTTAGGTGTGGTTACAGTTTTTGAGACTTGGTCAAGTTGAATTATGTGCTTTTCCTTGTATATTCATGTCAATGGTGTACGAGAAACACTTTGTCGGACTTAAGAACAAATCAGACTTGCAAACGATTTCCCAGAATGGAACTTGTTTGTAAGTAGGGGACGACCTGTATTATGAAAAATTTTCTGAAAATTCACTTTTTTAAATTTAATTTATTTATCCCTCATTTACTTTTAGCTTGACTTTGAGGGTGTCTTACCCACAATGAGCTGAGTTTGAGGGTAGTTTTGATTGACATGCTCCTCAAACAGGTCTATAACTGCAGCTAGGGCTTTGGGCTCCTTTAAAATAGGACAGATATCGCTGAAATTAAAGAAAACAAATGAAACACAGGTTACATTTCCTCAGTAAATTAAATACAGGTGAAAATAAATATTACATTTATGTCTAATAAAGCGACTTGCAAGTTAGTAAAAGTTCAACTTCAACATCCCTTCATTTCAAACAGGGTTAGCTAACACAGCTAGCATTGATGCTATCAAGCCATTATTGAACAACATTTAATAATAATTAATAATTCTAATATACTTCAGGACACCAGACCCACCAGAACTCGATGCCCTTCCTGGGAAAATCATTAAATCTCCTTATGTGCCGAGAAACCAGCCCCAGTTTATCTGCACGCGGACCGGCGGCCATGTTTATCATTAACGGTCTATGGAGTCGGGTGCGTCTCAAACCGACACTCGGCTCCCTGTGTCGCGAGAGAGAGAGAGAGAGAGAGCGGTTATTTGGGGCGTGTTCCAATTGCATTTTGTTGCAGCTTCTATACATGAAGCTCTTTGTACATTAACTGCCATAACATTGATTTAATGGGGATAAAATGGAAGATAAGTTAGAAGACTCCATTTAAATCATATGATAAGGCAGTTTAACTTTAAATGGCGTGACAAGACATAATTTAATTTGTAATAATCAGAATCTGTGGAGGCACTGTCACCTTGGTCGAGAGTTTGATTCACACCTTCTTTGTCTGGTCTTTGTGTGCATGGAGTCTGCATGTCCTTTTCATGCTTGGTAGTAGGGCTGCACGATATTAGGAAAATATGCGATATTGTTGTTGAATATTGCGATAACTATATTTCTTAGAGAAATGCATTTTATTATTATTATTATTATTATTATTATTATTATTGCCTATTTTTTTTATTATTATTTATTTATATGTAATGATCATACTAAAATAAACAGGTAATAGATATTCGTCTGATGTAATTAAATCTAATTCAGGCTAAAAAGAAACTATATGTCAAGGAAGTTGCAAATATTTTGACTTCAAAACACTATGAATGACTTAAACCCCTCAGCAGATATTCTGACTTCTGGTTTGCTGTTACTATAAACCTGCCAACACAATATGAATTACTTTCAAACATTACTTTTTATTTTACGTGTAACCATACACTCATCAATAGTGTCTTAAAACAAGAGCATCTTTTAAACTAAATATTCTCTTTGGCTTGCCTGTTGTTTTTTTTAATAAAAATAAATATTATTAAACAAAATAAAACTTAAATTAAATAAAAAAATACTATTTGTCTCACACACACACACACACACACACACACACACACACGCTCCGCAACCGGCACTAGGACCCGGAAGTAATGCGGTCGCGAACCAGGAAGTATAAGAGGAGTAAACAGCTTACAGCTTAGTCACTGAGTTCACGCATGTCGGTTCAGATTGTTTACTTTCTGATTCGAGTGTGTGTCTATAGGACGCGGGTTAAATGTGTGTTTTTCCCTTGCTCCCCCTTCTGTGAGAGTCCTTAAACTAATTCATGTGGTTATCCTGCCTACTCGCTTGCTTCGCGTTTGGGTTTACCGTCCACGCTACAAAGGGCTAACGGCTAATCGCTAAGTCTTCTGATCATCCGGGGTTAGTTCGCGACAGAATGAAGTATAAAGATATAAATTATATATAACATATAAGATATAAGCGGGTATAAACATAGTAAGGGCCCATCTGATTGGTCAAATTTGGACACACAAATGCTTGGCAAATAAAGTATTTATCGCAACTCTTTGCGAAATGGTTATCGCGCATGCCGTTATTGCGATAACGATATTTTTTCGATATAACGTGCAGCCCTACTTGGTAGGTTTCCTCTTGGTACTCCGGGTTTCCTCCCACAGTCCAAAGACATGCAGATTGGGCTAATTGGTGTTCCCAAATAGTTTCCATGGTTGTGAACATGGGAATAAATACAGTGTTCACCGTTGGCCTACACTGTCTCCAGTGTGGACTACCGAAGGTTCCTCGATGGATGAATGGAAATAAATTTCTACTAGACATAATTATACATTTACTAGTAAGATATCCCAAGTTATCCATAATCCAATAAGGATGATTTTGTACATGAAATATGACTCATATGAAATATTTACTAGTACAAATTTTAATTACTGAACTGTTTTTACTAGCAGACAAAAGCATACAGCAGATCCACAAGTCTGCAATTAAATTTTGAACAGTCATAATAAATTTACAGACGTATTTTTCAAATATGAAATTACAGCTACATTATGTTAATTTTTAATTCCTACGTGTAAACACCGAAATTAAATACATTGTCTGGCCAAAGAAATAAGCTTGGAATATGCCTGAGCCATCAGGGAAGAAAAACTCCATTGATGGTACTGTATAACCAGGTCATTTAGCACATTCAGGTCGGCAGCTGACTTCATTTTATTGCTGATCCTAGAGGTGAGCAACTGAAGCAACCCCAGATTATAGCACTGCCTCAAGAGGCTTGTACAGTGGACACTATGCATATTCGCTGTATGCGCTTCCCTTCTTACTCTGACACGCTCATCAATCTGGAATAGGCTCAATCTGAACTCATCAGACTACATGACCTTTTTCTATTACTCCAAAGTTCAATCTTCATGTTCCCTACCAAATTCATGTTTTGTTTTAAAATTATTCTCACTAACAAGTGGTTTTCTTATGGCCATATAGCTGTTTAGTCGCAATCCTGAAAGTTCTCATCACATTATATCTGTGTGGGAATGCTCTAACTTTCACTATTAAACATAGCTATGGTTTTTGCTGCTGATTTTTTACCATGCAACATCAACTCCATTCATGTTTTATCCGACCACATTTCTTGTTGACGGTACAGCACTATCCTTACAGGTTTTAATAATGCGTTGAAGGATTCTTAACCCAATAACTTAAAATCTCCTTAGTTATTGTCTTTGCTTGATGCAGCCCAATAAATTTTTATGTTTGGCCAGGCAAAAAAAAAATCACCTGGACAAGTCTTCAACTGTCATGATGAGTCTGTGCCAATGACAGCAACAGATTCTTGTTCTTGGCTGACAAGCGTGAACCTGATGTGGTTTTCCGCTGTTGTAGCCCATTCTCCTTACGGTTTGATATCTTGTGCACTTAATTGAGTATTATATTATAGATACCCTAGGTACACTGTTACTCAAGTAAAATTCTTTTTAAAAATTCCTCCATTTACATTTATACTTGAGGAAAAGTAGCTTTAAATTTACTTTTAAAGTAATAAAAGTTGTGAGCTTGTATTAGCTCACAGTAGCCTCAAAGTCATAGTTTTAAAAAAATCCCTCTCTTTCTCTACTTCCTGACTATGAATGTTCTGTTTTCGCAAGCATTTTGCTTCTGATTTCAAACACCTGCTTCTAAAGGTGGGAAGGCAAATCATGCATCTAATCATATCAAAAACACAAACTCACAAGCTCCATTTAAACACCGTGTTTTAAAATTGTCTTATAAATCAATTTAGAATAAAACACACATGAGCGAGATAAACGTAGTAAAAATCCTTTATTCCAAAACATATCCAGAACATATACTTATTGAACTTAAGGTGCGACCACGCCCCAGAGAATATGCCCAAAAAGACCAGGACTCTAATTTCTTTCAGAATAGCCTGTTAACTGACTGAGACATTTTTGGAAAGTGAAAAGAGAGCAGAGAGTCCTGAGAAAAGTAATGTATAGATAAATCAACTTGTATATGGGTGTAGAACAAAATCTATTTCTCAGGTAATTATTAGTATTTATGTAAATATTTCATGATATAAATCATACTTTCTGTAGAAACTTTTGAGTCATTTTGTCAGGACCTTGTATCAGATATAAAGAAGATGCCAACTTTTCTAGCATTGTCAAGATTTTCTCTTTTTCTTTCTTTTTATGCTCTTATTTCTGGCTAGATCAGTTACTGAGGTAGTCAGTCAGGTCTCAGTTTTCATTGACAAATGAAGGCTACTTGCATAATCTGTTTGACAGAATTATATTTCAATGTAAAGAAAAGATAAAAACATTAACATTATTTTAAAAGTAAACAAATGAACATTCTAAGATACAGTGAGTGGAGTAGGCAAGCCTACAGTCGGTGGTGCAACATGGGATATCACTAAATGGCAAACGTTATCTGAACTTTGTCCTAGCATAAATCGTCTACTGCGATATACTGTAGCTAAATCATCATTTACTTTAGGACATCAAATTGAGACACAGCCTTGGTTTTCATAGCCTACTAACCAACTAATCAGTCGCTATGTCACATGACAAAGTTGAAGCAAAAAAAAAAAAAAAAAAAAAAAAAAAAAAAAAAAATATATATATATACTGTATATATATCTCTTAATGGTAACCCAGATTACTACAGCCATTACTAAAGATTTCAAATAGAAGGGTGTTTAAGTCAAACTGGGACTCGTGATGAAGGTTCCTCATGAATGAAGGTGCAAAATGAACTGATGCTTACGGAAGACTTCAGCCACAGTACAATGATGAGACATAGTTGCATTGCGAATGTTTTAAAGGAGGCCATAAATATGTGAATGATGATCCTGGCTGAGGCGTTTCAGAGCCCACTGCAGTCGTTCCTGTGATCGCAGCTGTTAGTATTGCCACATCCCCTGTACATGGCAGTATGATCATGGCTCCGGCATATTGAGAAAACTTCTTACCTCGATGGGTAAAACCAAGCACGAGTGAAACACTGGGATGAGTGCATTAGTGTAGCAGGGGATTATATATATAGAGAAATAAGTTAATTTATGGGCGGCGCGGTGGTGTAGTGGTTAGCACTGTCGCCTTGCACCGCCAGGGTCTGGGTTCGATTCCCCGGCCAGGCTCAATTCCCATCTCTGTGTGCATGGAGTTTGCATGTTCTCCCCGTGCTTGGTGGGTTTCCTCCGGGTACTCCGGTTTCCTCCCACAGTCCAAAGACATGCAGGTTAGGCTAATTGGCGTTCCTAAATTGCCCGTAGTGTGTGAATGAGTGTGTGCCCTGCGATGGATTGGCACCCTGTCCAGGGTGTACCCCGCCTTGTTTCCTGGGATAGGCTCCAGGATAAAGCGGTATAGAAAATGAATGAATGAATGAAGTTCATTTATTCTTACAAGTGTGTGCGCAATCAAAAGTCCCAGTTTGACTTGAACGCCTCTCATATAAGCTCAACAAGTTTTTAAATTACAAAACTTCATTTATTGTTAGAGTGTTTATTAGATCATACGTTTATTTAAATCATATGGGGAAGAAAATAACATTACATTGTCAAAAAAAAAAATTATATTGAGACTTTTAAATTTGACTAAAAGTAATTAAAGAACTCAAATTTATATTATGATTGCGTACATAATCTGTTAAGAAACATACAAAGATGAACAGTGCAATGCAATGCTAATTGTTTGTTTTTTCCAGCTTGGAATTTCACTTTATTACAGAATTATATGTGCTGTATGCATCAGTGGGGCCAGTCACATTTCCATGGCTGGGACGGTGGTGGTGTGAGACACTTCTCTAACTTCTCACATCCTGGTGGAGCCCAATTCTGTCCAAAAAAAAAAAAAAAAAAAAACAACAGAAAAACTAAACAATTAAAAATGACCACTATTCACCAATAAACCACTATTATGGCTATTTTACCAATTATTCTCAAGCCTGCTGTTTATTAAGCATTATATAAAAAATGTACACTAGGGGTCACTGTTGCTACACCTTAAATGTGTGTGCAGCCTGCAGCACTGCACCTACTCCACATTAACCAGGCATACCACATCTCAAAGGAAAAGGTTCCCTCCGCTGCAGAGCTGCAGATACCAGCTTTTCTTTATTTACACTAAAATATGTAGAGAAGATAAAAAGAAAAAGTTACGCAGCACTGGGGTGAAAGGTGAGCGAGAACAAAGAGCTGTGGGGGGAAAAAAATCTAATTATCGAGCATCTCTGTACAACAAATGAACCGCATTAGAATAAATAAAACAGCTTCAAGATGTCGACAGAGAATAATGTTAATAAGCAGAATAATGAACAGAAAAAAAAAAAGTTAATATCTGAATCCCCTGCATACCTAATTAATGGATAGAAAGGGAATATTCGCACGGGGGTAAATCAATTCACAGCCCAATTGTTCTTCCTATAGTACTACAGGGTGTGGATTTCTCCTTGTGAGACAGTGATAGATCTGATATCATTTAGAGCTCTCGTGATTATTAGGAGCGTACTTCAGAGAGGTTTATAAACGGACAGATCATGCCTTCTTCACTTGGACACTTTTAAACGAAGTAGTGACGTATTATAAAAAAATATATATATATACATCCTATAATAAATTATGTCTTGTCGTGAATCTGAACATGCTTAGAAAGCAAGCCTGACCGTTCGTTAGGAAGGAAAAGACAGCAGTGAGATAATGAGTCGAAGGTGAGACAGGGAGGAGAATATTAAAAGCCCTGATAAAAAGGGCTCGTCTCACCATCACTGCCAGATCACACATGTTCAACTGTGGCTCTCCGGGCAGGAGCGTCTTCTTATGCTGCTCCACTACAGCGTTGATACGTCTTTGAACTTCCAGATATTCCTTCGACAGGACACTGAGAGAAAGAGATCGAGAGAGAGAGAGAGAGAGAGATTGAGATCGAAAGAGAGTGAGAGAGAGTTGAATGTGGGGGAAGGGAAAACAAGAAATGTACCTTGCGGCATGAACAAAACCAATCATACACATGCCGAAGCGGGGCAATCACACCGAGCCATCAATTCGTCCACGCTCACATATACACAATTACACGCGCACACACAAAGGAAGGCTCTGAAAGAGCTGGGCTCTTCAGTAAAGTCAAGGACACTCAAGCTATTACTTCCACCTCACACACACACACACACACCCCAGTGAATGGTTATATACGCGAGATGAACAGGAGTCAGGGATGACAGTGCACACACAAAGCAGAGGACAAACAGGGTCAGGGAAATGCCTGAGGAGCAAACACCATTAGTGTTACACTAAACCATGTGATGCAAATGAATCCAACATGAAATAACACAACTGATAAATTATTAATTATTTGCCTATAGTATGATTTTCTGATCCAATTCCAAGTCACTATATTTCATGCGATTACTACAGAGTGTATAATCCGATACCTTTGCAGATGCTACTTAGTCTCACTCAGGCTATTTATGTAGAATTCAGTCACAAAAAAAAAAAAAAAAAAAAAACACATCGGACTCGAAGTCCCTACAGACAATGAAAACTACTTAACATTAGTGATGTGAATGTAATAAGAGCCGTATTGTTTAAAACTTTAACAACAAAAAAGAAATTTTTTAAAACTGTGACAATATTACTTCTTCCTGACATTTCTGCTGTAATTCTGTAGCTGATGCAATATAACAATGTTAATGTTCGAATCTGTCTATAGAATTACAGGCTTTTACATATTTCTATTCATCCAATATTAAATATTGAAAGAAATAAAAGAGTAAAAGTACAGAACGTCCTCATCTTCAAACTATGTAAGTGTTCGTTTTCTTCTTATCGAGTGTGAGATCGGCTCCTTAATGATGGACACACACTTACACACCACATCGGGGACCCCACTGGACTCTGAGAATTGCTGTCCTTGATAGGACCTGTAGAGTTAATGGCCTCTTCAGATCATGTGTGTGTGTGTGTGTGTGTGTGTGTGTGAGTGAGAGAGAGAAAGAGAGAGAGAGAGAGAAAACACACACAGAGTACAAATATCACCACAGCAATTATGCCCTTAATACACAGCCAGGCCGCACCTGTGTCAGCACCGCCTCCTGATTGGCCCCCAGGGAGTTTGAGTGTGCGTGTGCGCGGGGTGAAGGGTCAATTAGAGTAACCCCGGGCTCAGTCCGAATCACACCTTCACTCAGAGCAATCCACATCCCCCCTAGGGAGCACAAGCCTTCCACCACACACTAACACCTGCTCCACTATCGCCTCCTCTAGAGACGCCCCATCCGAACACTAACCGATAATGATGAGTCGACTTATTGCACCAAAGACAGAAGAACCGAGACTGGATCAGAGCTCAGAGCCACGGTAAGAGATTCGGTGGGACATGATGGCACAGACGCACATTATCGGCTTAGCAGAAAAAGAAAAAAAAAAAAAAACTGAGGGGATATTATAGAGATCAACATAAATAAATAAAAAAATTTAAATACCATTTGAATGTTACATCGTTGATTATTTGCCTGATCAAAGCGTTACAGAGAATATTTGTGTTTCCTATATTCTGTGGAATGTGAATGTCTTCGAAGATGTTATTAGACAACACGTTTTAATGAAAGAAAAGGTCATTTCGACCATGGTAATTAGGAAATGAAGGCGTAGTGGTTGGCACTGTCGTTTTGCACCTCTACGTCCTGGGTTCGATTCCCACATTGGGTCTGTATGTTTACGCGTTCTCCCCGTGCTTGATGGGTTTCCTCTGCGTACTCCGGTTTCCTCCCACAGTCCAATGACATGCAGGTTAGTCTAATTGGTGTTCCTAAGCGGCCCAGAGTGTGTGAATGTTGACCAGAGGTCCTACCACGATCATACAACATGGAAATAAATACAATGGTCACCACTGGACTCCACGGTCCCTGGTCGGAAATTCACAATTATTTTAGGATAAACCTTCTTCGCTTTTAACATTGAGTCAGCTTTTCTGAAGTCATTATAAATTTTTATATTTATTAGTGGTGCTTGAAAAGCATCACTATTGTTATCTTGCAAACTTATTATTCTTCTAATTCTTATTCTTCTTCTTCTTCCGTACAAAAGTTCGGCGCGTAACTAGTCCCGCACCGTTTGTCGTAGAACCATGAATGGGGTCTCATATTGTGCGGCCTATTCGGGAATGGGGTGCTATGACTTTTCTAAGGGGTGGGTGCTTAATTGCCCCCGCAGGGGGCAATTAAGCACCCAAAAAAGTCCCATAGATTAACATGGAGGCCAAATTTTGACGGCTTGTGGCGCAGAGAGGGAATTTTGTAGAAACGTGAAATTCACCCCATTTGAGGAGGTTTGCATCCTGTGTCAGAGGATACCCCGCACAAGGGTATAAGTTCTACCCCCGGGGCAAAAGAGGTCCCCAAAGTTGCCCCATTGACTTATAATGGGGTATTTATCGAAGAATTAGTTTGTCGCAGACCCATGAATGACATGTCAAACCGTTCGGCTGGTTCAGGGATGGGGTGCTATGCCTTTTCTGAGGGGCTGGGCGGTTAATTGCCCCCGCAGGGGGCAATTAATCGTCCATAGACTTAACATTTTAATGGCTAGTCCCGCACCGTTTGACATGGACCCGTGAATGAGGTGTCAAATCGTACGGCTTGTCCGGGGGTGAGGTGCTATGACTTTGCTCAGGGCTGGGCCGTTAATTGCCCCCACAGGGGGCAATTAAACTCTCATAGACTTAACATTTTAACCGCTATTCCCGCACCGTTTGTCATACACCCATGACTGAGGTGTCATATCGTGCGACTTATCCGGGGGTGGGGTGCTATGACATTGTTCAGGGCTGGGCCGTTAATTGCCCCCGCAGGGGGCAATTAATCGCTCATAGACTTAACATTGAGATCAGCTTTGACAGAGTTTTTTGTAGGCCCATGAATGAGGTGACAAACCGTTCGCCTCATTCGGGCATGGGGTTATATGATACCACTGAGGGCGGGCGGTTAATTGCCCCCGCAGGGGGCAATTAACTGCTAGAACAACACCGTATGTCGTAGGCCCATAAATGGGGTGTCATATCGTGCGTCTTATCCAGCAGGGGTGTGCAGTGACCTCTC
This sequence comes from Channallabes apus, assembly GCA_030522415.1. Lineage (NCBI taxonomy): Eukaryota > Metazoa > Chordata > Actinopteri > Siluriformes > Clariidae > Channallabes > Channallabes apus. The sequence goes on from CM060106.1 coordinate 25,634,597, forward strand.
TGAGGGGCTGGGCTGTTAATTGCCCCAGCAGGGGGCAATTAATCCCTGGTCCCTCACCGTTTGTCGTAGACCCTTGAATGAGGTGTCATATCGTGCGTCTTATCCGGGAGGGGTGTGCAGTGACCTGTCTGAGGGGCTGGGCGGTTAATTGCCCCCACAGGGGGCAATTAACCGCTTGTCCAGCACCATTTGTCGTAGACCTTTGACTGAGGTGTCAAACCGTTCGCCCCATTCGGGCATGGTGTTATATGATACTACTGAGGGCGGGCGGTTAATTGCCCCCGCAGGGGGCAATTAACTGCTAGAACAACACCGTATGTCGTAGGCCCATGAATGAGGTGTCATATCGTGCGTCTTATCCGGCAGGGGTGTGCAGTGATCTCTCTGAGGGGCTGGGCTGTTAATTGCCCCAGCAGGGGGCAATTAACCGCTGGTCCCTCACCCTTTGTCGTAGACCCTTGACTGAGGTGTCATATCATGCGTCTTATCCGGGAGGGGTGTGCAGTGACCTCTCTTAGGGGCTGGGCGGTTAATTGCCCCCGCAGGGGGCAATTACCCGCTCATAGACTTGACATTGATTAAACTTTGCTTTGCGCACTTAACATGATTACCATGTTCCTATCATGGAGTTAAGCTGATTAGCTAGTCTCGTGTTAACTTGCCACGTCAAGCACCACTCACATTTTCTTCAGGAAATGTACCTCTCTAGTGTTGTGAATACTATACTAGATTTCCTCCCATACAAAAGTTTGGCGCGTAACTAGTCACGCACCGTTTGTCGTACACCCATGAATGAGGTATCAAATCGTGCGCCTTATTCGGGAATGGGGTGCTATGACTTTTGGTAGGGATTCGTCGCACGGTTTTCCCAGAATTCCCAAAAGATTACCCCTTTTTTCCCCATTCATTTCAATGGGAAAGGGCTCTAAAAATGGTGCCGACCAATGCCATTTTGGAGGCCTACCGTTCGGCCACACTTCGTCGTAGCGTCGTCAATCAAACTTTACACGGGTCACAAGACTTTGGGCTTTTACAAACCGTGTCCGTGTCTCGCTATCTTTGACGGTTCTTTCACAAGAGCAGTTGAAGTTTTATGAAAATTTTGATATTTCACTGAATGATCGTGCCACTGTCAATTTCAACATCGTGGGGTGTGTTTACACTGTCACCACATCACAGTAATACGTTGTTCAGACATGAGAATTCAATATGTGGTGGTCAGGAAGTTCCTGCCGCTCACGGTGAAAGAATTTTAGCGAGCGGACCTACGGTTCTCTGTTGGGAAACGTTTGTTTAATAATTCCTGTTTGCCATTCTCTGTGTCTGTCACAGAGGAGTGTGCATGATAGCCACACTCAATAGAACTCCCCCCCACCATCAGCCCACCTCCCCCCTCCGCCACGGACAGGAGTTTCGCCACGTCAAGCACCACTCACATTTTCTTCAGGAAATGTACCTCTCTAGTGTTGTGAATACTATACTAAATTTCCTTCCATACAAAAGTTCGGCGCGTAACTAGTCGCGCACCGTTTGTCGTACACCCATGAATGAGGTATCAAATCGTGCGGCTTATTCGGGAATGGGGTGCTATGACTTTTGGTAGGGATTCGTCGCACGGTTTTCCCAGAATTCCCAAAAGATGACCCCTTTTTTTCCCCATTCATTTCAATGGGAAAGGGCTCTAAAAAAGGTGCCGACCAAGGCCGTTTTGGAGGCCTACCGTTCGGCCACACTTTGTCGTAGCGACGTCATTTAAACTTTATACGGGTCAGAAGACATTGGGCTTTTACGAACCGGGTCCGTGTCTCATTATCTTTTACGGTTTTTTCACAACAGCAGTTTAAGTTTTATGAAAAATTTAGATTTTTCCCTGAATGCTCATGCCACTGTCAAATTCAACATGGTATGGTGTATTTACACTGTCGCCACATCAGTATAATACATTGTACGGACATGAGAATTCAATATTTTGAGGACGGGAAGTTCCTGCCGCTCACGGTCAAAGAATTTTTGCGATCGGACCTACGATTCTCAGATGGGAAGCGTTTGTTTGAGAGCTAAATAATTCCTGTTTGCCGTTCTCTGCGTCTGTCACAGAGGAGTGTGCGTGCATGATAGCCACACTCATTAGAACTCCCCCGTCCCACACACCCCCCACCATCAGCCCACCTCCCCCCTCCGCCACCGACAGGAGTTTCGCCACGTCAAGCACCACTCACATTTTCTTCAGGAAATGTACCTCTCTAGTTAGTGGTGCTTGAAAAGCATCACTATTGTTATCTTGCATACTTATTATTCTTTTTCTTTTTATTCTTATTCTTAATCTTTATCTTCTTCCGTATGAAAGTTTGGCGCGTAACTAGTCCCGCACCGTTTGTCGTAGAACCATAAGTGGGGTCTCATATCGTGCGGCCTAATCGGGAATGGGGTGCTATGACTTTTCTAAGGGGTGGGTGCTTAATTGCCCCCGCAGGGGGCAATTAAGCACCCAAAAAAGTCCCATAGATTAACATGGAGGCCAAATTTTGACGGCTTGTGGCGCAGAGAGGGAATTTTGTAGAAACGTCAAATTCACCCCATTTGAGGGGGTTTGCAACCTGTGTCAGAGGATACCCCGCACAAGGGTATAAGTTCTACCCCCGGGGCAAGAGAGGTCCCCAAAATTGCCCCATTGACTTATAATGGGCAATTTATCGAATAATTAGTTTGTCGCAGACCCATGAATGAGGTGTCAAACCATTCGGCTGGTTCGGGGATGGGGTGATATGCCATTCTTGAGGGGCTGGGCGGTTAATTGCCCCCGCAGGGGGCAATTAATCGCCCATTGACATATCATTTTATTGGCTAGTCCCGCACAGTTTGTCATCGACCCGTGAATGAGGTGTCAAATCGTACGGCTTGTCCGGGGGTGGGGTGCCATGACTCCGCTCAGGGCTGGGCGGTTAATTGCCCCCGCAGGGGGCAATTAAACTCTCATAGACTTAACATTTTAACCGCTATTCCCGCACCGTTTGTCATACACCCATGAATGAGGTGTCATATCGTGCGGCTTATCCGGGGGTGGGGTGCTATGACTGTGCTCAGGGCTGGGCGGTTAATTGCCCCCGCAGGGGGCAATTGACCGCTCATCGACTTAGCATTGAGACCAGATTTGACTGTGTTGTTTGTAGGGCCATGAATGAGCTGTCAAAGCGTTCGCCTCATTCGGGCATGGGGTTATATGATACTTCTGAGGGCGCGCGGTTAATTGCCCCCGCCGGGGGCAATTAACTGCTAGAACAACACCGTATGTCGTAGGCTCATGAATGAGGTGTCATATCGTGCGTCTTATCCGGGAGGGGTGTGCAGTGACCTGTCTGAGGGGCTGGGCAGTTAATTGCCCCCGCAGGGGGCAATTAACTGCTAGAACAACACCGTGTGTCGTCGGCCCATGAATGAGGTGTCATATCATGCGTCTTATCCGGCAGGGGTGTGCAGTGACCTCTCTGAGGGGCTGGGCTGTTAATTGCCCCCGCAGGGGGCAATTAATTGCTAGTCCAGCACCGTTTGTCGTAGACCCTTGAATGAGGTGTCAAACCGTTCGTCTCAGTCGGGCATGGGGTTATATGATACTCCTGAGGGCGGGCGGTTAATTGCCCCCGCAGGGGGCAATTACCTGCTAGAACAACACCGTATGTCGTAGGCCCATGACTGAGGTGTCATATCGTGCGTCTTATCCGGCAGGGGTGTGCAGTGACCTCTCTGACGGGCTGGGCTGTTAATTGCCCCAGCAGGGGGCAATTAACCGCTGGTCCCTCACCGTTTGTCGGTGACCCTTGACTGAGGTGTCATATCGTGCGTCTTCTCTAGGAGGGGTGTGCAGTGACCTCTCTTAGGGGCTGGGCGATTAATTGCCCCTGCAGGGGGCAATTAACCGCTCATAGACTTGACATTGATTAAACTTTGCTTTGCGCACTTAACATGATTACCATGTCCCTATCATAGAGTTCAGCTGATTAGCTAGCCTCGTGTTAGCTTGCCACGTCAAGCACCACTCACATTTTCTTCAGGAAATGTACCTCTCTAGTGTTGTGAATACTATACTAAATTTCCTTCCATAAAAAAGTTCGGCGCGTAACTAGTCGCGCACCGTTTGTCGTACGCCCATCGATGAGGTGTCAAATCGTGCGCCTTATTCGGGAATGGGGTGCTATGACTTTTGGTAGGGATTCGTCGCACGGTTTTCCCAGAATTCCCAAAAGATCACCCCTTTTTTCCCCCTTTCATTTCAATGGGAAAGGGCTCTTAAAAAGGTGCCAACCAAGGCCATTTTGGAGGCCTACCGTTCGGCCACACTTTGTCGTAGCGACGTCAATCAAACTTTATAGGGGTCACAAGACATTGGGCTTTTACGAACCGGGTCCGTGTCTCGCTATCTTTGACGGTTCTTTCACAAGAGCAGTTTAAGTTTTATGAAAATTTTGATATTTCACTGAATGATCGTGCCACTGTCAATTTCAACATCGTGGGGTGTGTTTTCACTGTCACCACATCACAGTAATACATTGTACGGACATGAGAATTCAATATGTGGTGGTCGGGAACTTCCCGCCGCTCAGGGTGAAAGAATTTTTGCGATCGGACTTACGGTTCTCCGTTGGGAATCGTTTGTTTGAGAGCTTAATAATTCCTGTTTGCCATTCACTGTGTCTGTCACAGAGGAGTGTGCGTGCACCTGCACCCCCCTCCCCCCACCCCACTCTGCCTCTGACAGGACAGGCACTGAACAATAAGCCACATCATTAGCACCAACCCGCCATTCGCATAGACACACTTAAAATTTCTTCAGGAATTTTTCCTCTCTAAAAAAAATATTAGCATTTAGCCGTTCTCTGCATCTGTCCCAGGGGAGTGTGCGTGATACCCACACTCATTAGAACTCCCCCCCACACACACACTCCGCCCCCTCCGCCACCGACAGGAGTTTCGCCACGTCAAGCACCACTCACATTTTCTTCAGGAAATGTACCTCTCTAGTTAGTGGTGCTTGAAAAGCATCACTATTGTTATCTTGCATACTTATTATTCTTTTTCTTTTTATTCTTATTCTTAATCTTTATCTTCTTCCGTATGAAAGTTTGGCGCGTAACTAGTCCCGCACCGTTTGTCGTAGAACCATAAGTGGGGTCTCATATCGTGCGGCCTAATCGGGAATGGGGTGCTATGACTTTTCTAAGGGGTGGGTGCTTAATTGCCCCCGCAGGGGGCAATTAAGCACCCAAAAAAGTCCCATAGATTAACATGGAGGCCAAATTTTGACGGCTTGTGGCGCAGAGAGGGAATTTTGTAGAAACGTCAAATTCACCCCATTTGAGGGGGTTTGCAACCTGTGTCAGAGGATACCCCGCACAAGGGTATAAGTTCTACCCCCGGGGCAAGAGAGGTCCCCAAAATTGCCCCATTGACTTATAATGGGCAATTTATCGAATAATTAGTTTGTCGCAGACCCATGAATGAGGTGTCAAACCATTCGGCTGGTTCGGGGATGGGGTGATATGCCATTCTTGAGGGGCTGGGCGGTTAATTGCCCCCGCAGGGGGCAATTAATCGCCCATTGACATATCATTTTATTGGCTAGTCCCGCACAGTTTGTCATCGACCCGTGAATGAGGTGTCAAATCGTACGGCTTGTCCGGGGGTGGGGTGCCATGACTCCGCTCAGGGCTGGGCGGTTAATTGCCCCCGCAGGGGGCAATTAAACTCTCATAGACTTAACATTTTAACCGCTATTCCCGCACCGTTTGTCATACACCCATGAATGAGGTGTCATATCGTGCGGCTTATCCGGGGGTGGGGTGCTATGACTGTGCTCAGGGCTGGGCGGTTAATTGCCCCCGCAGGGGGCAATTGACCGCTCATCGACTTAGCATTGAGACCAGATTTGACTGTGTTGTTTGTAGGGCCATGAATGAGCTGTCAAAGCGTTCGCCTCATTCGGGCATGGGGTTATATGATACTTCTGAGGGCGCGCGGTTAATTGCCCCCGCCGGGGGCAATTAACTGCTAGAACAACACCGTATGTCGTAGGCTCATGAATGAGGTGTCATATCGTGCGTCTTATCCGGGAGGGGTGTGCAGTGACCTGTCTGAGGGGCTGGGCAGTTAATTGCCCCCGCAGGGGGCAATTAACTGCTAGAACAACACCGTGTGTCGTCGGCCCATGAATGAGGTGTCATATCATGCGTCTTATCCGGCAGGGGTGTGCAGTGACCTCTCTGAGGGGCTGGGCTGTTAATTGCCCCCGCAGGGGGCAATTAATTGCTAGTCCAGCACCGTTTGTCGTAGACCCTTGAATGAGGTGTCAAACCGTTCGTCTCAGTCGGGCATGGGGTTATATGATACTCCTGAGGGCGGGCGGTTAATTGCCCCCGCAGGGGGCAATTACCTGCTAGAACAACACCGTATGTCGTAGGCCCATGACTGAGGTGTCATATCGTGCGTCTTATCCGGCAGGGGTGTGCAGTGACCTCTCTGACGGGCTGGGCTGTTAATTGCCCCAGCAGGGGGCAATTAACCGCTGGTCCCTCACCGTTTGTCGGTGACCCTTGACTGAGGTGTCATATCGTGCGTCTTCTCTAGGAGGGGTGTGCAGTGACCTCTCTTAGGGGCTGGGCGATTAATTGCCCCTGCAGGGGGCAATTAACCGCTCATAGACTTGACATTGATTAAACTTTGCTTTGCGCACTTAACATGATTACCATGTCCCTATCATAGAGTTCAGCTGATTAGCTAGCCTCGTGTTAGCTTGCCACGTCAAGCACCACTCACATTTTCTTCAGGAAATGTACCTCTCTAGTGTTGTGAATACTATACTAAATTTCCTTCCATAAAAAAGTTCGGCGCGTAACTAGTCGCGCACCGTTTGTCGTACGCCCATCGATGAGGTGTCAAATCGTGCGCCTTATTCGGGAATGGGGTGCTATGACTTTTGGTAGGGATTCGTCGCACGGTTTTCCCAGAATTCCCAAAAGATCACCCCTTTTTTCCCCCTTTCATTTCAATGGGAAAGGGCTCTTAAAAAGGTGCCAACCAAGGCCATTTTGGAGGCCTACCGTTCGGCCACACTTTGTCGTAGCGACGTCAATCAAACTTTATAGGGGTCACAAGACATTGGGCTTTTACGAACCGGGTCCGTGTCTCGCTATCTTTGACGGTTCTTTCACAAGAGCAGTTTAAGTTTTATGAAAATTTTGATATTTCACTGAATGATCGTGCCACTGTCAATTTCAACATCGTGGGGTGTGTTTTCACTGTCACCACATCACAGTAATACATTGTACGGACATGAGAATTCAATATGTGGTGGTCGGGAACTTCCCGCCGCTCAGGGTGAAAGAATTTTTGCGATCGGACTTACGGTTCTCCGTTGGGAATCGTTTGTTTGAGAGCTTAATAATTCCTGTTTGCCATTCACTGTGTCTGTCACAGAGGAGTGTGCGTGCACCTGCACCCCCCTCCCCCCACCCCACTCTGCCTCTGACAGGACAGGCACTGAACAATAAGCCACATCATTAGCACCAACCCGCCATTCGCATAGACACACTTAAAATTTCTTCAGGAATTTTTCCTCTCTAAAAAAAATATTAGCATTTAGCCGTTCTCTGCATCTGTCCCAGGGGAGTGTGCGTGATACCCACACTCATTAGAACTCCCCCCCACACACACACTCCGCCCCCTCCGCCACCGACAGGAGTTTCGCCACGTCAAGCACCACTCACATTTTCTTCAGGAAATGTACCTCTCTAGTTAGTGGTGCTTGAAAAGCATCACTATTGTTATCTTGCATACTTATTATTCTTTTTCTTTTTATTCTTATTCTTAATCTTTATCTTCTTCCGTATGAAAGTTTGGCGCGTAACTAGTCCCGCACCGTTTGTCCTAGACCCATGAATGGGGTGTCAAAACGTGCGCCCTAATCGGGAATGGGGTGCTATGACTTTTCTAAGGGGTGGGTGCTTAATTGCCCCCGCAGGGGGCAATTAAGCAGCCAAAAAAGTCCCATAGGATAACATGGAGGTCGAATTTTGACGGATTGTGGCGCAGAGAGGGAATTTTGTAGAAACGTGAGATTCGCCACAATTGAAGAGGTTTGCAAACTGTGTCAGAGGATACCCCGCACAAGGGTTTAATTTGTACCCCCGGGGCAAGAGAGGTCCCCAAAATTGCCCCATTGACTTATAATGGGGAATTTATCGAATAATTACTTTGTCGCAGACCCATGAATGAGGTGTCAAACCGTTCGGCTGGTTCGGGGATGGGGTGCTATGGCTTTTCTGAGGGGCTGGGCGGTTAATTGCCCCCGCAGGGGGCAATTAAACGCCCATAGACGTAACATTTTAATGGCTAGTCCCGCACCGTTTGTCATGGACCTGTGAATGAGGTGTCAAATCATACGGCTTGTCCGCGGGTGGGGTGCTATGGCTTTTCTGAGGGGCTGGGCGGTTAATTGCCCCCGCAGGGGGCAATTAAACGCTCATAGACTTAACATATTAACCGCTATTCCCGCACCGTTTGACATACACCCATGACTGAGGTGTCATATCATGCGGTTCATCCGGGGGTAGGGTGATATGACTCTGCTCAGGGCTGGGCGGTCAATTGCCCCCGCAGGGGGCAATTAAACTCTCATAGATGTAACATTTTAACCGCTGTTCCCGCACCGTTTGGCATACACCCATGAATGAGGTGTCATATCGTTCGGCTTATGCGGGGCTGGGGTCCTATGACTTTGCTCAGGGCTGGGGTGGTTAATTGCCCCCGGAGGGGGCAATTAACCACTCATAGACTTAACATTGAGATCAGCTTTGCCTGAGTTTGTCGTAGACCCTTGAATGAGGTGTCAAACCGTTCGCCTCATTCGGGCATGGGGTTATATGATACTACTGAGGGCGGGCGGTTAATTGCCCCCGCAGGGGGCAATTAACCGCCGGTCACACACCGTTCGTCGTGGACCCTTGAATGAGGTGTCAAATTGTACGGCTTATCCGGGAGGCGGGTGCAGTGACTCCTCTGAGGGGCTGGGCGGTTAATTGCCCCCACAGGGGGCAATTAATCGCTCATAGACTTCACATTGATTTAACTTTGGAACCGACTGTCGTAGAGACACGGGGGAAAGTTCATTCAACCAATCACTCTTTTGCATTTATCATCATGCTCATTAGCCACGCCCCCTAGCACCCTCATTAGCATGATGCTAACGTGATTAGCATTTTGCTAGCATTATGCTATCGATATTAGCATGTCGCTACAATCATGCTAATGACACCAGCACATCGCTAGCGTGTTGCTAACGCGATTAGCATGTCGCTAGCATTATGCTAACGTTGGTAGCATTTTGCTAATATCATGTGTAGAATGTTCCTAGGATGATGCTAGTGTTGCTAGCATGATGTTTAGCTTGTTAGCATGTTGCTAGCATAAGGCTAACCATATTAGCATGTCGCTAGCAACATCATTGGAGTGTCGCTGACATGATGCTAGAGTGCTTGTCATGTTGCTAGCATCATGCTAAGAATATTGGCATGTTGCTAGCATCATGCTAGCTATATTAGCTTTGTGCACTTAACATGAATACCATGTCCCTATCATGGAGTTAAGCTGATTAGCTGGCCTCGTGTTAACTTGCCACGTCAAGCACCACTCACATTTTCTTCAGGAAATGTACCTCTCTAGTGTTGTGAATACTATACTAAATTTCCTTCCATAAAAAAGTTTGGCACGTAACTAGTCGTGCACCGTTTGTCGTACACCCATGAATGAGGTGTCAAATCGTGCGGCTTGTTCGGGAATGGGGTGCTATGACTTTTGTTAGGGATTCGTCGCACGGTTTTCCCAGAATTCCCAAAAGATTACCCCTTATTTTCCCCATTCATTTCTATGGGAAAGGGCTCTTAAAAGGGCGCCAACCAAGGCCGTTTTGGAGGTCTATCGTTCGGCTACACTTTGTCGTAGCGACGTCAATCAAACTTTATACGGGTCACAACACTTTGGACTTTTACGAACCGGGTCCGTGTCTCGGTACCTTTTACAGTTTTTTCACAACAGCAGTTTAAGTTTTATGAAAAATTTAGATTTTTCCCTGAATGCCCATGCCACTGTCAAATTCAACATCGTAGGGTCTCTTTAGACTGTCGCCACATCAGTATAATACATTCTACATGCATGAGGATTCAATATGTTGAGGAGGAGAAGTTCCTGCCACTCACGGTAAAAGAATTTTTGCTATCGGACCTACGGTTCTCTGTTGGGAAGCGTTTGTTTGGGAGCTTAATAACTCCTGTTTGGCATTCACTGTGTCTGTCCCAGAAGAGTGTGCGTGATAGCCACACTCATTAGAACTCCCCCCCTCCCACACACCCCCACCATCAGCCCACCTCCCCCCTCCGCCACCGACAGGAGTTTCGCCACGTCAAGCACCACTCACATTTTCTTCAGGAAATGTACCTCTCTAGTGTTGTGAATACTATACTAAATTTCCTTCCATAAAAAAGTTCGGCGCGTAACTAGTCGCGCACCGTTTGTCGTACCCCCATCAATGAGGTGTCTAATCGTGCGCCTTTTTCGGGAATGGGGTGCTATGACTTTTGGTAGGGATTCATTGCACGGTTTTCCCAGAATTCCCAAAAGATTACCCCTTATTTTCCCCATTCATTTCAATGGGAAAGGCCACTAAAAAAGGTGCCGACCAAGGCCGTTTTGGAGGCCTACCGTTCGGCCACACTTTGTCGTAGCGACGTCATTCACACTTTATATGGGTCACAAGACTTTGGGCTTTTACGAACCGGGTCTGTGTCTCATTATCTTTTACGGTTTTTTCACAACAGCAGTTTAAGTTTTATGAAAAATTTTGATTATTCCCTGCATGCTCATCCCACTGTCAAATTCAACATCGTAGGGTCTCTTTAGACTGTCGCCACATCAGTATAATACCTTCTACATGCATGAGGATTCAATATGTTGAGGAGGGGAAGTTCCTGCCACTCAAGGTAAAAGAATTTTTGCTATCGGACCGACGGTTCTCTGTTGGGAAGCGTTTGTTTGGGAGCTTAATAATTCCTGTTTGGCATTCACTGTGTCTGTCACAGAAGAGTGTGCGTGATAGCCACACTCATTAGAACTCCCCCCCTCCCACACACCCCCCACCATCAGCCCACCTCCCCCCTCCGCCACCGACAGGAGTTTCGCCACGTCAAGCACCACTCACATTTTCTTCAGGAAATGTACCTCTCTAGTTAGTGGTGCTTGAAAAGCATCACTATTGTTATCTTGCATACTTATTATTATTTTTTTTTTTATTCTTATTCTTCCGTATGAAAGTTTGGCGCGTAACTAGTCCCGCACCGTTTGTCGTAGAACCATGAATGGGGTCTCATATCGAGCGGCCTATTCGGGAATGGGGTGCTATGACTTTTCTAAGGGGTGGGTGCTTAATTGCCCCCGCAGGGGGCAATTAAGCACCCAAAAAAGTCCCATAGGATAACATGGAGGTCGAATTTTGACGGATTGTGGCGCAGAGAGGGAATTTTGTAGAATCGTGAGATTCACCACAATTGAAGAGGTTTGCGACCTGTGTCAGAGGATACCCCGCACAAGGGTTTAATTTGTACCCCCGGGGCAAGAGAGGTCCCCAAATTTGCCCCATTGACTTTTAATGGGGAATTTATCGAATAATTACTTTGTTGCAGACCCATGAATGAGGTGTCAAACCGTTCGGCTCGTTCGGGGATGGGGTGCTATGCCTTTTCTGAGGGGCTGGCCGGTTAATTGCCCCCGCAGGGGGCAATTAATCGCCCATAGACGTAACATTTTAATGGCTAGTCCCGCACCGTTTGTCGTGGACCTGTGAATGAGGTGTCAAATCATACGGCTTATCCGCGGGTGGGGTGCTATCGCTTTTCTGAGGGGCTGGGCGGTTAATTGCCCCCGCAGGGGGCAATTAAACGCTCATAGACTTATCATATTAACCTCTATTCCCGCACCGTTTGTCATACACCCATGACTGAGGTGTCATATCGTGCGGCTTATCCGGGGGTAGGGTGATATGACTCTGCTCAGGGCTGGGTGGTCAATTGCCCCCGCAGGGGGCAATTAAACTCTCATAGATGTAACATTTTAACCGCTGTTCCCGCACCGTTTGTCATACACCCATGAATGAGGTGTCATATCGTTCGGCTTATGCGGGGCTGGGGTCCTATGATTTTGCTCAGGGCTGGGGTGGTTAATTGCCCCCGGAGGGGGCAATTAACCACTCATAGACTTAACATTGAGATCAGCTTTGCCTGAGTTTGTCGTAGACCCTTGAATGAGGTGTCAAACCGTTCGCCTCATTCGGGCATGGGGTTTTAAGATACTACTGAGGGCGGGCGGTTAATTGCCCCCGCAGGGGGCAATTAACCGCCGGACACACACCGTTCGTCGTGGACCCTTGAATGAGGTGTCAAATTGTACGGCTTATCCGGGAGGCGGGTGCAGTGACTCCTCTGAGGGGCTGGGCGGTTAATTGCCCCCACAGGGGGCAATTAATCGCTCATAGACTTCACATTGATTTAACTTTGGAACCGACTGTCGTAGAGACACGGGGGAAAGTTCATTCAACCAATCACTCTTTTGCATTTATCATCATGCTCATTAGCCACGCCCCCTAGCACCCTCATTAGCATGATGCTAACGTGATTAGCATTTCGCTAGCATTATGCTAACGATTTTAGCATGTCGCTTGAATCATGCTAATGACATCAGCACATCGCTAGCGTGATGCTAACGCGATTAGCATGTCGCTAGCATTATGCTAACTTTGGTAGCATTTTGCTAATATCATGTGTAGAATGTTCCTAGGATGATGCTAGTGTTGCTAGCATGATGTTTAGCTTGTTAGCATGTTGCTAGCATAATGCTAACCATATTAGCATGTTGCTAGCAACATCTTTAGTGTGTCGCTGACATGATGCTAGAGTGCTTGTCATGTTGCTAGCATCATGCTAAGAATATTGCCATGTTGCTAGCATCATGCTAGCTATATTAGCTTTGTGCACTTAACATGATTACCATGTCCCTATCATGGAGTTAAGCTGATTAGCTAGCCTCGTGTTAACTTGCCACGTCAAGCACCACTCACATTTTCTTCAGGAAATGTACCTCTCTAGTGTTGTGAATACTATCCTAAATTTCCTTCCATAAAAAAGTTCGGCGCGTAACTAGTCGCGCACCGTTTGTCGTACACCCATGAATGAGGTATCAAATCGTGCGCCTTATTCGGGAATGGGGTGCTATGACTTTTGGTAGGGATTCGTCGCACGGTTTTCCCAGAATTCCCAAAAGATTACCCCTTTTTTCCCCCATTCATTTCAATGGGAATGGGCTCTAAAAAAGGTGCCGACCAAGGCCATTTTGGAGGCCTACCGTTCGGCCTCAGTTTGTCGTAGCGACGTCAATCAAACTTTATACGGGCCACAAGACTTTGGGCTTTTACCAACCGGGTCCGTGTCTCGCTATCTTTGACGGTACATTCACAAGAGCAGTTGAAGTTTTATGAAAATTTTGATATCTCACTGACTGATCGTGCCACTGTCAATTTCAACATCGTGGGGTGTGTTTATACTGTCACCACATCACAGTGACACATTGTACAGAAATGAGAATTCAATATGTTGAGGACGGGAAGTTCCTGCCGCTGACGGTCAAAGAATTTTAGCGATCGGACCTACGGTTCTCAATTGGGAAGCGTTTGTTTGAGTGCTTAATAATTCCTGTTTGCCGTTCTCTGTGTCTGTCACAGAGGAGTGTGCGTGATAGCCACACTCATTAGAACTCCCCCCCCCCGCCCCCACACACCCCCCCCACCATCAGCCCACCTCCCCCCTCCGCCACCGACAGGAGTTTCGCCACGTCAAGCACCACTCACATTTTCTTCAGGAAATGTACCTCTCTAGTGTTGTGAATACTATCCTAAATTTCCTTCCATAAAAAAGTTCGGCGCGTAACTAGTCGCGCACCGTTTGTCGTACACCCATGAATGAGGTATCAAATCGTGCGCCTTATTCGGGAATGGGGTGCTATGACTTTTGGTAGGGATTCGTCGCACGGTTTTCCCAGAATTCCCAAAAGATTACCCCTTTTTTCCCCCATTCATTTCAATGGGAATGGGCTCTAAAAAAGGTGCCGACCAAGGCCATTTTGGAGGCCTACCGTTCGGCCTCAGTTTGTCGTAGCGACGTCAATCAAACTTTATACGGGCCACAAGACTTTGGGCTTTTACCAACCGGGTCCGTGTCTCGCTATCTTTGACGGTACATTCACAAGAGCAGTTGAAGTTTTATGAAAATTTTGATATCTCACTGACTGATCGTGCCACTGTCAATTTCAACATCGTGGGGTGTGTTTATACTGTCACCACATCACAGTGACACATTGTACAGAAATGAGAATTCAATATGTTGAGGACGGGAAGTTCCTGCCGCTGACGGTCAAAGAATTTTAGCGATCGGACCTACGGTTCTCAATTGGGAAGCGTTTGTTTGAGTGCTTAATAATTCCTGTTTGCCGTTCTCTGTGTCTGTCACAGAGGAGTGTGCGTGATAGCCACACTCATTAGAACTCCCCCCCCCCGCCCCCACACACCCCCCCCACCATCAGCCCACCTCCCCCCTCCGCCACCGACAGGAGTTTCGCCACGTCAAGCACCACTCACATTTTCTTCAGGAAATGTACCTCTCTAGTTATTTTATTATTATTGCTTTTTACTATTATATTTCATTATCATTATTATTACTTTTGTTATATTATTGTTTATTTACTTGCTTATTTTAATTAATCAATCAATCAATTAATTATTAATTAATTGTTATTTAATTTTATTAAATAACATTTTTTAAATATCTTTTAAACTGACTTAGTTTTTCCTTTTTCGTATTTCATCTCTTATTATACATCATATCTTCTATGTATTTTTGGAGTTTACCAGGGTTTGGGTTGGGTGGGTCTCTAGATCAACAAAGCTGTACCTTGTTGTTTGTACTTGATCTAGAAAAAGAAAATGCAATAAACAGTCAACAACAAAAAAAAGATACACCATTTTCAAGTCTACCAGTCAAACTCTGGCACGTTTTGTGACATTACACCGTGAAACACGATTTGATCATCTGATCGTCCCATAAATTACTGAAAATTAATGTTTACAGCTGTTGTCATCAGAAAGTTCACTAATAATGCACCTCCCTTGGTGCGGTACATCTTATACCTTAAACTCAGAAACTATAGGCTCTGAATCAATAATTAACGCTGCTATATTTATTTATGCCAAGCGTCCAGCTGAACCAAAAAAAAAAAAAAAAAAAAAAAAGTGCGCCGTCAGCACAGTTTGTTAGCATCGTTCAAGCCAACAGTTTCCCCTCCGCAACCGCAGTAGCATAAATTATAATAACACTGCATGCAAGTCTTTGATTTATAATGCATGACACCCAAGGGGCAGGGGTATTGCTCAGGTGTCACCACACTGATTAGTGATTCACAACCCCTCTCCAACACACACACCTTCCAAATACTCTATTGTAAAAGTGGACTATTAAAACAAGTACTCACATGAACAACACAAACTTGCACAACAGAATGGACAAATAAAAAGTAGCCTACCTCTCTCTCATGCACAAGCACACACAAAGACAAGGGAATTGAGCTCAAGAGACAATCAAATACCTCTGCCCTTTCTCTCGGTGTGGAAATTGAGCAATTCAGTCGGGAGTATTGATTGGAGACTGAAACGCCCGTAGGAAGCAGATGAGGCCTGAGCTGCTTGCAACATTAGCCTCAGGGCTTAGGATTTCAATGCAGGGCGACAGGGCCACTGAGTGCGTGCAGGAGTGGGTGGATGTACACAGGGGCAGCGTCCAGGGACAGATTTCACCAGTTAATTGTCCTAGTTAGTGTGTCTTCCCTGCCAGTGCAGTGATAACAAGCTCACCCATCATTCTCTTCCACAAAAGGCAGCATGATTTTCATAATAACACCGTGTCCAATCCACGCATGGACAGGGGGGTCTTAGAGACTGAATGTGTGATCGTTAGATCATAGATTATGTTCGAAATAAAACCCCTAAAAAAAATCTGGAACAGGTCAGCATTAAAGTGTGGTGGATAAATCTGGCATCCTTAAAGAATTCTGTTAAGTAAGTGTGTTGAGCTAGAGTGTATTAGGATATGATACGCTGAAATGGTTTCTCTTGGGATGTTGTGTGGCGCTGATCTGTTGGGCAGTGCTAAACTGAGTTGGGCAGCGTTTGACTGCGTCGAGACGTCATGCAGTGCTTGAATGTCGAGACGTCGTTCAGCGTTTGTGTTCGGAGTTTGTTCAGCGTTTGACCGCGTCGAGACGGCATGCAGCGTTTGGAGTTTGTGCAACGATTAACTGCGTCGAGACGCTGCTCAGCGATTAACTGCGTCGAGACGCTGCTCAGCGATTAACTGCGTCGAGACGCTGCTCAGCGATTAACTGCGTCGAGACGGTGCTCAGCGATTAACTGCGTCGAGACGGTGCTCAGCGATTAACTGCGTCGAGACGGTGCTCAGCGATTAACTGCGTCGAGACGGTGCTCAGCGATTAACTGCGTCGAGACGGTGCTCAGCGATTAACTGCGTCGAGACGGTGCTCAGCGATTAACTGCGTCGAGACGGTGCTCAGCGATTAACTGCGTCGAGACGGTGCTCAGCGATTAACTGCGTCGAGACGGTGCTCAGCGATTAACTGCGTCGAGACGCTGCTCAGCGATTAACTGCGATGAGACGCTGCTCGGCGATTAACTGCGATGAGACGCTGCTCGGCGATTAACTGCGTCGAGACGCTGCTCAGCGATTAACTGCGTCGAGACGGTGCTCAGCGATTAACTGCGTCGAGACGCTGATCAGCGATTAACTGTGATGAGACGCTGCTCAGCGATTAACTGTGATGAGACGCTGCTCAGCGATTAACTGTGATGAGACGCTGCTCAGCGATTAACTGTGATGAGACGCTGCTCAGCGATTAACTGTGTTGAGAATGGGAGTATAATTAATTGTGTTGCTCAGGACTATACTGGCATGCGAGGCATTATATTTGAGTGTCCCAAATTGTGTTAATCCATGTTCTCTTCAGTTGAGTTGAAGCAATAATGTTTTTAATTGTGTTGTCACTTTTGTGTTGAATTGCATCACTCTGAGCTGTGTTGGGTTGTCCGGTGTTGAAGCTTAGTTTGAAAGTCTTGCATTAAACAATGCTTATCTTAGCTGTCTTTAACTGTGTTGTTCTGTGTTGTGCTGTGTTGGAGAGGATTGGAGGTGTGTGTGTGTTCAGTCAGGCTCTACATCATCTTAAGTGGCTCTTTAGGTAAAGACGGAGATTAATAAACACTGAGAATGTGGCAAGAAGGTGGGAGAGAGAGAAAGAGAGAACCAGTGCACACACACATGCACTGCAAGGGTTAAACTGTGACACTAGATGAACGCCTTCTGAAAGCCAAATAAATTCTAGAGCGCTCCACGCGGCTATTGATTTTTTTCAGGGAATCTCTTTTCTCCCCCCCTTACTCGAGTCCAGTGGAGCAAAAAAAAAAAAAAGGATGGTGAGATCAAAAACAACATTAATGTTTAATTATTCCATCTCTCTTTGAGAGAGAGAGAGAGCAGAAATGGGGGGTGGATGAGGGTGAAAAAGAAAGAAAGAGAGGAGAAGGAGGAGAAGAAACAGGACAGAGAAAAACATGATGGTTGAAAAGCGAGAAAGAGAGAGAGTTGTGGATATGAGATTCCTTTACAAGATAAAAGAAGAGCTGAATGTAGGAAAATGCGAGGCAGAGAAAGAAAGAGAGAGAGATGCTCAGGTTAAATGAAAAGGAAAAAAAGAAAGGTTGCGCATGTGTGTGAGATGAAGTGAGTGAGACAGATAGAAAGAGAGGCAGGCCGTGGGGATTTCAATAGCCTGAGGGCCAAAAGGCTAATCCGACTGACAACAAGCAAATAAAGGTAGATCGAGCCCAATATTCGCACAGTCCTGGGTGGGAGGTTGAGGGCAAAACCCTTTGGTCTCTTCTTCACATCACAGCCGAAGCTTTTTTTTTCCCTTTCTTTTTTTTTTGACATAACAATTATGACCCCTCCTTTAACTTGAAAACCATTTAGCATTCTACACTCATAGTTGTTGTTTTTTTTTTTTGTGTGTGTGAGCCCATGACCACAGGAGTGTCCATTAATCAGTGCCTGCTTCCTGCTTCCAGCTCCACCACGACAATTTGTCTTAGACTTTTATCCAGCAGCTCGCGCACATGCAGATAACGATCTTTTAGGGTGCTGTTTGCAATCACAAAAAGAGCCGTTTAATCAGCCTCCCTCGGAGCATGCAGATCAATCTGGATCAGTATCGATCGGACACGTTCAGAGTCGCACTCTACTTCCTCCTCCACCACCTCCACCACCGCCACCACCTGCATCTCTCTTTACAGCAAGCAGCCGTGAACCGAGGCAGACAAACAAGGCAGAGACTGGAGGGATGATACCAAAGATCACCACCACACCTAAGATAAGATGCTGAAACATGCTAGGTCTAGGGGGGAGCCAGGGTAAACAGTAGGTTCGTAAATTCCACTACAGCTCTCGTTTTCCTAGTCTAAAATAATAAAACGATTCCTATAATTTATAATACGATTACTACTGATTTCCAACACGAGGTTGTGTGTATTTCTTTTCACATCAGAAGTCAATAAATACTGACTAACCCGGGGTGCCAAAACTTTTTCTCCCTTCATGAATCCTAGTAAATTCTAATCACGTTTATGTTTCATCCAGTCATTACACACTCATTCTTGAAACATTATATTCAGCTACACTATATTGCTAGATTAAATGTATGAGTGTTAAGTGTGTTGTGCATCACAGAGCATTTATATGGTAATGAAGTCAGAATTTTAGGTAACAAGTTGATACATTTTCCCTCTCAGACTGCATTTATTGCAATATGAGTGTAACTGATTACATCATTTTCATTTGTTAGCACTTTGTGTTAAAGTAATCACAACTTAGAATTTGATAATATTCGTATACTATTCACTAGAGGCAATACAGGTAGTCCCTGACTTACAAACATTCGAGTTACGAATGTTACGGCAGTGCACCAGATACCAATATTTTCAGTGTGTAAGTGAATGTATAAAATGTCTAAAATGCAGTATATTGTATGTATGTGCACTGGTTTTAATGGATCAATACGGAACCACAATGATACAAAAATGGCTGTCCTGCAAAGCTGTCCCGATGGTGAACAAAACAGATCTCACAGTCCAATACAGTGGAAAACAGTTCTGAGACAAAATGGCATCTGGGATTCCCCTCGTAGTTTGAAGGCGCGGAGACAACACCGTTACATTTGACATGTGTGAGATTCATTTCCTCAAGCGCACTTACTGTACCATTTTTGGCTACATGAAGGCAATGTGTGGAAAGGGTACAGAGATTTAGTAAAGTGAATTAGTATGCTTTACATTGCGTCATATATATATATATATATATATATATATATATATATATATATATATATATATATATATATATATATATATATATATATGTCAGACATAAGTTGGAACAAATCCAACTTACGAACCGAACTCTGGGACTACTTATATAGTATCTTTACTGAGCATGATAAACAGTACTGTACAAGTGGTGGTTTGTTCATGTGTGAATGTTCATGCATGTTACAGTATATCATCTGCGAACCATGTAAGAGTACAGACACTGAATGTATAGACACTGTAGTCTATCTATTACTATGTATAGTTGTTAGTGTGCAGCAGATGGTACAGCACCACCCTGTGTTCTTTTAGTCAGACAGTATGCACGTACAGCTTGCTGGTGCTGGGCAGTTTAAACCTGGATCTTCCAATCAGCGGTCCAACGTCTCACCCTGTCGTCCTGTAGGTTGGGTCTGCAGGCTATTCCATAAACCTTGGGGCCCAAGGCGGGGTACACACTGTATGGCTTGCCAACCCATCACGGTACGCAAACCCACACATTCATTCAACCACTATGGACAATTTGGAAACACCAATCAGCCAAGAAGAACATGGAAACTCCACGCACACAAACCAGAGGATTATGCATTGTCTGAGACCTATATGACAATCTGTGAGCAATGCCCACATATTCACAGATACGTGTGTGTAGGCATTTACAATAAGGCCTTACTCGATTGGTTGTTTCTCGCCTGGGTCCCTTCCCAAATGGAAGATGAGTGGCTGCATGGTGTGCTCCTTTTGAATGTGATCGGTGACCCCAGAAACCTCCTGACCAGGACAAAAGTTTATACCCTGTGAGAAAGAAAATGTGTGTTAGCATTGATTTACACCAGAATGGGAGATTTTTCATCTGGTATACGCAACAAGCAAATTACAATCAAATGTTCTTGGTTAAGTCAGGGGAAAACATAAAAATTCCAGCAAATACATTCATGATCATAAGTATTTAGACGGCAACGCAATTTTTGCCTCTGTATTAACCACTACATAGTGTAGACTTATCGCTTTAATTCATGGGGTTAACAAAAATACTGCACCTTTCAGGAATCGCTGCATTTTATTTATTTATTTATAAATAATTATTGATTTATTTAATTTTATTTGCATATCAGATCATCGAGGCAGGGGTGGCTAAGAGGTCAAGATGTTGGTCTACTGATCGGAAGGTCCGAGGTTCAAACCCCAACACCACCAAGTTGCCATTGTTGGGCCCTTGAGTGAAGCACTTAACCCTCACCTCCTCAGATGTATAAACAGATAAAATGCAAGTCGCCCTATATAAGGACGTCTGCCAACTGCCAAAAATATAACTGACATCATTTGTTATACATGGAGGGGGCAAACAGCAAAACTGTGAAAAGCAACCCAAGAGCTTCTTAGGGCAAAGAAATGAAATGTTCTTGAATTGATGGTGTGGAATGTGAAATGTGAAAATGAAGGGACTCATTCGTTGAAAAAAAAATGGCAGCAATTCCTTAATAGTTAAGCACCTTGAATTAAATCTCAAAGACTACACTTCAATCACATCTTGAATGCTTCATTTCTAATCTAATGCGCTTTCCAACTAAAAGGTGTCATTTGACAAAGTTCTCCAAAAAATTTTGATGGTTTCATTAAAATATCCACTTAGAAAAAAAGAAGAAAAAAAAGGGACTCTGTGGTTCCCATAGCTCGTAAAAAAAAGAAACTAATTAGCCTTTACTCATCAAAAGCTCCACTATCCCTCAAGCTAGAGTGAAGACATGCATCAGTATTCACAGTTTGATGAGATTCCGAGTCCCTGACCTGATGAACTAGCACGAGGATGCGTTTCAGACTGAGATTACAAAGCACTTGCTGGAGAACGGTGTCTGAAATGGTACAAAAAGTTAAGGAACAATGATGTCTTTGGTATTTTTAAGAAATAAAATCAAATGCGAACAGTTTTAACAGAAAAATGTCTGAAAACCCTGCTCGTCTAAGACTACATGCCGACACTACACTACATTCAATTCAGTTTTATTTGTATAGCGCTTTTAACAACTGACATTGTCGCAAAGCAGTTGTACACAATCAAGAGAATTATTTAAAGTTTTTGAACCAACCCCATACGTTTTACCTCCATTACCTCCATTGTGCAAGTGCAGGGTCTCCACATGCACATTTGTTATGATGTGCATTTTTTTATTACATCATACCCATGTATGATATTTATATTATATTATATACCATCATACAAATATATTCAAAGCATGAAGTGTATTGACTGAGTGAGGATGACCCTTCTGACATACTCTTCAGCAGGAATTCAATTAACAGACATGATGGATGGAGAGATGTAGTGGAAACATCAATAGCCCTCTGCCTACAAGTCGGCAATCAACAAATAGAACTGCAGTATGGAAAAGTGTGTGTGTTTTTGTTCCCGGTCCCTTATGGTAGATTGCCTGGAGCTACTGTGGTAGCTCCTCTGCAAAGACTCTGGCAAGACTGTAGGGCATCTCTGTGTGTGTGTGTTGGAGGCAGTAGGAGGTAAGAAAAGTGTTCAATAATTTGGTGTAGGGAGGTGGGTCCTGGGGTTGCAGTGAGAGAGGACATGAAGTTAGTTGGTGTGAGAGAAGACAAAGAAGAAGAAGAAGAAGAGGTGGGTACTGGGGCAGAGGCTAGGCATTGAACTGGGTCTGTGACATGCGTGCACACACTCTTCACACACACACACTTCATCAGTCCAGTCCCTGTAATCTTTCCCCCCCCCACACCGTGATCTAGGGAGCATCCAACAAATGACGTCTCAGCAGAGAGGGAAAAAAAACCCCAGAGAAGAAGCTGCAGCTCGATCTATTCATACTGTAATACAGCAAACATCCAGTAATGTATGT
Organism: Channallabes apus; assembly: GCA_030522415.1. Classification (NCBI taxonomy): domain Eukaryota; kingdom Metazoa; phylum Chordata; class Actinopteri; order Siluriformes; family Clariidae; genus Channallabes; species Channallabes apus. Next base: position 25,657,028 of record CM060106.1, read on the forward strand.
TTAACCTGGATTTATACAGTACAAATATTACAATGTAAAACACTTCCTTGGTTCTAAATGTCAGTAGGTTTTAGAAGGTAGAATAGAATGTGCCAAGCTAACATCATCCAGTTTAATGCTACTGCAACCAACGACAGCTGGGAAACTTCTGTCCGATTTTTTTTTTAAACCTTAAAGCGTGACTGCTTTTATAATGACCATCTTAAACACTACGAATTGCAGCAGGATGACAAAAGATGACAGGCAATGCAAGTAAGTCGATAGTAAACAGCATCTCAGGCTCACATTCAAAAAGGATTGTGGCCGTTTTCTACACCAATCCAGACTGCACGTATTGATGATATAAGCGGCTTATCATTATTATCTATTTAAAGTTATTATCTTGTGCACACATAGCTGGCCTTATAACCACAAAGCAAATTACCTGTACAACAGACAAATAAAATTATTTGTTCCCACAAGATCAACAACATTTGGGGACTAGAAACAAAACAAACAAAAAAAAAAAAAAAAACATCATAATATTTGTGAGAAGAAAAAATTGTGAAAATGAAAAACAATATGTGGAAAAAAAAAAAACCAAGATGAAACAAGATAAAACTTGTGTGCACAAGATAAACAACTAGTGTGAACTTGCAAACAAGATAAAAAATAAAAAAAAATACGCAAACAAGATGATTTAAGTCTTGCAGAAATAATAAACAGATTGTGCTAACAGGATAAACAACTTGTTCATACAAGATAAACGTGTGTGAAAAAGATTAATAACTTGTTTCCGCACGATAAACAACCTTTGAGATCATGATAATAGCTTGTGCAAAAAGTTAAACAACTGCGCAAACAAAATAAATAACCTGTGCTCAAAGGTTGTTTATCTTTTGGGAGCAAGTTATTTTGTTTGAGCAAGTTATTTATTTTGTTTGCACAAGTTTTCACTTTGTGCTCAAAGATTATGTATTTTGTGGGAACATGTTATTTTGCTTGTGTAAGATAATATAACTTCTGCAAACAAGATAAACAACGAGTATGAACACGATGACAAAAGATAAAGAAGTCATATCTTTTGGGACTTTAGGGCTCTGTAGTTTACCGTTCAGTCCGTTAGAGTATTATCATTTTTTTTATCATCTTGTACAGTGTGACAAGTAATAATCTTAGCAGTGTTAGTTTACACTTTACTGGCTCATGGGGTGGGTGAAACTTCAAAACACACCCAATTGTTTTGTGCAAAACCTGACCAATCGCTTCTCTAAGTGCTTTGGAAACGTCCCAAATGTGTTTTTCACTAGATTTCACATCAAGGAGGTGGGTATTTGTTCTCATTCAGGCATAAGAGCATTAGTAAGATCAGGCAAGAAGTCACCTTGGCACAAAATCAGCATTCCATTTTTGCCCAAAGTTACCAAGTGGGCTTCTGTGCAGGACACTCAAGTTCTTCCACTCCACCCTTGGCAAATCATGCCTTCATGGAGAAAAGCCTGCTTTGCACACAGGGGTATTGTCATGCTGGGACAGGTCTGGGCCTCTTATTTCCAATAAGTGAACTCTTAATGCTACTGCATACAAAGAAATTTTAGGCAACTGTGTGGTTCACAAATATTCCATATTGCAATGGCTAATAAAATACTGTGCTGTAATAGTACTTTAAAATAAAGACTAGTAAGTGCTCAGGAAAGAGCCTGTTTATTTTTGTTTATCTTTAGTTATAAAACAAAACCAACAATCCAAACATAATAAAGGCAACAAAAGCTAGACGCCAGACTGAGCTTCAGCCAGGCTTTTTATAATAAATTAACGTAATTATCCTTCCTCGGTTCAGGTGAACGCTTACGTCACGAGGTGTAACCTGGGAACTGTAGTTTAAACATAACAAAACACAACAAATACAAAACTTAACAAAACAAACCAAACGGGCGTTTTGGCGCCCTCTAGGGGTTAACCCTTACAGTAATAATATTTTAACTGAATTATCGAGAAAATGATAATACTAAATAAAATTAAACAAAGTTATTTTGTATGATAGTACAAATTATTTTGCCTCAAGTCAACACAAGTCAAAAAAAATTCCCATTGGCTAGAGAGCAATACATCTTATAGTCCTTATACCATACACATGACCCAGCAATCTCTCTACCCAGCCTCTGGCCTCATGCCAGTCGATCCACAATAAACCATTTTCATATTTCATTTTTCACCCCTATGATTCCTGACAGGAAGGAGCATCGGATGCAAAGCACTTACTCTGTGAAATTTCTCATTTCGCACTTCAGTGACCCGCATGGGCCTTCGAGAGGAATACACCCGCATGAATGATACTATTAAGCCATCATTTCAACCCCATTTAAGTGCGAAGAAACGAGCACGGGAAACCTGGTTGTTTTAAAGTGTCCTTACACTCACGTAATGCAAAATCATCCAAATCAATTTCAGCAGCGCAGTTCTTGGATTTACTGCGGATTTGGGCGAGACAGCGGTACAGGGGTCAAAGAGCAAGGCTGGATTCTGTACCCATACAGTATTTTAAGTCCCCAGCCCCTCTGAAACGCCACTGAACTAGGGCTGCACGATATTAGGAAAATATGCGATATTGTTGTTGAATACTGCGATAACGATATTTCTTGCGATATAACATTTCCCTAGAGAAATGCATTTTTTTATTATTATTATTACTTATTTTTTTAATTATTTATTTATATGTAATGATGATACTAAAATAAACAGGTAATAGATATTCGTCTGATGTAATTAAATCTAATTCAGGCTAAAAAGAAACTATATGTCAAGGAAGTTGCAAATATTTTGACTTCAAAACACTATGAATGACTTAAACCCCTCAGCAGATATTCTGACTTCTGGTTTGCTGTTACTATAAACCTGCCAACACAATATGAATTACTTTCAAACATTACTTTATATTTACGTGTAACCATACACTCATCAATAGTGTCTTACAACAAGAGCATCTTTTAAACTAAATATTCTCTTTGGCTTGCCTGTTTTTTAAAATAAAAATAAATATTATTAAACAAAAATTTAATTAAAAAAAATACTATTTGTCACACACACACACACTCGCTCCGCGACCGGCACTGGGACCCGGAAGTATAAGAGGAGTAAACAAACCACCACATACAGCTTAGTCACCGAGTTCGCGCATGTCGGTTCAGATTGTTTACTTTCTGATTCGAGTGTGTGTTTATAGGACGCGGGTTAAATGTGTGTTTTTCCCTTGCTCCCCTTCTGTGAGAGTCCTTAAACTAATTCACGTGGTTATCCTGCCGACTCGCTTGCTTCCGCGTTTGGGTTTACCGTCCACGCTACAAAGGGCTAACGGCTAATCGCTAAGTCTTCTGATCATGCGGGGTTAGTTCACGACAGAATGAAGTATAAAGATATAAATTATATATATATATATATATAAAAAGATATAAGAGGGTATAAACATAGTAAGGGCCCATCTGATTGGTCAAATTTGGACACACAAATGCTTGGCAAATAAAGTATTTATCGCAACTCTTTGCGATATGGTTACCACGCATGCCGTTATTGCAATAACGATATTTTTTCGATATATCGTGCAGCCCTACCCTGAACCTACACTAAACCCCACTAACACCAATAAAAAAACAACCAGATTAACTACAAGGACTGCTTTCTTTTTTTATAGTGCTGAGAAATTTTTGTGATTATTATAAAACTAACTTAAATGTTTGTACAAAGGGGCCCCAAAATCTATCCCCCCCCCCCCCCCCCCCCCGATTTAGTAGTGTCCAATTCCTCCCCGTCACTAGGGGGCTCCCACATTAAGCTTCTACCACCCTTCAGTCGGGAGGGCCACAGACTATCACGTGATTCCTCCGACCCTCATGATGTCACCAACAACCTTTTCGAACTGCTTGCTCACGCACCTTTGGGGGCGGAGTAACACACTCGGAGAACGGCGCCATCCGCTCCCTCCGCTTACATGAGCTCACGGACGCCCTCGAATGGTCTGTAGAGCCGTATTAATGTGGGAGCACGAGTACCTCTCATCCCTCTCCTCTGAGAGAGCTCGGCCAATCGGCTGTGAGAGGTTACAGCATCACCCGGGGATCGAACCAGCGATCTCCAGGTGATAGGGCGAGGACTTTACCACTGCGCCCTCCATCGTTGATGTTTTATGTGAGTTTTTGTGCTTATATTTTTCATGTTAAAGTGTGTATACATTTTGGGCCTCTCTGTGTATAGGCATATAAAGTTTAAATTAAGACATCTATGAATTTAAAAGTTTAATCAATCAGCAAGAACATTATGTCCATTTGGGTCACCAAATAAACATCAGCAAACTGACAAATGCAGCACAAATCAGCGACAAACGTAAATGCTGGCCACGGATAGCAAGGTATCAGAACAAGCAGCGCGCCAGAGCCCTCTGATCCGGGGGCCCAGCTGGCAAAGAGCAGAAGGATGCCAGTCCAGCTTCCACCCAATGTGGTGGAGAACCTAAAGTATGCACCGCACAAACAAGTCCAATCCACGGAGACTCCACCCGACTGCCAATGCCCAGGTGCCGGAAACCACATCACATTCCCAGAGGCTCTATGAAACCACACCCCAAGGAGCCGGAGTTGCCCTGGTGGTAGAAGACGAACCCAAATTTATTTAATTGGGCGCGGTTATGGTTTTTGCCACATGACGGGAGTGTGGGGAAAGTGGACAGAGATTTAGTCAAGTGGATTGGTATTCTTTAAATTGTACATTCCTGTCAAAGGTGCAAGACTCACTTTTTCAGACTTAAGGACAAATCCGACTTACGAACAAGTTCCGTTCCTTGAGCGCGTTCGTAAGTCAGGGACTACCTGTACAAGCCTTCTTAACCTCATATATGCCCTCTACAGCCTACTCCACTCCATGAATAATGCTGACTCTATAACAGCAAACTATAGAGTCAGGATTTAATATTTTAAAATATATGTCTGCATGTTAATTAATCTACAGCTAATACTTTAATTAAATTTAACTAATTTAACAGTAAGAAATTGAACTTCATCTATTCTGATGCGGTGTGCAACATGAGCCTGTAAACAGGAACTCAGATTTAAGAAGAATACCCAGAGTTAAATTTCTCGTTTGTGGTTGCATTTCATGCCACAAAAGACAAAGTGCCCATTTACTGTGTTGGAAAAAAAAAGGTTTATTAAGTTATTAAGCACCATCTTACATCACCCAGCGCCAACAATGTTTTTATTGTCCTTCTTTTAAATAGCCCTTATTTAAAAAAAAACTGTTATTTGCAGTAGGTGGCGCTGTTACTATTTTTGCACATCTACTTTGTCAACAAGTCCGTTCTAATAAATAACGCAAAAACTTTCAAAGAGCCTGCATAATTTTTCATCTGCATTATTTACAAAAGAATAAAAAAAATAATAAATAAAAAAAAAAATCAACAAAATCGTAATCATGAATCGTTCATAAGGCTAAAAAATTATATATTCTTTTCATTTTTTTGCAATATCGCCCAGCCCTATCTCCAAGTGTCCCTCGGCCGCTCGAACAATCGATAAGACAGTTTACAGGCAATCAGCCGCCATTATTTGTGAAGTTCCACTCCAGTTCACATGAGCTGATAAAGAAGGTGCCTATTGATTCAGTGGCCCTCCAGGAGAGGGTAATTTAAGCAGCCGATGGGGCATAAAACAAACTCAGGGAAGAAAAGCCTATGGCCAGAGCTGGTTCTGGGGGTCTACATATTGAGCACCATTCAAAGAATAAGAGAAAGAGCATGTGTTTTTATTTCTCTGTCTCTCTCCCAGTCTCTCTCTCTCTCTCTTTTTTAATCACTACATCAAGCTTAGCAGTATGAAGGATGATCCTGGGGCAACAAATGATTCGTGCTTACTGAAGTGTGACAACCATATTAAATGTGCAGTTTGTTATTTTCAAAACAGCTTCTAAGCCTATAATAGCAACATTACGTCAAAGATGCTTTTAACATATTGGCATGACATGCACATGTTGTTGCGAGGTGGAGCCTCTCCATGCATCAGACTTGTTTATCCAGGACGTTTCGCAGATGCTCTGTTGGATTAAGATTTGGGGAATTCAAGAGCCAAGTCAACACCTCCAACATGTTGTCGTGATCATCAACCCATTCCTGAACATTTTCTGCAGTGAAGTTCTGCATGGCACGTTATTTTGCTGAAAGAGATCACTGCTGTTAGGGAACACTTTTGTTACGAAGGGTTGCGCCTGGTCCGCCAGTGTTGAAGTAAATGGTACAGGTCAAAGTAACATCCACATGACACAAAGAAAACTTGATTTCATTATACCAGGCCACCTTCTTCGATTATTCCATGGTCTAGTTCTGATGCTCATGTGCACAATGTAGACGTTTTTGGCATTGGACGGGGAATCAGAATGGGAACACAGCCCTATGTATCTACAATAGCCAGTATTAACTGTGCTACAACACCTATTCTGTGGGATCGGTCCATCATGGCCCAACCTCTCCACGCAGTGAGCCTTGGGTAGTAGCGACCCAGTCGCCAGTTCACTGGTAGTCCTTCTGTTTACCACTTTTAGTAGGATCTAACCACTGCATACCAGGAACACCTCACAAGACCTGCCATGTCAGGTGCCTTCAGATCCTTACAGTTGTCCATTTTTCCTCATTCTATCACAACACAACAAACACGCACTGTATATATAATTTTTAGATGTAGGTCACAAGACAGGAGGAAAAAAAGAAAAATGAAAAGTTAATTAGTTCTAACCTGTTTTAACTCCTCCCACGAGTTGGTCCACGTCCAATAATGCGCCTTGTACGGTCCGGTCCGCACTGCCATCATCTCATTGCCACGGTAATAGAAAACAGGCCTGTTGAGTGTGAAATAGGATTGGTAAATTCTGGACAGCAGTGATAAGTTGCCCCTTGCTTCGGCACTGCCAAATAACGTTGCCCCTCAGCCTTATCCCAGCAGAACACCTTCTCCAGTGGTGGCCTCTCGCTCTCCCTCTTTCCCTGCCTGTTACTCCTCTGCCTGTCTTTCTGCCCTTTTCTTCCCCAGGGGCTACAGTTGTTAAAAATCTGTGGTACATCAGTTCATGCTGATCAACACTCTGTGGGTGTGTGTTTGTGTGTTCACACCTTTCTATTACTGAGTTGTTAAAGAGGGTGGAACTCAGATCCAGGCCGTCGATGATCCGGTCATCAGGGGCATTAAGGGCAGCTAGAGCGAGGCTGGTAGTGAAAAGATCCATCACGGTGCCCAACTGATAGCTCACCTAGAAAGAAAAGAGAAAACACACAGTAGAGAAAGATTGAGAGATAGAAAGAAGAAGACACATGATGGGTCTGTCTGTCTGTCTGTCTGTCTATCCTCCTATTTTTAGGATGGTAGGACAGTAGACACAAAAACTTTACACACCCCTCTTAAAATCACAGGTTGTCGTGAAAAAAAACAGCACCTTTTATTTCATGCCTCCTCCAAATTAGTATCAAGATTCAGTTATCTTATAGTCCCGTGACATTTTTTCCCCACATATCCCAATTAGGAAGCTGAGGTAAGTGTGCAGGGTCAGCCATAATATAGCACCCTTGGAGCAGACAGGGTTAAGGGCCTTGGCTCAGGGGCTCAATCGTGGCAAATTGGTGGTGCTTCTGATCAGTAACCCAGAGCCTTAACCGTTTGAGCCCTCAATACCCACAATGCAAAAGAATGCAAGTGTTTTTTTTTTTTTTTTTACTGCAACATTTAACAGTTAGATAAATAGATACTGTGGATAGATAGCTGCCAGTGATCCAGACTCCCTCTGCCCTCTGGACCTGTCTGACTAATCCTGTTGCATTTCATCTGTTATTTTTTTCCCCCCTCTTTCTTTAAACTATCATGGCCTTTAGAAAGCCTGATCAGAGTAAGGGATGAGAGAACGAGTCTGGTGATTCCTGATCATACGAGCTACAATACACCACCGCGTGCTCTCACACATATTCACACCCTCTCCATGAAACCCAGCACAAAAGCAGTCCGTCCATGGGGCCCTGATGATGCGCTTCTCCGGTCCTCTCTAATCTCAGGCTCGCCGTTATTATACATCACACAAACTGCTCTGTAAATGAGGACTGAAGAGGCCGGGTGTGAGGGAATGAGGGAGGGAGGGAGGAAGAGAAAGAGAGGAAAAGGGGAGACAGGACACGCTGGAGCTGCAGTTTTATCTCCCTTCGCCAGTCGCGGCACAAAATAAAGCTTTATTTTATTTATAAACTTTGAACTATTTCCCGATAAAATGCCATTTTTTCGCTGTCATCCTTGATCTTCTATTCCATTCTCTCCTGAGCGGCCCTTTGAGGGAGACGGCACGCTCACAATCAGATAGTGCTATCAACCTGGAGCAGCTGGCTGTGTGGCGAGCGCGCGCACTCGCTCACACACACCATACACACACTCTTTCACATACGCACACAACCCGCCTCAGCCGCTGTGAATTCTCTATTCTCTCCATCCGCCTGGCACATTCCATTATATATATATACACACACACACACACACACACATGCAGAGGAAAGGAGAAATCAAAGAAGACAATTAGAAAGACAGTTGACTACCTACTACCACCAGCAAATCTTATCCAACTCAACAGGCAAAGAAATACATTGCTGGAAAAAAAAAAAATACAGAAAAAAAACAAAGGGGGGAAAAAAAAGAGGACATTTCTTTAAACTGTTCCTTTCCCCCCCTCTTTTATCGCAGCTTCTCGGCTTTATTCTTGACTGTGTATGCATATGCCTTGGCTAAATCCTGGTGGAAGTTATCTACGGAGACAGACCTGCTATCCCTGTCTAATTCACTTCAGCTCTGAGGCTCAGCTGATAAAGCGAGCCTAAGCGATGGGGCTGGCAGCTTTGGGGCTGACTGCGGCTCAGCCCTCCTCCTCCTCCTCCTCCTCCTCGCTACCCTGCATTCTCCCCGTCCATATGTGGGAATGCTGAGCTGGCCGGCGTTCCTCTGCCAACCCGTTCCATCACATCCTGAGCCAACTCGGTCTTCAGTTGGCATCCAGACGGCAAGCCTGCTACGTCTGGAAATCAGTGAGCATTCTGGATCGAGGACGATGCTAAAAAAAAAAAAAAAACTGCATTGGATATGCATCCATAGTGGGTATATAACCTGTTTAAAAAGCGATTAAAGAAAGGGGCCGGTCAGGAGTATTTATATTGAGATCATGTTCCGCTTAATGCACACAGGTGCACTCCTTGTTACAGTAACGTCTACAAGTGAGTATTATGTAATTACAACTTTCTTAGAAAACTAGTTAATAAACGATATAGATTGCACTTTGCTTTAATATTATGAGTTATTTTGCTAAAGATTCATGATGTATAATCATGAATCAATCGTGTCGATGGTCTTTTTTTTTCTTTTTATAAATAAATGGGTGAAATATGCAAGTACAACAGATAATATAGTTGCAAGAAATGATGAGTGGGCCCAAGCACCAGGCACAATCACCCCCCTGTGTGCACCAGAAAAAGAATAGGTGGAATTTTATGTGCTTAAAAAAAAAATAAAAAAAAAAATCACACTGTGACATCACTTACTCAATATGATGTCACTCAATATGATGCCACACACAAAGTTTTCAATTGTTAAACGCAAGTTTCAGGCATCGGCACGGCTGAGCTGTTTAAGAAATCCCTCTGCACGTTTTAGATCCTCACTGTCTTGAGATCACAACGGCCCGGTTTGTCGGCAATCGTATAAATCCCCTAAGAGGAGTAAATCAAATTCCATTAGGTGCATTTTGCGAACGACCCAAAATAACTGACTTCCTGTTGAGTTGAGCTCAGGACATGTAGTGCGAATGTTGTTCAGCTCAATGAGCTCTAAATGTGTCCCGGGTTTCACATATATACGTGCAAGTGTGTATGAGCTATGCAGCGAAATGTCGTGGGCTAAGCGCTTAGGCATCCTAATGGCAGCAGATTCCAAGCAGTTAAACATGTATGATGATATAGGGCAGATGTCAAAGTGCTTGGGCCCTAATTAAATGAGCTGGTATTACACCCAGGGGTATCAGAGCAACAGCCAACCACTGTATAACACCAATTCCCTTAAACCTGTTTTTTTTTTTAACCTTAGCCCCCTTCAATCTTCATTGTTTCTAGACGACGTCAAAGAAACACCATAATCGCCCCACCAGCTACGTTCAGTTCTATTACCTACTATTATTTTACAGTTTTTACAAAACGACACATCCGTCTCCGACACGCTTCACCTTCTGCTTATTATATAATGCACAGCTTTAAGGCACGAGGTCCAGAAACAGCCCTGGTATCAGTGTATCCCATATGAGGAAGCAGAGCCAGAATCTGAAAGCTGGGTCAGGTTTACTCTGCAGCTGGCGGGCAAATTTTAACAGTGTGGAACACCTGCTTGCCCTGGCACTGCCCTCCACTCCACCGCTCCTCCCCTCCACCACTCTATCATTCCCTGAACACCTGGCATCCACACGAACAAAACTTCCCTCTGCTGCCAACTTCTAGCCTTCCACATGCGTCCAGACAGACACACACACACACACACACACACACTCATCCCTCCTCCTCTTCCCCTGCCTGTCCTTTATCCTGCACGCCTGGCATATTCAGATATAGAAGCCCTCATTACAGCTCAATCCAACCTCGGCAAACACACAAACAGATTAGCCGCTTAAGACGTTCCCAATCCCTCTCTGCGCTATCAGAGTCCTGCACACCCGTCAGATACGAGCCGGGGGCAGAGCTTAGCGCAGCTCGCAGACACGTCATCATTCCAGATCCTCCAAAAAAAAATAAAAAATCCCCACCCCATGCCTCAGTGCTGTCTCGCAGCCGCTCATAATACAATTAAAAGTCATTTGCAGAACGTGCAGCTTTAGCGGATCAGTAAAGGAAGGCTTCCTCTCAGCCAGGAGAGAGAGAGAGAGAGAGAGAGAGAGGGCACACAGACTAAGTTATGCTGTAAAACAAAACAAAACAAAAAAAAGCTGCCTTTTTTTGTATCCTTGTCAAAAAGGCAGGAGATTCCGGTGCGTTCCTTTGAGAAGAGGGACTGAATTACAATACCTGATGAGGCCATTAACACCGATTCAACAGTCAGAACAATCGAGAAGCATTGCTTAGAGGATTAAAAATCAAAAGCATTCACTAACTGCTGAAGAAATAAACAGATTTCTTCATTTCTTTCCTCTGGTTAGCACGGCAACATCGTGCTGTAGTGAGTAAATTATTAGGAGTTCTTGTATCTTTATTATACATGTCAGATGTCCCAATTTAATGTTACAATTCCCAGTCTTGATTAATCTTCATTATATGTGACAAAACACAAGTTTGGAAAGACATCGCTAATACGATATCGAATTAGTGCTATCTAATAATAAAACGTGGCAGCATGGTGGCTTAGTGGTTAGCACTGTCGCCTTGCACCTCCAGGGTCCGGGTTTGATTCCCGACTCGGGTCTATGTGCATGGAGTTTGCATGTTCTCCGCATGCTTGGTGGGTTTCTTTCGGGTACTCCGGTTTGCTCCCACTGTCAAAAAAAAAAAAGTCATGCAGGGTAGGCTAATTGGCATTTCCAAATTGCCCGTAGGGTGTGATTGACAAACGTGTGTCGAGCTGGCAACCCGACCCCCTCAAGTAACTACCATAGAATCCACGGATATACCACCTGGTTGGGGAGTATCAGTTACCTGATGTGCTGAATGGCATGTGGACGGACCAAAATACCAAAAATATATATAAACTAATAAAGAAAATAAATAATAAAGCTTGCTGTAATTCGCACCGTGCCTGCTGGGATTCGTCCGGGCCACCAAGCTATAGCGGGCTCCCGCATCCCTCCCTCAAATGTCGTCTCTTTTCCACACAGGAACGGGCCGTTACTACCACCTGAAAAACACCATAAGAAAACAAGTACAAGCATAATGATAAACCCTGGGGAGAGCCACATCAAGAGACACAGAAAGCAGCACAGAGGAACTGTGTCAACTTTTCTAGCTTCTCACTTTGCCATGGTCCAGACATCAGTGCAGCACCGTTATCGGAAGTGAAGAAGACAAAAGTGTTTTTTTCGATGCCAAGTTTCATCAGCTGAGTCAAAATCTTTCCCACACTGTAGTCCAGCTCCATCACAGCATCACCGTAGCTACAAAAACACAGCATCAGACATTTCAGGTCTCGCAAATAGACCAAGACATTTTTTTTTTAAATATGCAAAAAAGGACAACAAAAATACAAGTACACAAATATAAAAACAAAAAACATTTATTAAAAAATAATCCCAATGGAGGAGTTGGGACTAAAGCACTGGGGCTAATCCCAATGGAGGAGTTGGGACTAAAGCACTGGGACTAATCCCAATGGAGGAGTTGGGACTAAAGCACTGGGAGTAATCCCAATGGAGGAGTTGGGACTAAAGCACTGGGAGTAATCCCAATGGAGGAGTTGGGACTAAAGCACTGGGAGTAATCCCAATGGAGGAGTTGGGACTAAAGCACTGGGAGTAATCCCAATGGAGGAGTTGGGACTAAAGCACTGGGAGTAATCCCAATGGAGGAGTTGGGACTAAAGCACTGGGGCTAATCACAATGGAGGAGTTGGGACTAAAGCACTGCGGCTAATCACAATGGAGGAGTTGGGACTAAAGCACTGGGGCTAATCACAATGGAGGAGTTGGGACTAAAGCACTGGGACTAATCACAATGGAGGAGTTGGGACTAAAGCACTGGGAGTAATCACAATGGAGGAGTTGGGACTAAAGCACTGGGCTAATCATAATAGAGAAACAGGGACTGAAGCAGGTTCTTTCCGCCCTCAGCACACACCTCATTTAACATTGAGACCCTGCCTGCAAAGGAAGATCTAAGATCTCTTGAGGAACGCAAACTTATCACTGCCAACCACAGTAAACTATGCCTTTTTTCTCACTTTCCCCAATTCGGTCACTGAAAATCAATTACATTTAAGCAATTTTATATACTTCTCAATATTTATCTACTTATCTCCTGCATTTCTTGAAGTATGAAATTAAGAGTGATGTATATCGTGGACCTGAAGTGGGTGATCGATTCGTCTCAAACATTTAGGACATCAGAGGTATACATCACCTCTATGATTACAGAAATAGTTTTGGCTCCTTGCTGTGATGTCAGAAAGTGTTGCTCTTACAAAATATGCACTATAGTTTAGTTTTCAGTCACCTTTGGTTAGTTTTTTTTTATTTTTGCCAAAATTTTCGGAATCCTAGTCTAATTATATACAGTATAAAGGCATGGAAGGGAAGCCAGTTCAGATGGTGGACCACAGCAGAGACCATGCCCTGTTAAGTGTAATAACCAACACTCTGCACCTCGGGTGAAACTAACAAGAATATTAAGAGAAGCTCGACACATCTAAAGCCAGAAAATTAACTAACAACCAAACCCCGCTAAGAGCATGATGGGAAACCCAAACATTGTTTTTTTGAACCAAAAAAAAACCTGTTGTGGAGGCTGGAGGGCAAAAACCTGTAAACTGGACCATCGTAAAACTTCAATCCAATGTAGCAGCCACCCCATATCGGAGGAGCCAAATGGGGTGATTTTCTCTAATGTTCAGGTACAGACTATGCAACAGGTTGGATAACACATCCTCCTTGTTTTGCTACAGAAAGGAAGACTAGCTGGTTTAACTTGAAAACCCCAGGTTGACCAAGCTGACCAGGCTGCTCTTAGCTCAAACACTGTCTAGCAAATCAGCTGTCTTTCAAACTGTCAACTTCGATCAGCTTGTTCTACTTATATTACAGAGAATTACACTGCCAGGCCAAATTTTTAAAAAGTGCCATCTGGCTTTAAGAGACCCCATGACTGAATAATTACAGGAGTGATTAATATGTTTCAGCTGGTACCAATTATTCTAAGACTAACTGATGTAAGCGAGTAGCTTCTCATTTCTTAAACCATCATCATGTCGAATGATGTACAGAATTCAGAATTCAACTAAACACTTAGTGAAGTTGCTAGGGAGCATAAATAACGGACTTTGGACTTTTATGTGTAGTTTTATATGCAGAATTCCATATGCTATGTTTTAAAATATCATTTTCATTTAATAACAATACGCAGAATAACAGTTTACTAGACACAGTACAAGTGTACATACAGTAGTATCAAACTTATAGCGGAGTATGATTTGGATCTTACCTTCCTCGCTGACTTCGACCCAGGAATTCCTTGGAAGCATAAACTGGACCGTGTGTAGCGTCTGGGGCCCAGTAGAGAAAAAAAGGCTGGTGGGCTGTGTTTTGGTGCGAGATGAAGTCCAATGCTTCCTGTAAAATCAGACATAAGAGAATCAGCACAGCAGTGGCTGGGCTAATTGGCTGGAGCATGGGGCACTGGGCAGGGTGCACTCACATACTACAGGCAAGCTAGAATGACTAATTCACCTAATCTGCATGTCTTTGGACCGTGGAACGAAACTAGACAACCCTGATGAAACCCACCAAGCAAAGGGAGAAGATGCACACAATCCAGAGGCTGACAAGCATTCACTGTATGGATCCAGATTTTCAGGCCACATTGTATACACGTACTGATGACAAACCTATAGCTAAAAACGACTACTGCCACCCAGGGGGACTTTTAGTGCTAGATATGAACATGATTCTAATTTTAAAAACTCACCTTTAAATATCGCTGTGTGAGGTCTGATTCCCCAGTCTTCCTGTCAATTTTAAATTCCTCATAATACCTGCAAAACACAACGACCTTTAATGTTTTCACATGACCTGGATGACCTTCATATAGTAACTGCAACCTACAGGAAACCACACAAGGGGTCTGTTGTAGCGAAGGTGTGTGCAGTGTGTGTAGCCGGAGCAGCCTTTAGCAGAGGTGCATAACAGACTTCAGTGAGCAGGATAATCCTTGGTTTATTTATTCTGAACTTGGCTTAAACGGCAAGTAAATGCTATTTATATGAGATACATGTATGCGGTTTGTCCCGTCTGAAAAATAATGCATCAATGCACTTTTAAAGTGTTTTTGGAAAAAAAAAGAAAAAAAGAAAGAGCCTGTTTGCAATGCCTTCTCAGGTTTTGCTCATGAAGTCAACAATTACGTTGACTTGATACCTCAGGCTTCCAAATAGTCATCTAACAGACTTCAGCTGTGCTAATAAACTACTATAATAGTCCTTAAGTTGGGACTGAGGAGAGGGGAAGTCAACAAGGTTGTGCTGGAACACAGCCTAGGTTAATTCTACACTTGGTTCTCATGAGCGAGCAGACTACTTTCGAGTAAATTTCACACTACACTGAGGTTTTGTTCTGAACAGCAGCTTGCTGAAGAGTGTTTTTCCAAAGAGTGATTAAGAACCGAATTTAGCGAGGCACACAGCGAGTCTCTGAAGAGCCCGGGCTGTGTTATGAGTGTGAGCAAAGGATGCGTGTTGCTGCCTCGCCAGTTCTCATGCTCTGGCTGTTCCAGGTGTCCTAACACACTGTCAAAGCAACCTGCCGTCTCCTGGGTGTGTGTGTGTGTGTACATTCGTGTGTTTGTGTGTATTCGTCTGGCCAAGCTCGGGTACGCTACGCTCATTAAACCCACTGCTAAGCAAAAAAGCAGCAACTTGCTAGAAGCAATGACCCTGAATCCACATATGGCTGGTTTGGGAGAACAAACAGACAGATAATGGGGGATCCGAACACAGCTGGCAGAAACACAAGCCAAAAAAAAAAAAAAAAAAACGATGAATTTATCCAGGGTGGAAGCCAAGAAATTTAGGAAATATCGGAGGTTTTCATCTCTAAGTAGGCATTTTCAAACAGGAGTGCAATGCAGAAGTGTGCAAAGTACCTTCCAATCATTTCGGAGCCGTTATAAACCGGGATGTTGGGACGGACACTTTGGTTATAGGGTCCAAAATGGCAGTGTGGAGAACCGAAGAACTGGTCAAAACCGTGCTCCAGGGGCAGGTGCTGCTTTTGGTGTCCGAGATGCCTGTGTCAAATAAGGTTTACATCAGAAAATATTTTAATCAGAATATATATCATACAAAATTGGCATATTGTAAAAAAAACCAAAAAAAAAAACCCAAGTAAAACAGGAATACAAGGAGGTACCAAAATCAAAAAGTTGAGACTACAGTAGTTTTATAACTTGCCAACAGATGGCAGCACAAAGCTTGCATGCGGTCATGCGGAGTATCGACCTTCATAAGTCAGCGTGCCAAAAGACATTGTCCTGTGTACATCAGGAGCTGTGTACTGTAACTGGTTCTGTTCTGACCGCGTGTTTTACCACATCTGCGATTTTACCAGAACAGCAAATTAGAAGGAAGATCGAATGTGAAATTCTTTGTGAAACTGGGCGAATCTGCCACGGAGTCGTTGGACATGATTCGGCAAGTTTACGATGCTGCTGCAATGAGTCGTTTGAGGTGTTCGCTTCAAGAGTGGAAGAACATTACTGGGAGATGACAAGAGATCAGGAAGGCTGTCAACAAGCTCAGCCCCTGAAAATGTCGAAACCATTCGGCAACTTGTGCATGATGATCATCAGAGAATAATCCACTACATTGTTGCCACTGTGTGTGTACAACAAAACCAAAAAGTCCAGGCAATTCTCACATGTGATTAGTGCCGTATTGCTGCCAAGTCTGTCCCCAGGTTGCTGACCCAGAAGGAACATACTGTAGCAGCGACGCCTGCCAAGAGTGTCCCTGCCAAGGGATGACCAGTCCTTCATGTCGATGATCATTACCGGTGACAAAACTTGACTTCACAACGGAAGAGTCCATCATCTCCACAACTGAAAAGGCGCGACAGGTCTGCAGCTCGACCAAGTGCATTGTAGATGCGGTCATATTATTTCACTAGTTTTGACGCGTAGCTTTGTCTTAAAGTTTCACTCACACGACAGAAGTCCGATCTCTTTGTCTCTTGTAGTTTATTTTGTCAGCATCAAAGAATCAACACTTCATACAGTCGTCTTGAGTAAATCCACTGTGATTACAGACACCAGTTGCTGCATCTTGCAAATCTCTGACTTTTACAACAACCTGTTTGCTGTATCTTGTAAATTACAGTCTTAGCTTACGAATATAACAACACTCTTGCTGTATATATCCACTTACGGGAGCTTACGGTTACAACAACCTAGTTGCTGTATCTTACATTCCCAGCTTACGCTTACGGTCAAAAGCTTGTGTTTCCGTAGCCTTCCGCATCTAAACTGAACTCTCGAACATATGACAGTCACACAAAATGCATGTAATAGTAGAATGACATCACAGACCAACTTACGAGTGTCAAAATGGATGCATAATTTAGAAACATAAAGCTTATGGCTTATGTAACAAACTTAATGCTTAATGCTTTACTAATGAATAGAACAAGGTAGAATAAATGAAATAACAGCAAGTAAGATAAAATAAAATAAAATAAACACAACAACAAATTCATAACAAGTACGATATGGCACTTGCATGCATGTTCAACGTCTTTTTCGATATTCGCTGAATTGTACATCAAGAATTAATCTCCAGGGCCCAGACCGTCAATAGCAAATTCTACTGCCAGGTTTTGCCAATGGAATTGATGTGGAAGTCTAGTCTGTCTGGTTACTAATTTGTGCGCTTGACCCTCAAATCACTGCTCATTCTTGAGCTCTCTCTCAAACAAGAATCTCAGATGGAAGCAAAAACATTTCGAAACATGACTCCTTCACCTCGTGGAACCATACAGAAATAAAAGATGACACATCCTGTACTGGTGTGCCGTCCTCTTTACTTCCTCTGGAAAGCAGAACAATATACAAAAACACTCACCATTTCCCGACGATCTTGCTGACATAGCCTTGTTTTTTTAAGATCTCTGGCAACAGGATCTCATCCTTCGTAATGCCTCCCACGACCTCTTGCGGGGTATAGGCTGCGTGAGATATACCATACTTACATTTAGCTAATGGACATTCAATTGAATTTATTACAGTATCAAAATGCTCAGTGTTCATGCATTTTAATAACCAACTGTAGCTTTAACAGTAGACTTATCTGCAGTACTCATTATAATATGGATTATTTTATTATTGAAATTCAAATGCATTATTGATTCTACATTAACAACTAATTCAACCCTTACCAGGATCTTGTATGATGTGTTTTTTTTTTTTTTACACATAGACAGCCGTAAAACGTGTAACTGTTTAACATTTGGAATTTTAAGAAGGAGTCTCCATTGTCAGTGCTTTGTAACAGTTCAAGCTAATCAATTGAGATTTTTATTTATAAAAGGTAGTCCCCGACTTATGAACATTTAAGTTAAAAAAAAATCTGCAAATACGAAGGGACCGTGGTTCTACCGGTTCAGTAACGGAAGTACTGTAGCTCATGTGTATTATACGAAAAATAGACACTGTAGTGCACCAAATAGCAATATTTACAATTTTATACAACATTTTCAGTGGATAAGTGAATGTATAAAATGTCTGAAGTGAATGTCTAAAGTTGTCTCTAAAGTGCAGAGACAACGTTTCACTGTGAGATTCATTTCCTTAGGTGCGATTCCTTTGGTGAAAAGGGACAGATTTATTGAAGTGGGTTGGTATGCTTTACATTATATATGTGTCAAAGTCATACAAGACTCATATTGTCTGAATTAAGAACAAATCGGACTTACAAACATGCTCCACGGGAATGGAACTCGTTCGTAAGTCAGGGACTACGTGATGGGAAAATGGAGGGAAACGTTTGCAGTTCCGCAGTAATTCATGCATTGGCAGGTGGCACAGCATCCTGTGTAGCAGGAAGCAGGAGCAAATAATTTGCTAAGCTTGTTTAGGATCGTGAAAAAAAAAAAAAAAAACCCTGCAAAATATTGAATCGGGACATTTATAAAATCGTGATGCTTCAGAATTGCAATACGAATCAAATCGGCTCTTAGGTATCATGATAATATCGTATCAGGTGGTCCCTAGTGATTCCCATCTTTATTAAATCGTAATATAAACCAACTCGTTAATCTTTAATTGATGTAAAAGACAACGCACTAATTATTAAATAACTCTGGTATGAGAAGAATAAATAATTTCTGGATGTACTAATTAAATTCACTAGTTATTTTCCCAGTATATCCACATTCCATGTCATGTTTCATCTCATGATATATGATGATTTTTCTGATAGTAGGTCATACAGTACCATTCCTGGCATGAGCGTTGGTAGTGTAGAATCCATTCCGGATTGGAAGACGCCCCGTAAGTAACGCCGCTCTGGCTGGAGAATTCAGGAATGAGAGACATTTCAGTGAGAACGTGTAAAATCTGCCATCAATCATTAAAAGCTTCTCAAGCATGAAGGAAATATATTACTATAGAGACTTGCCTGCTCCACCAAATAAAGTTTAAAATGTGGCTGAAAGGTAAGAGCTTTCTCTAGGGAAATTTAGTAATAGGTATAAAGTCAGGAAATCAACATGCAAGCCTCGTTTTCAAAAGAGAAAGACAAAACTGGAGACATCCTTAATATGTCCTTATCCTGCATATTGTGATTAGGCTGCCTTCTTCTTCTTCTTCTTCTTATCTACTACGTGATTAAAATTTTAATTAAGGCTTGGAGGCAGAACGTCGTCTCCACGGCACTAATGCAGAACACCAGGTACAGACGTCCTCCAGGCGCCCTCGTCTCACACTGACCAGATTAACAACTGATTACACCTTATTTGCTTAAATATTAATTACAACTGAAAACGGGCTAATGGTTCATCTTCTGCATTAAAGCTTCCTTTAAATTCCCAAATTACGGGCCATTTGCACATTTCAATAGTGAGAGCATTAACGGCATTATCATAATGGGTTCTGTCTTCCTCCCTCTCTCACTGCCTCAAGTTCTTATTTAAGAGAGTGTATTAAACTGACCAAAGTCAATTCTAAAGCAACGTCTGGAATAGTTTTAACTTTTGAAATGCATTGGGAAAAAAAAAAAAAATCAATCAATTTTGCACCCGAGCGAACATTTTACTCCGGGTTTTTCAGCCTGATAAAATTTTCACAAATATCTCAAAACGCAAACATTACCCAGTAATTACTTAGTACAAAACCGTAGTAGGTTCAAGGTTCCAGGCTTAAAAGTCATCATTTAGAGTGCAATAATTAGAGAGCTTGTGTTTAAAGTTATAAGAGATCAAGGTTGACTGAAATACAGCAATGCAGATGTTACATAATAAAGAGGACATGTCCTCTACAGAACACACACATCTGGTTTAACTGGTCTTCTTTTAAAGTCCTCTCCAACAATCTGCACAATTAAGAAGGCTGGTTATATAGATAATATACGTATATTCAATGTACATTAATCATATTAATAATACATCTGGGAGGGTGTTGTTATGGGAGTTCATAATTTACTCTCTATTTTTACTATAAAGAAAAATGAACAAGTACTGTATGTCCTGACACACACCAGTGCAGTAGCAGGGAAGAAGCAGATTGGAAAATATTTTTGTGAATACAGACCCTGATCTCCATCCAGTAAAAATTCTAATTTGTGAACATTACATTAAAAGGTACTACAACAAGTGTTATTTGTATTAACAGTGTGTTGTATGTTTCAGTGTGTTTATATCTGCTTAACATATAATATACACCGAATACTAAACACTGTAAAATATCCACACATCTGCTTACATAAAGAAAGCTGAACTCTAATCCCACAGCAGAAGGTTAAGGATGTAAAGGGACCAACATGTAAATTCCAGCTGTGCAGATTTCTGTGATTGCTTTTTAAGTTCTTGAGGCTTAGTCTAAATCCCCTGAGAAATGTAAAAGGCAAGCCTTAAACATAAGCATACATACATGGAGAACAGAGCGGATTTGCAGTGTAGAAGTTGGGGAACAGCATCCCCTGAGCGGCCATCATATCCAGATACGGGGTTTCTTTAGAAGGCTCGCCAAATACACCTAGATCACCCCATCCCATCTGAGAGAGAATATTATGGAGAAGGAAAAGGAAAAAAAGATTTCAAACAGATGCAAGGTTTGTTTGTGTGTCATAATAATTACTCTATCATTTTATATAACCAGTATGGTCAACTATTTTAGATGTGATTAAATATTTAAACACATTGGTGCCTTAAGAAATAGCTGGTGATAAATTTTGCCAAACAACAACAAACCTGTAAACCTTGTCTTCTGTTGCATAAACCTATATTGCCAACGGCCAATCACTGACCGGCACTGTTCCTCAGCAACCAATCACTGACCGGCACTGTTCCCCAGCAAATAACCACTGACCAGCACTGCTGCTAATCAACCAATCACTGACCAGCACTGCTGCTAATCAACCAATCACTGACCAGCACTGCTGCTAATCAACCAATCACTGACCAGCACTGCTGCTAATCAACCAATCACTGACCAGCACTGCTGCTAATCAACCAATCACTGACCAGCACTGCTGCTAATCAACCAATCACTGACCAGCACTGCTGCTAATCAACCAATCACTGACCAGCACTGCTGCTAATCAACCAATCACTGACCAGCACTGCTCCTAAGCAAACATTCAGTGATCAGCATGGTTCGCCAGCAACCAGACACCGATCAGCATTGTTCCTTAGCAACAAATCATTGACCAGAAATGATCCCAGCAAAAAAATCATTAACCAGCACTGTTCCCCAGAAACCAATCACTAATCAGCATTGCAGCCAATCACTGATGGCACTTAAACACATTGTTTCTTTAAAGTTGTGTTATAAATATTAATTCATTATTAAATCTTATTGTTAGTCTAAAACATATTTATGCATAATTTTATTTATTTAAATAACAGTAATAATAATAATAATAATAAAATACTGTCCCCATTGGTCTAACAACTGAGAAATTATCTGGAATTTTTTTTTTTTTTTTTGGCATGATCCCACAATAGTTGTATTTTATCAATGAACAGCATTGTTTCTTAGCAACAAATCATTAACTAGGATTGATCCCAACAACAAATCATTAACCAGCCTCGTTCCCGAGCGACCAATCACAGACCATCAAGGCTCCTAATCAATGACTCAATGATCAGTGAAACTAAGCAGATCAGTGTGACTGGGACGATAAGTTTAATATAACTATTGTCAACTATTTAGATGTAATTAAATATGTAAACACATTAGTGACTTAATTTCTTTTAAAAAGCTGATGATCGATTGTGAAACGTTGTGAGCATCCAGCACATATATGCAAGTTCCAAACAACGGCAAACCTGTAAATCTTGTCTTGCATACAGTAAGTGTACAGTATATTCCTCAGGAACCCATCACTGATCGATATTCTTCCCCAGCAACCAATCACCGATCAGCACTGTTCAGTCACATAATCTCACAAAAGTTGTTCTTTATTCACAATAAAATCTTGATGTCACCTGGGGGAATGAAATCCCCTGAACAATAAGTTCATTATCAGGGTGGGAACTCACACAGCAGGGTTTATCAGACTGAATACATGAATTAAAAGATAAAAGGTAGTCCAAATAAATCAGGATGAATCTTTCTTTGTATGATGATGATGATCTCACTGAAACACAGAGACTCAGTTCCACAAGTGGAATGCACGTGAGAAAGCTGGAAATAACTGGAAATGCCTTCGAGACTTACATCGTCCATAAGCATTATGATAATATTTGGAGTTGAAACATTGTGGGTCTCGGCGATCCCGATGAACCAGACGGTCCAAATGAGGAGAGAAGAGTACTTCACGGTCCGGATCTTCATTTCACTTCATTTCCCTGAGTGCTCTAGTGTGACACCTGAGTCATGTGAGGTAGCAGTTCCTATAAACGCTTCCTGTAAACGTGACCGCGTCGACGCCGTCACGTGACCACGTCGATACCGTCACGTGACGCGACTTCCGGCTTGTTGCAAATCCAACATGGCGGTGTGCGTAGCTGTCATAGCGAAGGAGGTAAACGGATATATATAGCTTTACTTCGCGGTTATTTCACTATGCTTGGCGTAAAAATGAGCCTACGGATTAATTTAAAGCAGTGAAATGTTTCATGCCCTGACCTTGGTTTCACTGTCTTTAAATAAATGTGGCTGTTGTAATCGTTTTGCTTTTGTTATGAGAGCTAACGGCTAATTCCTGATGAACTAATATAGAAGTGAAGGTGCAATGACACTGCATTCTTTAAAATGATCATCTCTAACAGCCTGCATTACTGCCTGGTCATGTTGTGCACGTGATGCTGGCTTTTAATTCCTTTGATATTTAGCCCAGCAAGCTAGATGGTTTTAGTATTATTACTTTATTAAATATAAAGTTTTATTTACTTTATAAACAGTATATGGGCTTCTTTATTTAACAGCAGAGTCATAGTGAGGAAATACACAGTACAGTGACAGAACATGTTGGGTATGGTCATGCTCATGCATGACTTTACAGGAAAGGTGGAACAATCTTCTAAATAAATAAAAGAAAGATTTTGTCTGTATATTGGTCAGAACTTACTCTTTTCCTCTCATATCTTCTCATCTTTGATTCATGTTCCGATTACCAAACAGGAAGTGTATTTGGGGCGGCACGGTGGTGTAGTGGTTAGCACTGTCGGCTTGCACCTCCAGGGTCCGGGTTCGATTCCCGGCCAGGCTCGATTCCCGTCTCTGTGTGCATGGTTTACATGTTCTTCCCATGCTTGGTGGGTTTCCTCCGGGTACTCCGGTTTCCTCCCACAGTCCAAAGATATGTATGCCCTGTGATGGATTGGCACCCTGTCCAGGGTGTACCCTGCCTCATGCCCTAAGCCTCCTGGGATAGGCTCCAGGTCCGCACGATCCTGAATACAGGATAAAGCAGTATAGAAGATGAGTGAGAAGTGTATTTGGCTGACGATGAAAGATGTAACAAGGTGAAAGATACTCAACCTTACAAAAAGGTTCTTTCTAAGAGAGTTCTGCCGTACAGAAAGACAGGCAAACATGAACCAGGGTTTCAAGCTGAAATAATATCACTGATTACATCACCGCTGATTAGCTTACTTTTAGTTTTAACCTTTTAACGCTTTCTACAAATTATTTTCCCGAATGCTTAACCAATATTTAGGACCAGTTTTATCCTTTCAGGGGAAATGACTGTACATAAAGCGTGCTTAAGAACTTCAAGTCGTTAGATTATATCCTAGACTAATTTGATGAATTGTCTTGACTATTTGTGAAGAACAAGAACAAGGAATAAAGCAACCACTTTATTATATGTTATCAAGGAACAATACTATGGAATGGAAAGTGGACATACTTTTCGAGTAGTCAATGTGCAGCTTGTGTAAAAGTGTGGATTTACTGTACTGTAACAATAACTCAACATGCAGACTTTATTGTGAACATGTCAAAACTGTGTCCAAGGTGTGAATATTTTGTGTGGGGACAATCCATTATCTAGCACGGGCATGGAATTCACCAGAGCTGCACATGTTGCTGGGATCCTCTTCCACTCCTCCATAATGATATCACGGAGCTGCTGGATGTTAGACACATGGCGCTTCGCCATCTTCCACTTGAGGACATCCTACAGGTGCTCAATAGGGTGCCGGTCTGGAGACACACTTGGCCACTGACAAACACAAGAACATGATGAATAGGACATGTGACTTTGCATGGTTAAAGATGCACAGCTGTTATCACTTGGGGTGTACTCACTTGTGTTGTCAACTATTTTGACAATAATTACTGTATGTTGAGTCATTTTCAAAGGACAGGAAATCTTATAAAATGGATAAAATATATCCAAGCTTAATTTCTATACTATTGTCCTTCGAGAAAATATACTAAAATATCTGAATTTGCTGAAATTAGAAGGGTGTACTTACTTATTATATGTAGTATTTGGTTACATCAACAATCATTCACTCACTGTCTATACTGCCGTGTCCTGTACACAGTTTCAGGGGCGGCCTGTAGCCTATCCCAGGAGAGGTACTACGAGGTGGCCGAATTAAGCCTGTCTTTGGACTGTGGGAGGAAACCCAGCAAACACAGGAAGAACATCCATGCACACAGACCCCGTGGCGGGAATCGAACCCGAGACCTGGAGGTGTGAGGCCACAGTGCTAACCACTACGGCACCGTTTGTATTTTCAGAGGAAAATACCGCAATGAAGGCATGCTTAAGGGAAACAAGACGTTAGCTTAAGTGCTAGACTAATTTCCTATTCGTTGAGTTGTCATGACTATTTGCGAACATTGAAACAAGGAATACAAAGAACAAGGATTTCTGAGAGAATGATATCATATTTAGCTATACCTGTTTTAGAAGTAGTATTTGGTTATGGCAAGAAAAATTTATATATTTATTAAATATCTTAAATCAAAACTAAAAGTCAGGAGTTCGAGGGGGGAAAAGGGAATAAGTGGAAAAGATAGAGTGAGTAACTAGCTGTGATTATTTGTAAGGATCACAATGATGGGACGAAGTATGAGTAGATTTTTTTTATAAATAAATATGTAAGAAATGCACTGGAGGTGGTATGGTGGCATCATGGTTAGCACTGTGGCCTCGCATCTCCATGGTCGAGGGTTCCTCCAGGTACTCCTGTTTTATCAGATAGATGACATCCAAAGACAAGCAGATTAGGTTAATTGGTGTTCCCAAAATTGCCCATTTTCACCAATCGGTCAATGGGGACAATGGTGATCAGTAATTGGTTGTAGGGAACTTGAGTGTGGTCAATGACTGATCATTGTGAACAGTAATTAGTCATTAAGTACATTGCTTGTATAAGTGCAACTCGTTCTGGCTTTACACATTGTTGGTGAGCCGATCAAACCTGCTTTGTTTCTGTTATTGGTATGATTGCGTGATATAATTGCGTTTATGTTTCTGCAGAATTACCCTCTGTACATCCGCAGCGTTCCAACGCAGAGCGAGCTGAAATTCCACTACACAGTGCATACATCACTGGATGTTGTGGAGGAGAAGATCTCCGCAGTTGGTAAAGCCATTGCTGATCAGCGAGAGCTCTACCTGGGACTGCTGTACCCTACAGAGGACTACAAAGTGTATCCTTCTGATTGAATGACTTCCAGCAACATATTGTGCTGGTTATAGTGCAGGAATAATGGAATGGCAGGCTTTAGCATTAAGTATGAATTGGGTAGCTCTTATTTTGCTAGACTAAACAGAAAACACACAGAACATTTGCACCCACATATGTAATTAAATTAGTACATTTTTTTTTAATTATAGTGGAATCTTTCTATCACAGGCAGTCATAAGAATTTCACTGCATATTATACTGCTTATGGTTGTGTCCTGACAAAAGTAGAAAATAAACCTACCCAAGTGGTTTCTTCATGGAGCTAAGTTTGATCAAATGTTTGTTCAACCTCATTATGCAGGACTGGACCTTTTAAACAATCAATCGGTTTAGCTGGTAAAACTAAAAAAAGCCTGTATGTAAAAGATAGTTTGAGATTAACTAAAAATACCAGATATGGCTATGTGACGAACTCCAAAGTGAAGTTTGTGATTGTCGTGGACTCGTCAAACACATCCCTGAGAGACAACGAGATACGAAGTGTGAGTAGGACATTTCTTGGAAGTGTAATAGCAGTAAACGTTTTACATCAGTTACTAAGATAAAAACTGCTATTTTCTCTTGGTAAAATCCTGCTTTGAATCTCGAATAACTAAAATACCAGTTAATTCTTTGTTACTGTGTCTTTAATCAACAAATTCTGCAAAATAAAAAAAAAAATGAAAACAGCAACTCAGTATTAAGCAATGATGTAGAATCACAAGACAATAGAGCTGTTATTTCTGAACTTGTCTGGTCACATTTTGTTGATCCTCAAGCAGCTATAGAAATGGTTATTTCACTAAATATAGGCCTATAGAGTTAACATTGACTATTATACTCATGATTACAAGAAGACTACTGAATCAAAAGTAAACTTGAAAAAAGCTAGGTGTGTAGATCTCATTTTGCAGTCATGCACAACCCTTAATGTATCTGAAAAAAACAATTAAGGGAACGTATTTGTAATTTCAGTTTTTCTACTTTAAAAGTAAGCCAGTTGTGGATTGTTGCATCAGCCTAACTTACAACAGAACCATTAAACATTACTGATCATCTCCACAGATGTTCAGAAAATTGCACAACTCCTTCACAGATGTCATGTGCAATCCTTTCTACAACCCTGGAGATCCAATTCAGTCAAAGTAAGAAGTCTGCACAATATCTACTTTGTTGATCCTCAGTGAGGTAAATGTATTCTCCAAAAATGTGCCCCCCCCCCCTCTATCTTTTTTTCAGGGCTTTTGACGGCACGGTGTCATCTATGATGGTGCAGTCTTCCTGAAGCTGTATTTTACGCTGTTGTACATACAGGAGCTTGTGTCCCCATTTGTGTATATGTCTGTTGTATAAAGTTAGATTTTCAATTAATAAACTGATTTGTCAGACTGCAAGGAAAGCTCAAAATGATTTTATTTATTTTTTCTGTCAATTACTTACATTAAACAATGAACGAAGAAATTAGAAAAAAAGAAATACTGAAATTCGAGGGCACTCCAGCCTCCAACCAGTTAATTTTACAGAAAGGACATTATAAAAAAATAGAAATAAAATAACACCAGGGTAAATCAAGTCTCTTCATCTTTCAGGCTTTAAATCAGACAAAATATGAGAAACCATACAAAAATATATATATATGCACTTAAAATGTAACGATGAAAATCGATGTGTAGACCAAGAGTCCATTAAAGGCAGGAACGCAACACTGAACAGTCAGCACCCAGAAGTGCTTAGAAAAGGAGGGGAAAAAAATAACTAAAAGAAACTCTTTTCATTCTGTCAGTATGAAATGTACCAAGGCTGGGCTCTTCCACTTCCCCTGAAACAGAACACACTGTAATTAATAACATTTCTCTAAAACATTGAATCTGGTTTGTGTGTGATTCCTGACTAGGCATTAGGAGAGTATTGATCAGAGTGTGGATTTAAAAAGCAACGACTGAAATGAAGCAAATTATCTACAATAAATTGAACAATATATTTTATACATTAAATGTATGACGTGTAAATAGCTTGTTATATTCACCCGTACCTCAGACATTTTAAAATAGTCCTTTTTGTGAATGTAGTAGGAACTTCGCCAGTTGGCTTCAATATAGATTAAAAGCCAGCATGTTTATACTAGTGATGAGAGTCAGCAGAGGTGGAAAGGGTAAGAAACTTTTGTACTTAAGTAAAAGTACTGTTACTTCAGTGACATTTTACTGAAGTACAAGTAAAGTTACCGTTAGTTAAGTAAAAAGTAGCTCATTAAAAAAATTTACTCAGAGTAAAAGTCACGGGACAGCGGGATGGGGGATTCTAGTGTAGTAAAAAAAAAAAAAAAAAAAAAGACAAGCGGATACAAGTCTCAAACTAGTTGTTTTTAATTGAAGGAACACCTTTGCATAATAAAGCTGTTGCCTTTTGCCTAAAGTGGTGGCTTAAATATGGCCAGGGGTTTGCTTCATAAGAATTATGGCATTTCATCCTTGTGAATTTAGCACACTTGTTCTCCCCGCTCAATCAATCGGTGCAGTTTCCGGGGTGCAATTTTTGCCCTTCCCCGTTACATTATTTTAATTCTATTAAAAAAATTTTTTACTCACTTGCGAATATGATTTCAGATGTAGCCAAGTACAATACTTCAAACAAAACAAAATTAAATGTTACAAACTACTTTAAAAAGTAGAAGTACACAAAAAACAAAAAAAAAACAAAAAAAAAAAACACTAAACTACAGTAACAAGTAAATGTAATTCGTTACTTTCCATGTCTGGGAGTCAATAACCAATCCTATCACCATTCATTATTACTACACCAAGAATACATTACACATATGTACATCAACTAGGATTACTCACACAATCATCTATTACCCAGAATATTAACAGTACGGAATTGACACAGCTGTCAAAGAGGAAGTACACAGTCACTGTTGGCTAACTAGTATTCACCATCGTACACATACAGTACAGTACTCCATGTGATTTTGCATTATGTTAAGATTATACTTCGTTCTTGGGTTAGTTGTATAATATTTCCTAAAACCTCATCATGGCATTGTAAAGAACCATGTTATGAGCATGCACTGTTATCAGCATATGATGCATGCATATTGTGTATTTTCAGCTACACAGGAGTTGCCTAGTTGTGCAGAAGGGGGAGATGAAAGAGAGGAGAAGGGGAAAAAAAAAAGAAGAAAAAAGCACAACGGAGCATTTTGACATTTTGACGATTGCAATCAATTGCTATTTTTCATAATCAATTTCTTGGAAAGCAAAGGAAATCAACTATGACCAATGATCGCCTCATCAGTAGTTATATGTGGAATGGTATTGTAGCAGATTCAGTGGGATAATCAATGGTCACATTGTTGCTTCAAGTATCTAAATAAGTTTTCATGCTTATGCTTAGAAGGCCTCCTATCTTACCCTTTCAAAATGTACAGAAGCTGCGCAGCCAAGACATGTTCAGCCGATATTGGTAGTGAATCAAGCATACAAGTCTGCGCCACCAATTTAGCAGTGTGCAAACTTCAAACACTAAACACATCTTACCTCAAAAGATGCTTAAGCTAGAACAGAACATTAAATATAGTCTTTGGCCCAAATATTCATATCCATCACAGTATAAGAACTTATCTATATACATTTTAATAAGCATTAATGTTAAAATTGTTACAGTACTAAAGTATTACAATATAAAACCATTGTCTGGTGCACAGAAAAAGCCACCTTCTACAGCAATTGTTTAAATGTCAGGGTATTGAGGTGAACAATTAAGCGTCTGAACCTTTATCATGATGTGTGGCGCGCTGACCTGATGAAGCCGCGGAATCTGCCCTGGTAGCCATTATGGAACCGGGAAGCGCGGGCACCTCGGCCTCGGAAACGCCCCCCTCGCGTGAATCCTCGGTCTGTGCTGCTGATGCCCGGCATGTTGGTGCGTTTTGGTGAGACCTGTGGTGAAAACATGTTAGCAACTTCATCTAGACACGGATAGACGATGTACATAAAGCGCCAATGGGAAGAGTGTTTAGATTAGCACTCTTGCCATATATCTTAATAAAACTGGAAGACGAAAAGAATTGTAAACACATTATTAAAACCTGGAAGTATAGAGGTGAAGCATCGTCTTTGAGGAAGAAATGTGGTCGGAAAATCATTCTGAATGAGTGTGATGGGGGGGGAATCACCTGCACATCTAACTCATGTCTATTTTTAAAGTGAAAGCACGAGCGTTTCCACACTCAACACAAAGAGAGCTCAAGGGATTGGGACTAAACAGCTGCGTGACCTTAAATTCCAGTTTTCAGTGGGACTAATTGGGGAAAAAAACGCTTCAATTTTACTAGGGAGCGCAAGAATGTAGTCTGAAACAATGATTTGACGAGTCTAGATTTACCTTGTTCCAGAGTGATGGTGCATCAGGGTAAGGAGAGAGGAGGATCAAGTGGGGGTACAAATCATGCCTACTGTACAAGCCATTGTTATGATCTGGGGATGATACTGTTGGCAAAAGCTGGTACAATTTGCCTGGGCAGTGTGTTTTTGCACACATTTTACACTGCTCTATAGCTGTGTACATTATGCAGGTTTGCTTTTTCTCCCTCAAACTCAGCGGCCCTTATTAATCAAAGTAGTACAGAAATGAGCGCAGACTTCAGTGTCCAGAATGACACATGAGCGACTAAAGAGTCTGAAGTCTGAAAAGGTCATACGAAACATAACTGATGAATCAGGTTCAGCTGCATGAAAACAAGCTTCCATATATTTCCTTACCAACATTATGTGCATACAACACCCCCCTCATTTACCCTCACACACAGGGGTGTTCAAGTCAAACCGGGCCTCATGATGAAATTTCTCACGAATGAAGGTGTAAAAATCGATTGGCATTTACAGGAGACTTCAAGTACAGTGATGAGACTCTTAGCTGCCCGCAGTGAACGTTTTAAAGAAGGCCGTACATCTCTGAATGACCGAGGTGGACTGGATCTCAGGGTGAAGGGATGCTCCTGTGAACACTCAGCAAGTGGAACTCAGCAACCTGATCCATGAAAATCACCGGCTCAAGAGACGGTCTATACGTCTTAGGAAGGCAGATTTCCATTATGGATGAAGAAATAAATCCTCATTTTTTTTTATTTATCTCAAACTGAAAAGCTGACTAGTGTCTTTAAATAGTCAGGCCCCGTGTTTCAGCTGCCCAAAAAGCCACATCGAGGTCGGAGCTTTGTGTTGTGCCTGTGGTACCTACAGTACCTTACCCGACCCCATTACTCACCTGAAGAACTAATGAGCTGAAAGAGATCCATGTCTCTGCCACGGATTCAAATTTACAGATTATACGTTGACACTTAATACTATTATGTGAACGTTAATACGACGTTCTTACAGTCAAATATACCTTCGTGTTTATTTATGTTATGATCTTTTCTATTTCCTCACTCTCACCTTAATGACTCGTCCTCTGAACAAGGTTTCATCCATCGCCATAGCCATCCTCACAGAGTCTCTATCAGAAAACTCGATGTATGCAAACCTCAAGGGAACAGCAAAGAAATGTTGTCTTAAACAGAAATCCATGCACAAACAACACTAAGGCAATATATATATATATATTTATGCCCTCACCCTTTCGGATGCCCAGTGAATTTGTCGCACAGAATAGTGACCCGGTTCACGTGTCCACAGCCATTAAAGTAGATCTCCAGCTCGTCAGCAGTCGTCCCATAATCCACCTGTTGCCATTTAAAAACACAGCATGCACCGTTTACCACAAACAGCTAGAGTATTCAATTATTTACGTTTAAGAGGTGGTGTCTCAATCTTAGAGAAAATATGCTTATATGTAAAACATGTAATATTTTTATTATAGCATTTGGTAAATATTTGATTTGATATTTGGTCAGTTTCAGAATCTTACTCACTACTTCAGAGAAAATAAAATGACCAGACAAAAAATAAATCCCATGTGATCATCTGCTTATTCAAATCTCAAGATTTGCTGTTCTGTGCTCATTGAGATGCTTTTCTGCTCGCCACAGATGTAAAAGAGTGATTATCCGTTATTATATCCTTCTTAACAGCTCAAACCAATCTGGCCATTTTCCTCTAAGGTTACTTTGACATTACAAGCCACACTGTTCAATTCTAGTTTTTCTTTTGGTTAAATGTGTGTGCACATACCAATGTCTTTGCTCATGTCATCTGGGTTAAATCAGCATATTTGTGTGACCACTCATTCATTTTAAACAGTGCCCACACCCCAGCCACTGGATACAGTGCCGGTCCCAAGCCCGGATAAAATGGGAGGGTTGCATCAGGAAGGGCATCCGGCGTAAAACCTGTGCCAAGTTGTAGTGCGGACTGGATATTCCGCTGTGGCGACCCCTTGCCGGGAGCAGCCGAAAGACCAACAAAAAAAAAAAAAAGAAAAAAACTTGGGATTTTGCTCTGGAGGACAGCAAGCATTTAGTTGGCTGTATTTGTTGAGGTGCAGAAGAAGGAAGAAAGCCAAACATCTCGCTTTAGCTGTTTAGGAGCTATTTCTAGCCCTGTTGTGATATTCCTATGCTGCCAGTGCTGATGACTGAAGATGTAATCACCCTACGCATGCACAGGCAAAAAAAGTTGCATGAAATCCAAACTGACTATTCTCTCACTCAAGTCGCACTGACCATGGAGTACTACAAACACAAGAAACTCAGACCCAACTTATTTTATTGTTGTCAGCGGTGTTCAGACAGATTTGTGTCACAACTGCCAAAAAAAAAAAAAAAAAAAGTTTGACCCACATCTGACTTTTTTTTTGTTTTCTGAAAAATAAAATATATATATATATATATACACACACACACTTTAGAAACTTTGGAAATCCCAGCAGATTATCAGTTTCTAAAAAAGTGGTCATGAACAAAATCACAATTTTTCTTCATTCTGATATTTGATAAACATTATCCATAGGTCTTGACCTGTAATTGTAAGATTCAATTTATGTAGTTACGTGGCTGCCACATGATTCACGGATACTTCAACTGCATGAATGAGTGTTCCTTAAAAAAAAAAAAAAAAAAAAAAAAAAAAAGGACTGAGATTTTGAGATATACATTAAAAAAAATTTTTTTTTTTTTATTTTACTTTGCACAGTTGATGTGACCCTGATCAGCATTTCACTTTGAGGTATGAGGTACATGACTGAACATTACAGTCACCAGATCTCATTAGGATATCTACCACAAGACAAGGGGAGAGAAAAAAATAAAAAAATTAATCATAAAAACACATCTTACATTCCCAACGTAAACGGATCTGGCGTCAGCGTCTATCCTTTCCTCTGGTGTCATACTGTAGAAAAGTCCTGTGACAGTAGCATGTACGGAAAAATAATATAAATGCATTCAAGACTGAACATACAGTACAGTAGCACTCTAATCACAGCAGCCATTTAAATGTAGAAAACGATTTAAAATTCCAGACAAGTGTAAAGTTGATAAAAATCAAACTTTCAACAGAAAGGCAGAAAACATTCTGTATTCCTGGGGGGAAAA
Source organism: Channallabes apus (assembly GCA_030522415.1). NCBI lineage: Eukaryota > Metazoa > Chordata > Actinopteri > Siluriformes > Clariidae > Channallabes > Channallabes apus. The sequence continues at coordinate 25,690,617 of CM060106.1, forward strand.
AAAAGGCAGTCAGCATCTTCCTTAACCAAAACCCAACTTACTGTTGGAGCGCAGCACTGCCAGAGTTTGGAAAGTGATGACAATGCGACTGCCTGAACTCACCTGACTGTAGAGGTCCGTAGGGAAACGGCTTGTCTGAACTGTACTGCGCTTCCCTCAGCTTCTCCTCCTCCTCTTCCTCCATCTCCATCACCCGTGCCTTGATCGCCTCCAACTCCTGCAGGGGAAAAGTCCAACAATGACGGCAGGCACTCCAGGCTCATACATCTTACGCTATAGGTATAATTATATGCATGAAGCTCTGGTTTTGTTTTTTTTTTTTTGCTGCACTGGAATCCTGCAGGTTTAATATTTGAGCTTGGGTTTAGAAAACAATGTGCAGAAGCCTTTGTAGCTGGCTTCTAAGTAAGCAAGCGGACACAAGGCACACTCACTAAAGAGGAAGACCAGGGACAAATCTGCTTTTAAAAACAAATAACATTCTTGGAAAAAGTAATTGGTAACAACTTAAAAGAAAGAAGAAAAAATGTATAAATAAGCCTCCATCCTTCTACATGATAAGGAATAAAACTTTGATTTATACTGCAACATTGTCATCAAGGTAGGACTTGCAATTATTCTACAGCATGTCCCGAAAGTACGTCCTCTAAAGATTACTTAGTTTGTGTTATACACAGTACACACTCATTTCCCACTTCATTAGGTACACCTTGCTAGTACTGGGTTCGACCCCTGTTTTCCTCCAAAAATGCATAAATTATTTGTAGCAGAGATTCAACAAGGTCCTTGAAATATTTCGTAGAGATTTTGGTCCAAATGAGGTTTCACCACATCCCAAAGGTGCTTTATTGGTTGAGATCTGCTGACTGTGGTGGGCATTTGAGTACTGTGAACTCTTCAAGAAACCACCAACCAGAGAACTGACACTTCCTGGAGATTTTATCTTTTTAAGACCCTTCTCTGAAAACTCTACAGCGGATTGTACATGAACATCCCTGAAGGTTAGAAACACTCGGACCCATCCATCTGGCACCACCAACCATGCCACATCACTTAACGCTTCTTCCACATTCGGACGCTGGGTTTGAACTAAAGTAGATCGCCTTGACCGTTTTTACAGTACATGTATAAATGCATAGAGTTTCTGCCATACAGTATGATTGGCTATTTGTGATGACCTCTAATTTTACCTCCAAACTTCAGACGGAATATTAAAGCGTTGCTCTTTTCATTAGGCATAAATAACAGCTAGTTAAAGCCTGAATCTCTCCTAAATGTTACCGAAGATCAGAATTAAGTCTGAGGTGGATTTATGAGGGGGGAGTAAACATGGTATTGGTGCTAAAAAAAAATCTCAAAGTTGAACAAAATAATACTTAATGCTTCAGATCTCCTGATTAATGCTTTGTTTTTTGTAAATACAGACATTTATATTTTTATCATATAAAATAAACAATTTTAAACCCTTTTATGTAGTGTCCGTAACTTTTTTTTTTTTTTTTCAAATGATCGTCATTTTGATGAAACGTGGCCAATTTAGACTTCACATGGAAAGACATATGTGAAAGAGTGTATTAATCTAAAATGAAAATACATTGCAACATGAATTTGACCCGGTTATGGACACTACAGATTTTCTTCGCTTTTTAAGCTTTTACCAAAAACCAATTGTTACAGGTCATATGCTTCTTCATTTACTCAAAGAAATGTGAATAATTTTCATTTTAAATAATCCTTTGAAGCGAGACAGTAGAAGACTGAAAAACGACCACTTTGGGGCCACATATACAGCACAAGTTACAAGTTTTAGGGAAGCACGATTGGTCACTTCCATGTTGCATAAACTTTAGAAGTAGCTTCTTTGGCACGCACACATTTTCTGGATTATATGGATAAAATACATTTTTTTATCAGCACCAATACTGTGTTTTTGTCCATATGCAAACCTAAAGGATCAAAAAGGAAACACGTCTAAGGCTTAGAGACACGATTTTATAAAGGATTAATTTCAAATTAAAGTTATGTGCGATTTTTCTTTTTAATGGGACGTAAGGAGGCCTACATGAGACTGGTGCTCTTAAATCTGCTTGTGAGCTGTTTAAACAGGCACAGTTTACTAAAGATTCACAGATTACTGCATAATATTCCTATTTCCCATCTAAACATATCTTTATTAATATTTAGTCCTCAAACACTTTTTGTGGTAGAAATTGCAAATATTTAAGTAACCCAGTTAATTAAAAAAAAAATTCACTAAATAAGTTATAGATTAAATTGTAACAAGAATGATGGATTAATGGGGGTTAATAAAATAAACTTAATATAATTAATTTGGTTAATTTCTAAAGAAGTAAAACAGTGTGTGTGTGTTCAAACAAGAAGCAGTTGCTCTGTGTGGAAGCTTTTGTCTTAATTTGTAGCAATATTAGAACTATTAAAGCTATTTCTATAGTAGAAGGGTTAAGTTGTATCTATTTGCATGAGTTCCTGTAGGAATAAAGGACTTACCTGGTCCTCAGTCAGCTGGTCTGTGGAACTCAGAGCTCCTTTCATCTTGTAGCTTTGCTCCGCCATGTTACACACAGAGACACACTTCAGCCTGGTTTAATAACGTCTCTACATCAGACTAAACCCAAATACTCTTATTAAACAAGTCTACAGCTAAATACCTACTGAATCAGGGCTGAGGAAAATATTCCTCAGGTTGGTTTATATTTATTTATTGAGAAAGTCTAAAGTAACAGTCGTAAGGGTCTGAACCTGCAACCTAAATGACTTAATAGGTCACCTCGGACGCGTCCCAAACCAAACCATACCGCACTAATTCTTATGAAACGAGTATATATTAGGTTTGAGACACAGTTTTCGGATTGGAACGCAGGCCGGGAGAGAGCGCGAGCGAGAGAGAGCGAGCGCGCGCGCGCTTCGGCTTTAATGAGCTCACGTGCAGCTCACCTGTCTGACAAAAAAAAAAAAAAAAAAAAACCAGCGCTGTGTTTAGTCATGTGACAACTCATCAAAAATCGGTTACCTCAGAAAAAGATTGATATATAAAAGATTAAACGTTACATCTCATTTAATAATTCACCTCAAAATATCACAAAGTATCGTTTATAATTCACCTCAAAGTATCAAGTTATACTATAGTCCCATCTTTCTTTTTAATAATTAAATGTTTAAACAATTAAAATAGTTATTCTCTTAAAACAATCTGTAGAACAACATAAGTACAAAAGTACACGAAATGTGTTAAAACTAGGTAAATAATAATAATAATAATAATGATGATGATGATGCACTTGGGCGGCGTGGTGGTGTAGTGGTTAGCACTGTCGCCTTGCACCTCCAGGGTCTGGGTTCGATTCCCCGGCCAGGCTCGATTCCCGTCTCTGTGTGCATGGAGTTTGCATGTTCTCCCCGTGCTTGGTGGGTTTCCTCCGGGTACTCCGGTTTCCTCCCACAGTCCAAAGATATGCAGGTTACGCTAATTGGCGTTCCTAAAGTGCCCATAGTGTGTGATTGGGTGTGTGAGTGTGTGTATGTGTGTGTGCTCTGCGATGGATTGGCACCCTGTCCAGGGTGTACCCCGCCTAGTGCCCGAAGTCTCCTGGGATAGGCTCCAGGTCCCCCGCGACCCTGAACACAGGATTAAGCGGTATAGAAAATGAATGAATGAATGAATAATGCACTATTTTACGCACATTTCCGAAATATATACTTAGTCACGTGACTATTGCAAGGTATAACGTTTGAGAAAGAATTATGTCTGATATTACAACTATATCTGTTTAAAAGAAAGATACATTTATTGTGGTGTTGTATTCAAAAATCTAAATGACATTGTAAAATATTTTGAAAGTACTAAGTTATATATTCTTTTATGTTCTTTTTTATTATTATTATTATCAAAAAATATATTTTTAAAGGTTAGAATTTTACATTTATGTGAAATGTAGTTTTTATTTCTGGTGCTGGGGGCAGGGGTACTGTCGCTCTCTGGTTAAGGCATTCAGCGGATCAGGAGGTCCACGGTTCAAGCCGCCGGGGTGAGCAAGGCAAGTGTTCAAAGAGATTTGGGTATAGAGCTGGCAACCAGACCCCGTAAAGTAACTGCTACACAGAAACAATAGATTTACCTCCACGGTGTGAAAGTTATCCATCGCCCGACATGCCGGATTGCACGTGGACGGGCGGAACAGTGGCGTAGTGGTTAGCACCGTGGCCTTGCACCTCCAGAGCTGAGGGTTTGCTTTCCACCTCTGTGTACTCTGGTTTCCTCACACAGTCCAAATACATGAGAATTAAATTAACGGACGTTCCTAAATTGCCCATATTGTTTGTGCGTGTGTGTGGGCCCTGTAATTGATTGGCCAGGGTGCCTTGTGCCCTAAGACTCCTGGGATAGGCTCCAGGCCCCCGCGACCCTTTATACAGGATAAGTGGTATAGAAGATTAATGATGTTTTTTTCCCCCCTATGTGTGTTATTTATTTCTTTTTAAAAACATTTTCTTATTTGTTAGTTACTGGCGAAAAAACTGACGCAAGCAGAAAGTTTCTGCAAAGAAGAGACATAATGTTGCACTAGACAATTTTTTAAAGTAGAGTAGAGTTTAGTAGAGTACTTACCCAGGACAACAGTTTGAATGATGAAGATGATCAGATTTAGCATACATTTTAATGAATTTATCCTTAGAATAATCATATCATACATGCTTCAAAAAACAAAAATGCACTTTATACATGTTTTACATGTATACAAAAAAATCTGAGAGGGTAAAAAAAAAAAAGAAAAAAATATATCCATTTTTAAAGTCAAATGGAGGGGGTGTGGCTTTCTAGAGATCACAGACAGTGGATTCAATTCATTTAAAACTTCTGTAGTGATGTTACACATTTTTCTCAGTTGCCCACTATTATTTTACCTCCAGAATAAAAGGTTGCTCACTCACTCACTCACTCGCTCACTCACGGTCTATACCGTTTTATCCTGTACAGTATATAGGGTCGCGGAGGGCCTGGAGCCTATCCCAGGAGACTTGGTACACACACACTGTATATACTGCACATCATTTATATCACATAATCTAACAACACGCAGTAAAGCAGTGGTCATTCTACAGTAGTTATTATTTTTCTTGTAGTTTTTTGTCCAAACTACACCCGCTCTATGTTCAATACATCACAGTATCCTAAATAATATGGGGTCTCCTAGTGTTCTCCCCTGTGATGGGTGTATTCCTGTCTCATGGGCAGTGTTTCCGGGATGGGCAGAGCAGATCCACTCCAGATCCGGGTTAAGGAAACTTTTATCGTTGTACAGCCAACATTAGTGTTCATTTCAGTCAGTGATTACTAACATCACTTTGCAACACGGCTGAGAGCAGAATAATTACCCCAGGAGAGACTTAATTGAGGTAAGTGGATCCCAAAGAGTAAATAGCAGGTTTTAAATCTCACACAAGGGTCTAGTCATTTCATTGAAGTTCCATTGCAGGTATCTTGGGATATAACATCATGCATGATCACTCAGGAAATTAAGGACACACCAGACGCGTCGGTATCGTATTTCCTTGTCTTTTTTTAATTACACAGATACATATCTCAACACAGACAATAACCTGATTTAGAATTTTTACAGCGTCACATATCCAACGAAGCGCACGTTAAAGGAGTAGAGGGGCCAGCAAAAAGGAAGAGGAGAGCATGCAAGAAAGAAATAAAAACTTCTCCTGGCACAGTTCACTTCATCTAGAGACTGATAACAGGAACCAAAAAAAAAAAAAAAAAGTTCTTCATCACACCAACCTTTTCCTACAGAAACAACGTTCTCTTTTCTGTAACAATGTATTGCACAATACAGTAAATAATGCTTCCTTAAACATGTCAAACCAAGCCTTCATCTTTAGGTAAGAGAAAAAAAAAACTCTAGCTATTTATGCATTAGGGAGATCAAGTGTCCACTCCAGCTTTGCTTACAATAGCATTCTCAGTCTCATTTAGTGTGAGGTTTATATTATTACAGGATGAGCTATGGATGTCCACTGGTTAAGGGCCTCTGCTACAGAATTGGAAAAGCTTCTGATCACATGCATGTCCCCTAGCAAAACATTCCACCTACTGTATACCCTTACGAATGGCATTATTAAAGTAGTAGAAAAAAAAGTGGTAGGGGGAAAAAAAAAACTAATCAAATGTCTCATTTTAAATATATATGCAATGTAAAATGTACCACTGTTTGAGATTTATGCCTACAGAGCTCACGTGACGTTCTTGATTAAAGTGTGTTAATGTTTGGTTTCCGTTTCCGCGGGTCAGAAATCTTTAGCCTGGAATGTCTCCTAGCCTCGATCCCCACACAAATCCGCTCAGAGAAGCCATGCCTCTCGCTGTGGCCAGAAAAACACAGATATATAGACGTACAAACGGTGGAAGATCTATCATCAAGCTCTTCCTTTTTGGTTCAACTTTGGTTGGAGACACAACGGGACCCAGACGAGATCATAAAATCGCACAGGGTGAACTTCATATCAAATAAATGTGGGCTAAGCAGACATGCAAAGCATAGAGTAGGAGTGAGAGATATGTGTGTGTGTGGGTGTGGGTGTGTAAGTGGGTCCTCTGCCTTCATTTTGCTTGTGTTAATGGATTAAAGCTCTGGAATATTCAAGTACAGTGAGATGATGGATATCTGTCTCTCAAGCACACACTCAAGTCAGTGAGGTCGGCTGATGCTAAACGTGTGTCTGTTCATCATATCGTGATAACTGAATAAGCTTTTGTCATTCTTTACAATATCATAAGGCTTATATGTTAATAAAACAGACACACTTACCTGTACTTATCAACACTGAATCTTCACATTCGGCTTACAGATCTTTATGCCTCATTACAAATTTGTAATTAAAAAATTGTACCGTCTGCACTGACCGACCTCAGTGAAATATAGCTATATACTATAGGCACACGCCTAGCTGCAGCTTTGTATTTTCAGCACCAGGCTGTTGTGTCGTGTGTTCTGTCTCGAGCTTGGAGTACATGTTTAGTTCCAACACTTTGGTTCAGGGGCCTTAGTTCACACTAGCTCATGTTCAAAAGGCTGTGATTAACCAGCATGCAGAGGTGCTTTGGTCTGTTATTTTGGATATGTATGGGATTATGCTGAATGTTTGATTAAAACTCAAAAAGCAACTGTTTATAAAATATCGCATGACTTCAGCTATGTTCAGGCAGACAGAACAGGTCAGATCCAAACCTTAAACCACACTTTACTCATTTTAAATCTGATTGGATTTCTGGAAATGGCTTTCTAGCTTTCTATAGTTGGTCCAGTCAGACTGGATGTTGAGGGGCGTTCAAGTCAAACCTGAACTTTGATGTTGATGGATATTGCCAAATCCCCAGTACAGTCCTTACCTTGTTTCAAGAGATTTCCATATTTTTGGGGCATTAAAGGAGTTCCTGGGAGGCCAGCGTTTTAGACGTGGGGCAGGCAGTCCGATCATGACAGAAAACCTTCTACCTTGATGGTATCCAAGCACTAGTGTTACGCTAGGACAACTGACTAGTGTAGCAGAGGATTACAGTATAATAAATATATTAATTCTGTGCAATCAAAAGTCCCGGTTTGACTTGAACACTCCTCATACATATTTGATCATTCCTATTTGTATATACGGTGCTACGGTTTAGATTTGCCCTGCTGTGTGAACATAGCTTTTCGCACCGTTTGGTCTAAAAAAAAAAACAAAAAAAAACAATCTAATGTCTCTGTACAATGTCTCTGTACATCTACCCTAAACCCTTGAATGACATAAGCATGCTGAATGCAGTTTCTTCATACGGCAGCTGGTTTGCACGTCCGCTAGTGGCACGGCTCTCTGAGCACACGTAGATCTCGTTCTCTTGGACAGGAGGTAGCTAATGAGGAGACGCAAGGCCGAGGATTAACAACCGGGGGGGGACGAGAAAGACACGTCGCTCTGTAGAACTGCGTTGCATCATTATACAGATGTGAAAGGCTTCATATATTATTAATTTAGAAAATAGACTGTTCGATATTCAACGCTGTGCTTAAATTAAAGAAGCTGACATTACGAAAACAATAACAAACAAAAAAAAGCACCGAATAGGACAATAGGACACTGAGCAGGAAACCTTCAAGTTTGGTCCGTATTAGAGGTATGACACGTGGACAGGACGTCTGAGTGCACTAAATCTTTCGGGCCTGTCCAGCCGACTCAGCACGGAGTGTGTTTAAACCAAATTCTTTCAAGGTGACGGACTTAGTTAATTTTTTGTTTTTATTATTTGGCGCATTGTGAGATCATGACATGGCCCTTTATTAATCCAATAAAATGATTCCACACTCGTTTGGAGAGAAAGCTGATGACTGCATCAGGATGAAAAAAAAAAACACACACATAGCTACGTACCGCAGTATAGATAACGAATAAAAGAGTGCTAGCTTGACTCTGGTGTCGGGTTTGGGGTTTAGTTTTGGAGGCCGACTCAGTGAGAAAGTTACACTGAAGTTAACAGGAAGCCTGCCTACTGCATCACGGTTAACAACTGCGTTCACCAACACACACTTTGAATGTCTCGTAGCGTTTCGCTTTCAGCCCTCTGTACAAGCAGTGATGCGTAGCGGTGATCAACTCCGACATTCACCTCCTCCGTTTCACCTACGTGCTCCTGATTTCGCAGAGCCAGCAAATGTACAAGCCGCTCCTTTTAAAGCCAGACGTCAAAAAGGTAACATTAGGTCAATTATCACGATGATGTCATCCAGTCAATCCAGCTTGTGACTGGCTAACGTAAGCACGGTCCTTTTTAAGCATGTGACTCGGCAAAATCAGGACTTGCTGTCACCTACATCTATAGATTACACAATATACAGAGTAAAACTGATGGGACAATAAAAAAAAAAGAAAAAAAAAAAAAGAAAAGAAAAACAAAGAGCATGTGTCTGATGGAGTAATTACAATTGCTTCGATTTGGAAAGGAAAAGAACTGCGAAAGTATTTGTAGACATTATACTTTGTTATTTGGCAAACACATTTTTCTTTTTTTGGACCTCTTACTTTTAAATACTATATACATTCACATTAAGTTACGGATGTTATTTTAAATAGATTTATATGTAGATTTATATTATAAGGTACCCTAAGGGTGGTTTCTGAGGTTCCGTTCAGTAGCTGAATTCTCTTCTCATATTGCACCTCCGTCCTCTCACCGTCTCGAGACACGAGCGATATAAAATACACCAGGAGTTTCTACACTACGGATTTCTCCATTCTCAGAACGTCTTTACTGTCCGGCCCAAACCGATGAAACGAAAGAAGACGAAGAAAGAACAAGCAAACAAACAAATAAAGTCAGGCAGCACAGGTAGACGTCAGAGACAGAGACATAGAGAACCAGAAAGCAGTATCTACACATTCGATCCCTTCTTAGATATCTGCTCAGAGGGGGACGAGACGAGGGGACAGGTAGGCAGGAGGTAGGAAAAAAAAACAGAGAGAAAGAGAGAGATAGAGATAAAGATATATAGAAGAGAAATCAAGTCCACACTGATTTTTATGAGACAGGTTCTTTTTTTTTTTTGGATTTTTTTTTTTTTTTTTTTTTTTTTAGCAGTCTGCTCTTCATGCTTTGGAAAAGAGAGAGAGAGAGAGAGAGAGTGAAAATTACAGCTCGGTGTAAAATTGGGAGAGTTTTAGAAAAAGAAAAAAAAAACAAAAAAACAAAGTCGGAGAATTGCTTGAAAAGGCTCGTCCTTGGAGTGCGATCCTCGAGACGTTCTGGGTTCTTTTTTTGAAGGTTGGATTTAAATTTTTTTGCCATTCGCGGTGCCAATTTTCCTTTTGAGGCCAAGAGCGTGTTCATTCCCATACGTCTCGTTTGGTCCACTAGTCCTTGCTTTCTTTCTCTCTCTGCCTATATATATATATATATATATATATATATATGTCTTTTTGCTTTGAGCAGAGGCGGATGACATGTCACTTCAACGTGTTCCTTGGGGTTGGAGCAGGGGATTGTGGGTAACTGAGCCAGGAAAAGGGAAGAAGTAAGGGGGGGGAGCACAGTGAGAGGAGGGAGGCAGGGATTGAATTCGTTCCTTTGTTTCCTTGCTGCCTCTCCACAGAAACCAGACTTGGGTTTGAGGAGGTTTTGCGTCGTTCGCGTTTGGTTACAAGACGAGTGCTTCTCCGTGAAACTTTGGCAGTGTATTAAAAAGGTTTGGATCATGTTTTTTTTTTTTTTGGGTTCGCGTCAGAACAGAGAGGTGAGTCCGGCGTAGGTTTTTCTTGGCTCGCTAGCAAGGTAGTTATCAGGTCTTTATTCTTTTTATTTATTTATTTATTTATTATCATTATTATTTTTGGATTTTCTTGTTAAAGCCAAAAACAAACCGGTGAAAGAAGATCGTTCATGGTTTGAAGAACGGAGTGCTGGGATGGGAGGGGAAGCCTGTCGAGTCCCCTTCTGAACAAACCCAGGAGACAGGAGACAGGAGAGAAGGGCAAAAGTGTGCGCTAGACCAGCAAAAGGAACTAACTCTTACTCCTGTATTTAAGAAGAAAAAAAAGTTGCGTCTGCAGAAGAGGACGGAGTGTCTCAGGTGGGAACTGCCTCCATGCGTGCTGGGTTGACCTTTATATATACAGGGCTTAAATTATTCATAAAGCCATTCATTTCTTGCAGCCTTATTTTTAAATAAGACACGCTTAAAGTCGCTGACTACGTCCACGGTAAATCGAACCCTTCAGTTTTTTTTAATAAATATTAGCGCTAGGGTTAAATGAGAGCTTCAGGTAGTTGAGAAGAAGTGAGGAACTCGTGGAAGTGGGAAGAAGTGCGAGGAAGTGTGGTGAACATTTCTTTCTTCTTCTTCTTCTTTTGGGTGCAGTTGCAGCGGCAGCAGCGTTAGCGGTAGCAGGGAGCCTGACCAGACTTGGGGAAGGGTCAGTGGTCAGCGGGAGGAGGAGTCCAGAAGGGCAGGTGTGGCTGGGGTGGTGGAACGCGACACGCTGCTGGAGCTGGAGCTGCTGTCTTTGGGGCTTCCTCCTCCGCCACCCTGGCCAACCAGAGACAGAGGGCCTGGAGTGGTGCTCTCGGAGTGTGTGGGCGGAGCGCTGGAAGAGGATGAAGAGGACGACGAAGAGGAGGACGACGAAGAGGAAGGAGTTCCCAGAGGGACGCTGCTGCCTCCCGGGAGCCCTTGCAGCGTCTGGCCGCACACGTGGTGGTGTTTCTCCCAGTCCTTGTGCTGGCAGAAGGAGCCGCAGTACCGCGCCGTGTTACACCCGCTGCACGTCTCGCTCGCCTTGCGGCCGCAGTTCCAGCAACTCTGGGTGAACGGAGGAGAGGAAAGCGTGTTAGCAAAGCGCATGCGGTATATTACAGCTAAAACAGCCCACAGTAACTACACAGTTTCCATCAAGGCCCTACACTACTCCGGCCTGTTTTTAAGCAGCGCATTGCCTTTCTGTCAGCCTGAATCCGACTGCCCTGCCTAATGCGTAACAGCTCGGTAGCTGGAGTAAGTGTACTGTACAAGCCTTTGTGCTGCAACTACAAATTTTGCGCTCTTTTGAAACACTCACTCACTCATCGTCTATACAGCTTCATCCTGTATACAGAGTCACAGGGGGCCTGGAGCCTATCCTAGGAGACTTAGGGCATGAGACGGGGTACACCCTAGACAGGGTGCCGATCCATCGCGGGGCACACTCACATGCTCATCCACACACTATACGATGGAGAAACTTGGAAAAAACCCACTAAGCCCCAGGAGAACATGCACACAGACCCTGAGATGGGAATCGAACATACTGTAGGTGCAAGGCGACAATCCTAACCTAAGCCACTTTGCCACCCTCTTTTGGTACAAAACATTAAAAAAAGGTCATCATTCATTTAACATAACTGAAATGTTTTCCAGCCTCACTGTCGCTGCGTTTGTACCCTCAGCATCAGTAGATAAAGCGGAGGAGTGGCACACTCTCAGAGATTGAGAGTGAATGAAGTGAGCGTGCGATGGAGAGTCCCTGTGAGTGTTAGATGCCTTCTTCATCTAACACACACTTACAGAGCCTCTCTTCATCACACATGAGTGTATGAGCTATTTTCAGGACAGTGGAGAGCGTGAGTGGTCATGCCGTGTGAAGTGGGTGTATGATCTACAGGCAGGAAGTGCCCAAGTGGGGCCTTGCCGATTATGTCTTTGAGAGAGCGCGAGAATGAGACATACCTCGCTGGAGTCCTCCTGCTGGTTGATGACGGACAGCGCGTCCTCCGAGGCCTGTCTCTTAGCCTCAGCTAGCGCTCTCTCCATCTTGGAGCGTTCGGCTGAGATCATCTCGTGAGCTTTCCTCTCAGCATCAGACACGGCTTTCTGCAGCTCAGACATGGCCTGTCTCTTCACCTCGTTCACTGCCTCCTCTGACGGGGCGGGAAACAGAATGGGGGGGGGGGGGGGGCGGGGAGAGAGACAGACAGACAGAAAAAGACAGATTAGCCCCTGCAGATATCTCCTCCATTCCCCCCTTTATTCCTCGTTGAGAATATGTGAGCTCTCGGCTTGTTTTCTCATTCTGAACAGATGTACATCATCCAAGATTTAAAACATTCTGCCAGAACATTCGCCTTAAATAATTAATCAGGTTACAATACTTCCTGCGCTGACAACAGCAGATGTTTCTGAACTCCCTCACTTTGTTCGCAAACTCGTCTATTAACCGAATTTACAGCAGCGACTGATTCTCCCGCTCCCTGAGCTGAAAGGGAACTCCCGTGTTGAAATACGCAGACCTCAGATAAGACCCAGAAATGAGGCGGCGGTGCTCTCCAGGCGTCCTCTGTTCTACAAACGCCATTGTGCATGAGTGAGCGGTGCGTGTGTGTGTGTTTTTTAGGACAGGCAGGTGTGTTTGGACACGGTCGGAAATAGAAGCCCGGCTCATTAGGGGCACGTACATCACTGTTCATGGCCGTGATAATCGCTCTCCTGCTCCCCAGCCGCTCCTCATTTACACATGCTGGGTCTTATTTTAGCTCGGAGAGAAACGACCATGTTAGAGTGAACGAATGTTGTGTGCGTGTTTTAAGTGTGTTATGAAGGTGTACTTCGTAATGCAGTCAGTTAACACATACAGTATACCGAGATGCACTTATTTGCCTCAAGCAGGTGCTGGATTAGCATAATTGTAATGTGCGCCTTTTGTAGAGTGCGTCTGCTATTTTAGCAGTTGCTTGCAAATTCGTCGCGTCTTATTCGCACAGGCTATTCAATACTGTACATCAGCAGACATCGACTTAACGTAAATGTCAGCCAGACTGCGTCTAGCCAATCAGGCACGGGTGTCTGTCTCGGGCGACGTCAAACCCGTGCTCCTGATCACGTGAGTGCGCGCCTGGAGCGCATTATTATTATTATTATTATTATTATTAAATAGCTTTACGCACCTTTATGGTTTGTTTTGAAGTGAAGATTTAAGTTAAATAGTGCAACGTTCATGTACCCCACCCACAATCAAACCATGAGAAATGGCATTTACATGTACAAACAGGTGATATATTAAAAATAAATAAATGAAAAACCATACGAGTACAAATACAATACTGCATAATCCAATTAAGTAATTAACATCCTAAAACTACAGCAGCACGACGGCTTAGTTGGTAGCACTTTCGCATTGCACCTCCAGGGTCCGGGTCCGATTCCCGCGTCAGGTCTGTGTGCATGGAGTTTGCATGTTCTCCCCGTGCTTGGTGGGTTTCCTCCGGGTACTCCGGTTTCCTCCCACAGTCCAAAGACATGCAGTTTAGGCTAATTGGCGTTCCTAAATTTCCCATAGTGTGTGAATGAGTGTGTGTACTGTATGTGGCACGCCGTCCTGGGTATATCGCCTCATGCCCTACAGTAAGTCTCCTGAGATCCACCGCGGCGCTGTATACAGGATATAGCAGTATAGTCAATGAGTGAGTGAGTGAGTGCGAAATCCTAAAACTCCATTATTGGGGTGTAAAGTCCGGGTGTGTCTTAATAAGTGATTAAAGTGATGTATATCTAGATAGCAGTGTGCTCTGGTCACAGCCCGTTTATACACACTCGTCACATCCCAGTCAATGTCCTGCCCCCCCAGGCTATGCACTGATTTTCATACCCTGTGTGTTTATATGTGTGTGTTTGTGCCACTGTTCTCACAGCTGGAGAGCTACTTATTATTCCGTTCGTCCTCTCCGCGCCTTTACACGCACTCTCTGTTTTTCATCCTGTCTCTACCTTCATCCCTTGTTTATTTTTCAGCCACAACCACGATACTGACTTCTCCGACTCGGCACATGCGCCACCATGGTTAGTTTGCAAGTTTAATTAATTTTTTTTAATCAAGGAGTCTTCGGAGCAGATGCAGCAATTAGCAGGTGATAGAAAACGATGGGGAGGCCGTTCTCTTTTAACGTTTTAATCCCACCGGGATATTTCTCTTGTCCCTCTAGGAAACATGGGGCAACGGATAGGGTATATCATATATTCTACTTCTCTGTGGTAGTTATTTGCAGGGTCTGGTTGCCAGCTCAACACATGATCATATCACCTGAGCACTTGGGAGTGAAGGACATCGTTCAAGGGTGGAACAGGGGCAACCTGTCGGCATCGCCTCTTGAACCCGGGGACCTCTTGGTCAGCGACACCTTAACAACTGAGCTAACCGTACCCTAGTTCATCGCATACTGTAGTGGTTAGCACTGTGGGCTTGCACCTCCAGGCTCCGGGTTTAATTCCCGCCTCAGGTCTGTGTGCATGTTCTCCCAGTGCTTGGTGGGTTTACTCCGGGTACTCCGGTTTCCACCAACATTACTAAGACATGCACATTCAGCTAATTGGTGTTAGTGTGTGAAGGAGTGTGTGATGGATCGGCACCCGTCCAGCTGTACCCAATGCACATTGCTCATACCCAGGATATGTCACATAAAATTCATTTTGTCAGAACAGAGAAACGCTTCTAGAGACGACTATCTCGCTGCTACAGTATAAAGGAGTGTTTATGAGAAATATATTGCCTTTAAAAGAGAGAGAGAGAGAAAAAAGGGCTAATCAGACACTCACATACGCACACACACACACATAGAAAAACACTTCTAGCCTGGCGGTAGGCAGACGGTTTCAGGGTATTCTTACTCACCCTGTTTGTTGTGCAGTTGCTTTATTGCTGGGGAGAGCGGGATGCTGGGGGCACCTGTGTGAAAAACAACTGCAATTAAAAGGGCTTTTGGAAAACAGTGCAAATGCAGCATCTGCAGCGACCCGCTTTCCCGCCGCACCCCCCCCACCTCCTCCGACACACATTCTCAGCAGCTGTGCATCACCGGAATCATGGGGGCTTCTCCGTCGAGTCATGAAAATGTTACCCCGATAACCCCAAACGCTGCAGACGAAGACTGAGTTGAGCGAACGCGCACCGCCATCACCGACCCAAAGGATTAGCACTAGCATGAGATGAAATCTAACAACACTGCTTCCCATTGGCCTCCATTTACACATTAGCGCTGATCGCTAGTATCAATGCCACAGCTGCGACTCTGAAAAGCACGAGAGCTACCATCGCTTCCTCTTCTTTTCTTCCTTCTGTCCTCCCCCCCCCACCCCCTCCCTCTTCCCCTGTGGCTGCTGCTCCACGCTGCTGCATTTCCACTGCACTTTTTAACTGCAGTCGTCTTTCACAGCTGGGACAGATGGAGAGCACTCAGCCCTAATGATCCCCAGAAGCCTTTGCTCTCCCAGGCCTGTTCTTATGTACTGTACTGTATGTGCGAGCAAGTGAACTTAAAAACTGTTCAAGGTGCGAGAATCCTACCTGCCTTCCTCCAGATCTCTTCAGGCAGGTAGCCGGACGGGGGCCGATGAAGGAAGTCTCGGTGAATGTCTGCTACATGGGACGAGACAGATTGAGTAAGAGAGCGCCATAGTGTGTTTTTAAATGCAAAGCTCTGGCATAAGCTTGTTTTCCAATCACCTTTCTTCATATCCTCTACGTCGCTGTAGCGCCGGATCCAGTGGTTCATCTCTTCGCGGTCGGCCTCCTGGCAGCGGCGCAGCACGGTCAGAGAGCGTCTCGTCTTCTCCACCATGTCCATTATACAGTTCAGCAACTGTAAGAGACACAAACACGAAGGATATTATTATTCATTCATTCGTTCATCTTCTGTACCACTTTATCCTTATATACAGGGTCATGGGGACCTGGAGCCTATCCCAGGAAACTTAGGGCACAAGGCAGGGTACACCCTGGACAGGGTGCCAACCCATCGCAGGGCACACACACATACTCATTCACACACTATGGGAAATTTAGGAACGCCAATTAGCCTAACCTGCATATCTTTGGACTGTGGGAGGAAACCGGAGTACCCGGAGGAAACCCACCAAGCACGGGGAGAACATGCAAACTCCATGCACACAGAGACGGGAATCGAGCCTGGCTGGGAATCGAACCCGGACCCTGGAGGTGCAAGGCAACAGTGCTAACCACTACACCACCGTGCCGCCTGATATTATTATTATTATTATTATATACGTTTTTAATGGCTAGGTCTCTAGGTTGTAGATTTTGGATTCTGAGGATTCGGGTTCGAGCCTTGCTGTTGTTTGGTTGCCAGATCCCGATTATTAATCGCCGGTCCCAATCCCTGGATAAAACAGAAGGATTGCGTCAGGAAGGGCATCCGGCATGGAAACCGGATCGGATTGTGGTGACCCCTCGACAGAAAGTGAATTTTTGTGAACAATTTTTTGTCTCGTTATTCTTATTCCATCAAATTAATGAAATTTCTTTTTTTTAATTAATAACTAATGTGTGTACATCACCTGTAGCTATAGGATGGTGTGCTGTTAAGAAAACTTCCTGCGGTGTTTGGGGTGTGTGTGTGTGTGTGTGTGTGTGTGTGTGTGTGTGTGTGTGTATATATATATATATATATATATATATATATATATATATATATATATATATACAGTATGTATGTGTGTGCATGTGCGTGTGTGATAGCAGTGAAGCCGTGAGGCTTTTAGTTCAGAGCGGCGCAGTGTTTGTGAAACCCATTAGAGCTGTCCAGGTGCGACCCTAAGTGCTTTTTGTAGGATGTGTGCATCTGCTCAAATGTGTTTGTGATTGTGATTGTGTGTGTGTGTGTGTGTGTGTGAGCCTGTGGTGCTGTGAGTGTTTTAGTGGATAAACACAACAAAGCAGTAACAATAGTGCCGGAACAGCTGTGCGGCCAACGAGAGAGGCCAAACCGATTCATCCTGCCCTCTCACTCCCACACCTCTCTCTCTCTCTCTCTCTCTCTCTCTCTCTACCTTCTCCCTCTGCTACATCCACTCTGCATCCGACCCGCTTTTCTTTCACCTCTTCAAATGTCTCTTTTTTCTCTCCATCCCTCCTAACATCCTCATTATTCCTCCTTTTCTCTTCTCTGTCCACGTCTCGCTCCCAACCTGTCTCGCTGACTCTATTTCTAGTTTTTGTTATTCCACCTTCATTTTTATTCCCAAACCACTCTGTCTCCTTCTATTACTGTTCCTCCATTCCTCAGTATGTGTATGTGCATGCATGTCCCCTAAGTGCACTCTCTATCTCTTTCTCTCTCTCTCTCTCTCTCTCTCTGTGTGTGTGTGTGTGTGTATGTATGTGGCTATATTTATTTCAGCGGAGTGTTTCTAATTTGGCCGAGACCCAGCACGGTCCGGTCGCTCTCCGTGACTGCAGCCCGTGTCTCAGCTGCTCAGCCCAGCTGGATCTCCTCCACTGGGTCCTTCATTCCATCTGTGCCCCTTTTTAACTCGCGCTCTATATTTGTGTGTGAAATTCGGTGCATGCGTATATGTGTGTGTGCTGAAAGAGCCATGAGCCTAAGAAGACCTTCTTAACTCAGAGCTCAGCTGCTTTCCGATCTACCTGTACACGTACACACACACACTCACGAACACACACATTCTCTCTCGCACCCTGCTGAGCTACCAGGTGTGTGAACATGAACAGATACGCAGACGTACGTTATCCAGGTGCTTCCACTCCTCAGCCCACTCACGGTCGGTGAGCCGGTGATCGATGACCTCCTCCTGACGCGCTCCATGAACAGCTGCAACACACACACACACACACACACAGACACACACACACCTGAGTGAGCATGTGGATCAGAGAAACTGCAGCCATAACTAAATCAGCTCTCCTGGTTCAGCACTAGACAGCTGCTTCCCAAACAGTCATTCTGGCTCAAGCCCACCTACAGAGCGTGATGATGTCATTATCGAAAGGACAACCGATGCGTTGAAGCAAAGTTATGACTTCGTAAGACTGGGTTAAAGGAGTTAATACTCCATCGCGACTCTGAGTGACTGACCTGTCTGCCGGTGGCGCTCGCGAGCCTCCCTGTGCTCTCCGTGTCTGTAGGCGTCTCTGTAGTGGTGAGCCATGGCCATGTCCTCCAGGCGGTACTGCTGTGGTCCGGGGGCGCTCGGGTGGGCCAGGCCGTTGGGGGGGTGAGCTGGCAGGCCGTTGGGAGGAGCGTGGGCCGCGATGCCGCTGCTTGGACTGAAGCGCTGACTCGGGCTTACTGTACATGGCCGCTTGGCCATGTGCTCGGTGTGCAAGGTTTCCCTCTCTCCTCCCGCCTCTTTGGTCCTGCGCGAGGACAAGGACACGGGGTTCAAGTCAAGGAAACAAAGCGTCTGATTTGAGCCGATTTTTAAACCTCCTACAGGTGGTACTGGAACATGTTCTTCCAAACCTCCCTGACTGCAGCGCGGAGACGACACGCCAGAATGTCACGGTAGAGCCACGGATAAAAATGATCAGAATGACATTACAACCGGAGATCTTCGAAACATGTGGCAGGAACTACAAACCCCAAGATAAGCGAGGCGCTAAATAGTTAGCGCTTCCCGTGTAAACACTCTTGTCTGATTTAAACTGAACATTAAAATCTTCTGCAGCTTTAATCAGAGCAGAGCCAGAGAACCAGCTGCACGTCTCCCTAATGCGTCTCTCTGTCTCTGTCTCTCCACACGCCGGGTCCAGCTGTGTGCCATATGCATGCGCTCTGGGAAGATCCCAGTTAATCTCTCTCTCTCTCTCTCTCTCTCTTTCTCTAAATCTCGTGCATTATTTCCCTCTTCCTTTTACATTCATTTCTTCTCCTCTATATCTCACGCAACATCTCCTTTTCATCATCTGGTTTTCTCTCTCTTTTCTCAATTCCACACCGTCTCATTTGTCTTTCCCCACTCTCTCCACTATCCTGCCTCTCCGTTTCTCTATATACCTTGTTCTTTCTCCTCTTCATCTCTCTCACCATCTCTCTCACATTCTTTCTCGCTTATTGAGTTCTCCCTCTCTCCCGAGACTCCCTCCCGCTTTGTCTTCCCCTTCTTTTTCCTCCCACTCTCTTTACTCCATATCCCACCTCTCTCTCTCTCGTTCTCTCTCTCGTTCTCTCTCACCACTGCGCAGTGTGAGCTCTCTCTGGCAGATGTTCGATGACACCGGTGTGTGTGTGTGTGTGTGTGAGCCATCTGGCCGGCCTGCCTCTGAAATTAATCTGTTTAGCTCGGTGCTGCGTTCAGAGGTGAAGCGTCCTCGCCTGCTCCGACCCGGGCAGCAGCGGAGTACGTGTCTCTGTATACACGCGGCCTAAGACATGTTTCGGAAACTTGCATGGGTGAGACGTCCCAGCATCCCGGTGTCATTAATATACCGGCTAATGCTGCTCCATACGGGATCGCGTCGGGTTTGGAGAAGAAGGAGGTCATAATCCACTCTCCGTCAGATTCACTGACTTTAATTTAATGTAAGAAGAAGCTGTGTAGACGCTAAAGTCGATCTTAAACTGTTTTTCCGTTTGCTCTATAACTTTATCCGTGTCCACCGTACTGTGTGTATTGCGTATCAGGAAATCGGAGAACGACAGAGACAGAGAGGAAGTGGGTTGGGGGGGGGGGGTCAAAATATTCGCCTCTTAGTAAAATCTGGTCTCACAAATCAAAGCAGCAGCTGAGGCTGGAGGTGTGTTTGTTAAATCCCTCAATCTCTCTCTCTCTCTCTCTCTCTCTCTTGCTCTTTCTCACACACATTTAGGATCAGAGGTTCAGAACATCACCATCTGGACGCATCATAACATATGGGCAGCAACCAGGGCACTCAAAGGAGAGAGAGAGAGAGAGAGAGAGAGAGAGAGGGGGTGGGGGGGGTGGGGAGATGGGTTCTTTAAAAATAAAAACAGAGGGACTGTACAGTATGTGTTTTTGCGTGTTGGTGGCCGGATAGGTTGTGTAACGGCGCTATAATGCTCACTCTTGTTCGTAGGGTGTTTGGTCGACCTCGTCATCTCACACCAAGCTCCATATCCCTCTTGAATTAAAAGTATTGGCACCCACCCCACAATGCTATCCATCCATTCATCCGTCTAGGAAACTCAGACGTCCAACTAGGGACCGTGGACGCCAATGGTGATTCCCATCTTCTAGTCCGCAGTTTCCGGTATTAAATAGAATAGAATATAAAGTGCTGTTAGCATTACCGATTGCGATTCATTTTGAAATCTTTAAAACAAATCCATTCAAATTCCTCCAAAACGTCCCCAATGCGATGGATTCCTCACCTGGATTCACTGGACACATATTAGGACTGTAAATCAGCGATGCACAAACAAAAACAGTGTTCACAGAATCGGTTCCAATTAGATCGAACCAGTTAATGCACTCTGAGCCACTTTGTGGAAGTCCAGACCCACTAGCACTCTACACCCTCAAGAGCTACAATCATCAGTAAGTACTTGGGTACAACAGGACACTTCAGCCTTGAAGACTGGCATCTGCGTTCATTTGCATTAACTACTGAAAATGGAAGGAACATGAAATGGAGTGGTAATTTAATAAGTGACTCTTACAGTGTTGTGACACTTGCGATCGAAGTTCTGGTTTATCCTACTCCTACTCCTAGCAATCGTCCTTGAGATGTTTCTGCAACTTGAATGGAAGTCCATCAGTGCCTAATAGAATTCTTTGAACATAATTATGTAAGGGGCGCGGTGGTGTAGTGGTTAGCACTGTCGCCTTGCACCTCCAGGGTCCGGGTTCGATTCCCCAGCCAGGTTCGATTCCTGTCTCTGTGTGCATGGAGTTTGCATGTTCTCCCCGTGCTTGGTGGGTTTCCTCCGGGTACTCCGGTTTCCTCCCACAGTCCAAAGATATGCAGGTTAGGCTAATTGACGTTCCTAAATTGCCTGTAGTGAGTGTGTGTATGTGTGTGTGCCCTGCGATGGATTGGCACCCTGTCCAGGGTGTACCCCGCCTAGTGCCCGAAGTCTCCTGGTATGGTGTTGGGCCCTTAACCGTAACAGGTCTGCTAACTTACTGTTGTGTATGTGGGTGACGAGAGGGTTATGATGACATTTACAGTACAGTACCCATCTGTGTTTCCACTCTTCGCCTGACCGTAGAGATATTTATTTGGAAGAACCAGTTTACAAAGAGTTTGAGGAAAAACGGCTGTGTTCACCCTGGGTGGGAGTGAGCAAGCGTGTGTGTGTGTGGAAGTGTGCGTCTGAACGTACCTGTCGGGCGTTCTCCTCTTGCCATGCTCATTGAGCTCCAGGAGGATCTCCGAGGAGTCAAGTGGCGAGTTGGCATTGGCGTCCAGCAGCAGCTGCTCGTGCTGTGCCAGGTACTGAGCGGGGGTCTGTTTGGCCAGACGGGCACAGTGCAACAGCTCCCTCTGCAGGAGGGGCAGATTGGCCTGACCAGAACACACAGACACACACAAGCACAAATATAGAAGGATGAATATAGACATACTGTATAGATCAAAAGAAATTGTAGAAGAAGAGTAGAAGGAGTGCCGGTTTAAAGGTTTGCTGTAAAAAAAAAAAAAAAGAAAAAGAAAAGAAGTGAGTGGTGATGTTGAAATAAACCAGAAATCATTTCTGGCCCACCATGTAAGAGCGAGAACACCCTCCCCTTCTCTTCCCTTCTCTCTCCTTCTCTCTTTCTGACAGTGTGACACTCTGCAGCTGTTACAGATGTTCAGGCCTCTGTGAATGATGTCCTGGATGCTGCCAGTAAATCTGCCTCTTGGTGAAATATGGGCTCGCACACACACACCACACACACACGCACACGCACACAGTGTCTGTCCACACTAATGCACGTCCAAATAAAAAAAATCCTAAAAAATAATTTGTGTTGTGGTCACTGGAAGCCACATGAAAAAAAATCTGCTTTCTAATAATGATGATAACGTTCATGTCTTGGTTCTTAGATTTCGCAAAGAAATGACTCATGATATACTCACTCACTCATCGTCTATACGGCTTTATCCTGTACACAGGGTTGTGGGGGGCTGGCGCCTATCCCAGGAGACTTAGGGGTGCCAATCCATTACAGGACACACACACACACACACACACACACACTACTGGCAATTTGGAAGCGCCAATTAGCCTCATCTGCATGTCTTTGGACTGTGGGAGTTGGACTGGTTTGCTAAATCAAAATTCCAGTTTTCTCAAGAGTGGGATTGTAACATGAAGTCTTTTTCTAAGCACACCAGTTACTGTGTGTGTGTGTGTGTGTGTGTGTAGAGTGAAACTGGTGATGCTGAAGTGGAGGCTGGAGGTTTAAAAAGAAAAACGATTCCTGTCCTGACACAGGCTGAGGTCTGTTTTCTCATCTCCAACTCCCTCGCTGACTCTTTCTCTCTCTCTTTTTCTCTCCCTCTCGCACACCGCCTGTGTGTGTGTGTGTTTGTGTTTGTGTGTGTGTTATCAGATTCTGGCCGTCATCCATCCACCCTCCACTTGTTCATCACTCTGCCTGTGTTTGAGAATTTTCCCCATATGGTGTGCCATAAGGAGCGGCTCTTCATGCGAATGTGTGTATGGATGTGTGTACGTGTGTGTGTGTGTGGGTGGGTGGGTGGGTGCTCTCACCTTGAGAAAGGGGATGACAAAGGGTCGAAGTGGGAAGTTGGTGGCCTCCTGCAGTTTGGAGTGAAACTCCTCTATGGTGAGAGTCGAATTCTGACACACACACACACACACACACACACACACACACACACACACATACAGGAGACTATTTAATGAGGAAACTTTTACATAAAGGAAACGAAGCATTCATACTTACATTACATATCTTAACAAAACACACACCCACACAGATTCACAACAAGGCCTCGCACCAGGATACACACACAGATAAACAAACTCACATAGACAGAACGCTACACTACCCCCCTCCCAGGGCCTCCCTGTTCCCAAAGCACACATACTCACCACGAGTCCGAGCACCAGGCTGCGCACCCTCTCCCCTATCTCGGGTGAGATGTCGTTGCCGAACTGCTGCAGTGTGGTGAGGAAGCGTTTGAGTTTGCAGAGCTGCCGCGCTCCGCACGCCGGTGGAAGCTGCTGCGTGGGCAGCGCCGCTGTGGACGAGCCGGCCGGCCCATTGCTGAAGCCGTTGGGGGTGGACGGTGCCCCGTTAAGCGCGGTTGGCGAGTGGCTGCTCCCGTTCAGCACTGCGGACACACACAGACACGCTCGGTTACAGAAGCCTTCGTCGTCCTCGCCCTCCTCCCTCTCTCGCTTGGCTCTGAGCGGCACACGCATGCTGAAAAGAGAAAACTCGGGCACTGCGGGCAACTCGACACAGCGCCTCATCGCCGTCTGAGAGTGGCAGCACGTGTGTGTGTGTGTGTGTGTAAGCATAACGCACTCACTCACACACACATTCACTCCACCCAGACACTCATAGGGACACAGCTATAAGAGGAACTTGTTAAAGAGAAGTCTAAAATAGCGTGCGTTGGTCGGCTTCCTCCAGCAGGTGTGCGGCTAAATCGGGACACCCGGGAGCAAGAGTCGCAGGTTTAGGGTTTAGCCTTCATCTTCTTATCCCTATGTATCATCTTGTTTTTTTTATTTTCCCTCCTTCCTGATGCAATATTTTTTAGAGGAATGGACTTCACCGCAGCAGGGCGGCCCCTGCTTTTGCCACTTCGGCCCATAAGAACCCACGGCGACACAGGTGTCACAAATGCTTTAACCATCCCGGACAGTTCCTTATTCTGCTTTGTGCTTGACTTTAACTTATGACGTCTCTAAGTGACATCTAATGAACGTCCCGATGGCATGTGACAATCTGGGAATTTGTATAGCCATGACATCATTTCCAAATTGGTGGTGTGCCTTGGTAGCAGGGATAGTCAGACAAAGCTAGCTAGCTGTAAAAAAGCATGTTTTTTTGTTTATTACTAAAAATCTGTTTCATCCTATTTAACAATTCTCCTGATTTACTAACATCTCATGTTTTATAGTTTACCTGTTCTTATAAATCTGACTGTATTTCTATTTCATTTTTTTCTTTAGTACAAATATTGTTATATACTGTATGTTTATCATGTCTGTATTATTGTGTAAAAATGGTACAAAACCATACAAAATGCAATATTTGCAGAAAGCAGCATATTACATGACAGACCAGTTTTCAGATGTAAACAAACAAAAAATTAATTCATTATGTAGACTCCTGGGTTTTGCATGAAAGTTATATTCTCCAGCATGCTCAGTAAAACCTACTGTAACAGCAGTGTTCATGTTACTACAGTACTCTGCAAATGTCTTATGTAACATAATTAAATCAAAGACATAAAAGACATAAAACATTAGTTTTGTTGTTGTTGTTGTTGTTGTTTCCATTTGTGGTTAGCACGATCACCTTGCACCTCCAGGGTCCGGGTTCGATTCCCTGCATGTTCTCCCAGTGCTTGATGGGTTTCCTCAGGATACTCCTTTATCAGGCATGCAAGTATTCTTCTTATTAATTTCTATTTATGTACTTGTTAATTTTGTTATGTTTGAACATGTGAATGTCTTTTTTTTTTTAAACATATTAATAATAATGCAGTCATGATGAACATATATAACAGCATTTGTACTAAAGATAATGTAATGGTAAAGTACTAGATATTATATAGGCCTTTTTCAACTCAAACTATTTTTTTGAAACTAAGCAATTTCAGAAAGTTCTTTACTGGAGCTACAGTACAAAGGCTAATTAGGATAGGATAAGCTTTCAGCACGCGTGTCTAAATCATTCAACGTTCGCATCTTCAGTATGTCAAGCAAACCTGCTTGTGTAACATTTCATGACACACTGACATCGAAAACAAACCCACAACAGCCATCTTGAAGCAGGAATAACTTCCTGCTGTCACACAACTTAACGCACAAGGGTACAGTGTGTACAGTTTGCAAACACTGTGTATGTTATTTCTTTAAAACGAACTGGTTACATTTGATGAAATAGCTGTGTTTAATCTCCGCGTTCCAGGCTGCACACATGCGACTCCATCATGTGACGGTGCACTTGTGCTCGGCTTCTAGTGGCGGGCGGCACGAACAACAGGTGAAACAACACAGCCTGGCATTGCTATATAGGGTAGAGAGATGTGTCCGGCTATGCTAGAGAGATACACCCATGCTTCGAGTGCAGCCTGTAAACACACCTCACACACACATACTGTATCCAGCCGATCAAATGTCTTCTGTTGTACTGTAGTTATTACATGAACGTGTTTGCACGAGTCTTAATCTTAATCTTATACAATACTCGGGTTGTTAGTGGTAGCGTTAATGCACCATATCCCAAATATGTAAGGTGAGGTGCTCTTACTGGTAGTAGGCGTGAATGACGCATTGCGATTGGCTGCCTGGCTCACTGCAGGTGGTGGAGGTGGCATTGTGGGCGGAGTCGACCTGGGCTGGGTTTTCACATCGGCTGGTGAATCTGGCATTGTTCCGTGCTTCGTTTCAGTGCTACCTGCAAGAAGAGAGTGTGCTTAGAAATGATCTGAACTAAAACCCCAACACCTACTTTATACAATATACAACATGCTGTATACAATGGCCAGGTAGACGCTATACGGATTCCACATGGACGTGAATCTCAATGTACTGTACATACGCACAATTCTCGCCGCAAAACAGACAAACCATACTCCCTGCGTCTTTTCAACTCTGCTTATCTCTTTTTGCGACACACACTTTGCGGATACGGTTCTCATGTTTGAATAGAACTATATCGGAATTGTGAGTAAACAAACCCGTTGTCCATTCTCTGGTTCTGATTCTGATAAGGGAGTGAGTGGAAGAAAGAATATATGAGTTAACATGTACACGATCAATCCAAAAAAAATCAGGTAAATATTAGAGAAGGGGATCACCAGGGACCGACCGATACGATATTATCACGATACCTAGATGACGATTCCATCTGTATTGCGATTCTATAAGTATCATGATTTTCTAAATATCCCAGTTTGTTACAATTAAACAACTAAACAGACGTCCAATAATTCACTCAAATACAACACAGAATGCTGCGATGCCTGAAAAGATGTGAATGGTTTATAGTGCACCGCCTGTAGGATTACATTTACATTTACATTTAGGCATTTGGCAGACGCTCTTATCCAGAGCGACTTACATTTTTTTAAAATCTCATTACACATCTGAGAAGTTGAGGGTTAAGGGCCTTGCTCAAGGACCCAACAGTGGTAACTTGGTGGTTGTGGGGTTTTGAACCTGGGATCTTCCGAACCGTAGTCCAATGCCTTAACCACTGAGCTACCCCTGGCCCTGGATTACAGAGGAAATGCAACATTTTACCACCACAAATGTAACTCAGAGATTATTATTTGAAAAATATTATTTATGGAGTCAGTATGGCGACAAACAAAATGTCACACAAAAGAATTGTGATAAATAACTTGATCAATTCTCCCCCGTCTCTAGTAAACATCACCAAGACAATGTATCCAAGTAGAAGAAACATTAAGCAAAAACAAACCTCTGTTACATAAATGTAAAGAATGTGGGTCATCGTGTACTGAGAATCCTGCCAGAAATTGCCATGAGATCTAACAGCTTAACTCAAAATCTTGCCCACGCCTTATGGCAGAGCAGATGATGTCATCGCTCTTGTCTTCCAGTGCTTCACTAATGGACGCGTCTTCATCTTGAGCCGTATGTGTTTCCTAGCTTTAGAGCGCTGCAGTACAGCTATGTAGAGCGTGTCCAAGCTCTGCGGGTAAATACACTCCTCTTGTGTTGGAAACATCGTGTAGCACCTGTTCTCCTGCTCAGCTGCTGCTGACGGGATCCCTCACTGGCCCCCTGCAAGTCCTTGCATTGCCATCAGTGTCCTCAACCCTCTGACTGCCCCCTCTTACAAGAGCTTGACTGTCAGTGACAAGTGCAGCTGGATCTGCTGCTGTCCATCACAGAGTTTATATCCATCACCAAACACACCTCTATCACAGAGTACATCTCCAGCACAAGGGTTCCCATCCATCACATTCTCCCTCCACTGAAGAAACAATATGAATACTTCCATCAGAGTGTACATCTAATCCTGGTTTACTGCTGCAATACCATCAACAGCAGAGACAAACCATCCATTACAGAGTCCATATCTGTGAGCTCCATTCTCCAGTTTATATTCTTTAAAGAATGTCTCTATCAATAGTCTATATTTGTCATCCATTCAAGATCCAGATCAGTTACAGACGGTAGCATTACAGAATTCACCTCCAGTCTCCATCATTTATCTCACCCTCATCACAACCAGATTTGGGTTGATATTTTACTCTGCTGTACACAGTAGACCCTCTACATCTCTTCCTCAAACCTCATACAGGACCAACTCTAAGACCATCATGGAGCCTCCTTCCGAATCAACATCCATCTCTAGCATAAAGATCTTCCCTCAAACATTCAGGCTCTACATCCATTATGGAAGTCTACCTCCGTGGCAAAGCCTCAATCACATGAGCCCTCTACACAGAAGACGAAGTTGTCACCAGACTGCATCCTAACACTGGAATCCATGTTGATGCTGAAGCCATCTGATGCTCTCTGGCATGAACGCTTGGATCCCAAGCGATTGTCCACACACACGCTGTGGCAAAGCCACACCCGGACCTCTTCACTTCCAGGAATCATCAATGAGTCAGGAGAGAGACAGTGGACCAAAATCGAGATAAAACCAACACAAACAGCCTTGCGTTATCGCACTCCACAGAACAACCTTTGCACCTGCTCCTTTGCTCTTTCCTTCTGTTTTCAACCCTTCTCTCTTCTAAACAAGGGGTACCCACTCAATCACCCTGCCTACACCGGTCAGGCGCTATCACCTTTTCCAGGGGTTAAAAAGGGCAGCTTAATCTCTTGGCAGTTTGTCCTCCTGACCCCTTTCCTCCTCCACCACTTCACAGGAAGAGTTAGTCCAGTTCCTGATAGAGTATCTCTGAGTATCTCGTGCACAGTCTGTCAGCATGTAAATCCGGTTGAGAGACATGGCTGCTGCTGGTCACGAGTGCACTTTCAGAGAGAGACGCAGGTTTGAAACTCATTACGGAAGAACTATTTAGACAGATGGTATCACTATCAGGGCTCATAAACGGACAGATCTTATATGTTTTTGAGTCTACTGTAAAAGAGTCATGCGCAATGCTGGGACACTAAGGGTGCAAATACTTATTTCAATTATGTGTTTGTGTGTGAGACTCTCCATGAGCATGTGTCGAGCAGCAGGATTTCTTTCAGGCGCCTCTTGTCTCAGTCCTGTCATTCACTATGGATCAGCTGCCTTCTACTCCATTCGCATGTCACCTTCCACCGGGTCAGCTAGGCCTCTGGCATACCCTCCTCCAACACACACACACACACACACACACACACACATGCTCAAACACATGCCCGTATGGACCGTATGGTTGTCCAGCCCAGGTTCAGAGACATCCCCCATCAGCTTCCAGCCCTGATCTCCTATCAGCAGAACTGTCAAGTGCAAAAATAACCAAACATACAGGGTCACAGCCAAACCGCTAACAGGCAGATAATTAGTGCTCGACCTTACAGGGACAACAGCTGCAGTTGGCTGAGAGGGTACGAAAAAAAAAGAAAAAAAGAGACAACTTCTGCAGGGGGACAGGGGGCACTATACACTCAACACTTCAGGAGACAAACAGTAGTAGCTGATTTGGTACTGCAGGTTTTCGCGATGCCTTGAGCCACCTGTGGTGCTTGTTTGCTCTGCTCTAACACACCTGTTTCAACTCAGTAGGTAATTATAAAGTCATTTGCGAGTTGACTCAGGTGTGCTAAAACAGGTAAAGTGCTGTAATGAGATACTGCAGGGCCACTTCAGGCTCTTCACTCTAAATCTTCTTGGCACTCGCACCCTACTTCTTGGCACTTAATACCCTACACGTAAACACATTTTTTGGGTTGATGTGCTTCATAGGACGTTTTTAGAATGTTCTCCATCACCTTGTCTTAGGCCGGATTTAACCCGGGAGCGAATCATCCCACACAGAAAGCGTTTTAGAGTGCCTTGACTTGACCCTTGGTCTGATATGAATATTCATGAGAAAGGTGCTACCTAAACAGGTCAACTGATTCAGACTTTTCAGACCTTAATGGCTAAATACCAACACTATATCTAGGGTTTATTCATTCATTCATTCATTTTCTATACCGCTTAATCCTGTGTTCAGGGTCGCGGGGGACCTGGAGCCTATCCCAGGAGACTATGCGGGGTACACCCTGGACAAGGTTCCAATCCATCGCAGGGCACACATACTGTACACTCACACACCCAATCACACACTACGGGCAATTTAGGAACGCCAATTAGCCTAACCTGCATATCTTTGGACTGTGGGAGGAAACCGGAGTACCCGGAGGAAACCCACCAAGCACGGGGAGAACATGCAAACTCCATGCACACAGAGACGGGAATCGAGCCTGGCCGGGGAATCGAACCCAGACCCTGGAGGTGCAAGGCGACAGTGCTAACCACTACACCACCGCGCCGCCATCTAGGGTTTATCTAAATTTTAATTGTATTGTAATGTAAATTTTATTTAAACATTTAATTTATTTGTTTGTTTATTCTATTAGATTTATTTCTCCTTTTGTCCCGGATCCGCGGTGGACGCGATTTTGGATCCGGAGGCAAAGACTATCCGAGTTGGATCCGGACTGGCGTTATCTACTATCTGGGATTATTATTTTCACTTTTCTGAACTGTAGTGTGTATTCTTTGCTCAGAACTGGCTTCGGGCAAATATCGACTATGTTAACACAGAGAGCCAGGTCTAGGAAGCTTCAGAAAGGCGCCATGGTGGAATCACAGCCATTGAATTGAATGGAAGCAATCAATTCTGGCAACCTCACTGCGACCGGAATTCGCCGTTCCTGCTCTCAGCGGGTTACACTATATCTATCTTCCAGAAGAGTTCGGTTTAAAATTTTTACATAGATCTGTTGGATCAGCTTTCTGAAGATGATCTCCTCAATAATGCTGAAATCTGGAGTCCCAGCATGGGGTCTAAAACCAACTGCTTGAGGTTAAATGCTGGTGGTAAATGGAGTGTTGTTAGATCTTGGCATACGTACAGGAGTAAGGTGTTAATGTTGGTGTTCTGGGAGGAATCTAACACCGAACGTTGGTGTTTCAAGGTAAATGTTGGTATCTAATACACAATTATGTTTATTAAAAGTGCTTTGGCCAGTGTCTCTTGTTAAACCCATCGCAATTACTAACCGGATACTGTTACCAGACGGACGATGCCCGGTATTGCGCCAGACTTGAAGCCAGAGTTATCTGTGTTTCCTTTTGTAAATCAACACTAAATCAAGGATACAAGCTTAAAGGTCGATTGTGCCAAGTTGTCAATCTTTTCTCCTCCAGATCCGACCCTTGGGATTGTGGTCCCTGTTAGCAGCGTATTTATTAAGAACAGGACCAATGCCCCTGGGCAATAAACAGAACAGGTGTTAGAGTTAATGCCCTTGCTGACAAAAATAGCCGCAGGCAAGAATACAGTACGCATCGTGGACGGGTGTGTGGAGCGCATTCTTTGTGCCATGGCCAAATGTAGGCAGGTAAAGCCAGACCTCTCTGTCCATCTGTCACCTAAGTCAAGCCCATACTGGATCACCATTGAAACTCTCTCTCTCTCTCTCTCTCTCTCTCTCTCGTGCTCTCACACACACACACACACACACACACACATATATTGTAGATGCACAGAGATGCTGGCATCAGTTCCAGCTTAATCTGTAACAACTTGAATTTTCTGTATAGTGAAATACCTCACTTGGAAAACAAATTATTTGAAGTAGCACTAAATAATAAATTGGTCTGGTATATAAGAACTAAGGGGTCACCTGATTCCTTGGGGACTTTTCACTGTGTGTGACTGATGCTGCAAAGCATCCTGTTTAAAACATAGCCCTTAATCGGAACCTAATTTGCTCCTGAGGGGGATCCTGAACCCCTTGTCTCTACTGGCAACTGCTGCATGCTATCCCAGGGGATTCTGAGAGTGTCCAAGCTTAGACTATAAGGGCCTGAGCTCCCAACAGTTGAAAGACAGAAAGATAGAGAGAGAGAGAGAGAGAGAGAGAGAGAAGGGGACATCTGTCCTGCTTTGCCTTCTTGTCACTATCTACCAAGGGATTACAGACAGCTGTTTAATCTGACCAGCTAAAGGACAGGGCAAGAAAAAAAACACACACATGGCTCTGGATTTCACTTTAATATGGCTGCCATCTACATACTCCATCTGTGACCATCTGTGCTCCGACTGTGGCTAAGGACACGAAGATTCTCACCATAAGGAAGAAAACGAGAGTGAGAAAGAAAGAGAGAGAGAGAGAGAGAGAGAGAGAGAGAGAGAAGGAGGATGATGATGAAGTACTGTACCTCACTCTCTA
The DNA here is from genome assembly GCA_030522415.1 of Channallabes apus. NCBI lineage: Eukaryota > Metazoa > Chordata > Actinopteri > Siluriformes > Clariidae > Channallabes > Channallabes apus. Next base: position 25,722,469 of record CM060106.1, read on the forward strand.
GACAGTCTGAGCGTCTAGACCAAGCTGTCAATCATCATCAGGAAAACATCTGACTCCAGCATGTTACAGCATCCCATAAACATGAATCTGGCTTATTTGATTAGTCAGTCTGGATCTGACCCAACCAAACCTGCTGCTCACACACATCCCCAACACACACACACACACACACACACACACACACACATACACACACACACACACACACTCAGACACGCAGAGTTCTAAAGAGAAGTCACACTGGGAGATCAATAAGCTGAATGGATCTACTCCGGGTGTGATGAGTTTGTAATGGACCTCCTGGAGTTCCGTAGCCGTGTGTATAATTCTCCAGTAATGACGTTGCGCCGCTTCGTCAGCCGGTCACGCCGTTTTTGGGCCACTACGGAGGAAACCTGCAGTTATTTAGTGGCTAAAACAGACCAATTTGATGTTCCTCACTTTGTAATTCAGGGTTATTTGTGGAGCTTTTATAGATCGGCAGACATGTGCTTTTTTACCGAAGCAGCAACAGAAACCATTGTGTAATGACAAGGCTTTAGAAAAGCGGGATGCCTGCTTTTTTCCGACGTGTGCGTTGTTTGTGCTGCCATTGACTTCCCCGCTCACGGCGTGCTACGTTCTGTACCTTTTGACTTCCACACAAAGAAAGCTTCTACTGCCTGTCTTTCTGGCTGTCCCCCCCCCCCCTCAACACACACACACACCCTTCACCATATGTGTTCTCTTATCCCCTCCCTCCCTCTCTTCCTCTCTCTCCCTCTCTCACTTTTGCTTGCCCGCTCTCCCGTGCTCTGTAATTCCCCCAGTCTCCAGGAATGCTGTTGTTTTTAATTTCTTCCAGCTGCTCTGGCACTGTGCCCGACCGCCTGCCTTTCCACATCTGCTCCCCGTCATGCCACACAAACACGGGCAGCACATCAAAACAGCAGGATCTCAGCCGTCCGCCTGGCTGACACCGGGTACCCCTGAATCCGTTTTTCCACCCTTGTCCCTATCTATATACCCCCACCCCCCCGCCCCCCAGGCTGTTTAACCCCTCTGTGACTGGTGCATATGCTGGGTATACATAAACATATATACTGTACCTCGGGGTGTTTGTGTGCTCCGAGGCTGTCTCATTCGGAGGTCGTTCATTAAACCAGTTCCAGTCTCATTTGTGCAACTTAAGCTACATTATTAAGCGACATGCTGATCTACGTCAACTAGTTAGGTTATTCTTTGAACAGTGGCTAGTCAGGGTCAGCCGCTGAACACAAACATTGCCTCATCCAAATATCAAATCTCAATTGATCAGCACCATATGATGCCACCTCTATGGGTCCCTGGAACCTCATACCAGGGCAAATTTCCCTGACTGCTAAAACGCGGCTAGCGCGGCAGCATCCTAGTTTCCTGAATCTGTTAGCACATGCGCGTCATGGACGATCCATATAGAAGCTTTATTTGTTCATGGCTGAATAGTGTATTCCTCCTCCAGCTGCCGATCTGGCTAATGATACGGCAGGAGGGACATCTGCACGCTGTGAGCCCGGGCCACCGACCTCAGCTGAGCAAATATGTTTAGCGAAAATAAACATCCAGATAGCAATAAATGCTAAATCAAAAGACGAACAGACCCCAGAGAGAGAGAGAAAGAGAGAGGAAGCATGTTCGTGTGTGTCTGCGCATGTGTGTATGTGTGTGAACCAGAGCCTCGGAGACAGTCCGAGTGCAGCGACGTGTGTGAGAAAAAATGCCGAGGTCATGCAGGGCAGCGCAAATGTCAGACAGCAGTAGAGTGGGACATGGAACAGCATGGGGACCCAGCCAGGACCCACAATGCACCGGCACTGCGAGAACGGAGAATTCGAAATTCTCAGATCACACGCTCTGCATCCGGATGTCGTGTATTTATGCCGCGATCAAAACATTTTGGGTCATATTCAAGATAAAGTCTGTCTAATTTGGAAGATCGCATAAGGGATGAGTTCCTTTTAGGCTGGGACATGTGATGACAAGAGCATCATCACGCGCGACAACAAGGGCAAACGGCTGAGTCCTCCTCGTCTCTTCTTGGATTAAAGGCAGGATACAGTACAGTATGTTTCAGTGCAGCGTGTGACGTCTTCTCCTGAGGTGCGATTACATATGGAGCGGATGCATGCGATGGTATAGAAACCTGTGAGAAAGCATTAGGCAGTTAACATGATATAAAAACTCTGAATCTGCGTGTCTAATCTCCCACCCGAATGTCTTCAGTGTTTTCTCTCTGCATCGTGTCTGATGGTTGTCTCCACCATCTGTTCCCTGCAGGGTCGGCTGTGAGACAGCCGCACCGAGTCCAGCTCTCCCCAAAAAGGCTTGAGAGACAGAGAGAAAACTTCCTTTTCTGATTTTTTTCCCAGCAGCTCCTAATAAAATCCAGATGTTGTGTGTGCGAGTCATTCCCCCTTCCCAGCTCCACCGCCCCGCCTCCCTCAGGCCCAGTCGTTCCTAAATAAAGGAAAGTATTTGTGACATTCGGCCGCGGACGCCCGTGCCAAGAACAGCTCCCCGAACGGGTCCATCTGGAGAGTGTTAGGACGGCACTGGGCACTCGCTACGGACGCGGGGAAGACACGCTACGCAAACACACACTCGCACACAGTGAGCTGTTGTTCTCTGTGCTTGTCCTGATGTGAACCAAACGTACCTGCGATGTGTTTTGAGGTTTCAGTCTACAAGCTCGCACTGTTTTACGCCTCACGAACATAAACCTGCGTGTGTGCGTGCGTGCGTGCATGTGTGTGTTTTCTCTTCTCGGTTTTCCCCGAGCGTGTTCACGCTGTGTGGAGCTTGTGTACGTCTTCAGGCCCACCATTCAGAGGCTCCAATAAAGAGCTCTTGCACACCTGAGCATCAATAACTGTCTCTCTCATGCACACACACACACACACACACACACACACACAGAGCCCAGCAGCCACCTGGGGACCGAGAGTACCGCAGGCACACCGACACATCTGCCAAGTAACACACACACAAACACACACACACACACACACACACACACACATAAAGTGAGAGAGTAGAGGATGTGAAGACCTGAAACGAGGACCCGAGGTACACTGGGAACAAAGCACACGGGACACAAAGGAAGAAAAGGAAAGGAAAGGTGATGATGCGTGTACTTCTGTCAGAGCGTCAGGGTCAAAAGATGCAAACGCACTCAGAAAGCGTCTGCCACGGAGGAAAAGGACGAAGGCGTAGATCCTGTTTCTCATGTTTCTCCTGTCAGCTCGAGCATTTCCGAGTACTTCCTCCACACCTTACACGCTCGCTTCTTACACCTCCGCGTAAACACATGAGGCGTTGTTGTGAGACTCGGTGCTCAGCTCAGGAGCTTTAACAAACTGGGGTGTTCAGGTCAAATTAGGTAATCTCCTGCTACATGAATGTACTTATCTCCGTGTTTCACTAGTGCTTGGATACCATCATGGTAGAAAGTTTTCTCAGAACACCGGAGCCATGACCGGACTGCCTGCTTCTTGTCTGAACGACTGGCCTCCCAGGAACTCCTTTAATGGACCAGAAGAAATGGCTTGCAGAGAGGTCAGGACTGTATGGGCGACTTGGCAATAACTCCCAGCCGAGTTCCTGGAATCGTCATTCACAGACGTACGGGCTTTCGTAAAACCCTTGTGGCATTTAAATGTGATGAGTCTCATGACCGTACTATGTCTATTGTAAATGTCAATCCGTTTTACTCCTTCATCCATGAGAAAGTTTGACTGGATGAGTTTCGATTCCGCTGCTGGGATGAGACGAACATGTGGGAGACGAATGCTGTCCAAAACGCTGACAATTCCTGGAAGGAGGCTGTGCCGCAGTCCAGTTTGCTTGAATTAGTGCTTTTCCCGCTTGCTACTTCCTGTTTATTTCTCCAGCCCGCTTGTTTGGTGGAGAGCTGCAACGAGGCATGAACCTTCCAGGATTCCTGAAGACTCACTCCTGGTCTGTAGAGTTTCATTAAAGAACTACTGAAGGAGATGGCAAAGTGGAGATCCTGGAGATCCCGTTCTTCGGCACGAACCGGACTCGAGCGTGCTGAAAGCCTGTTCGAGTGTGATTGGGAGCTTTGGCCTGGATTCCCCCTCACGCCCATATTACTTAAATTATGGGGAAAACTGGTGCCAAAAATTAGCGGCAATTGGATTCTGTTTACTCTGCGCTCTTCCACAAACAAGCTCCCCAATCAAAACACCTGCAGCTTCACCCAACACCAATTAGCTCATCAAGCTTTTAATTACTCTGTTAATTGCACACAGGCAGCGAGAGGGGCGGCTGGGGAATTAGGAACGAGGCCCTCCAGAGGAGCCGCCTTGACAATCCTGACAAACAAAGAGGAGTGTGTGCCAAGCAAAACGCGCTCATTTCTCCCTGTTTCTCACACACACACACACACACACACACACACACACATATATACATACACACAGCGCTCAGTCGAGCAGGGAAAACCAAAAAAACAAAAAAGTGGACGTGTCGACGCCTACCATCTGTCAATGTCACTCACTGTGATGTCACTTCCTGTCACACAGGTCACTTCTACTTTGCTGATGGTGCTAGTACATTAAAAAGGATTGACAGGCTAGTGTGTGTGTGTATGTGTGTCTATCTATATATACACGTATGTGTGTGTTCTGTCTGTCTCCATCTCTCCCGAGAGCGTCGCCAAGGAGTTGTATCCAAGAAACAGTGGCACGGCCTCACTTCCTGTGTGACAGGTGTGCGATGCAGGTTCTGACAGCTGTTCTTCCTCCGCATTATATCCCTCCATCCCTCTCTCTCTCTCTCTCTCTCTCTCTCTCTCTGTCCAGCTGCAGTCCAGTGTTGCTCGTGTTTGCTCTGCCTCTTGCGTCATTGCAGCTTCCTGATTTATGGAGCACAAAAGACTGAAATCTGCTCCCATTTTCACACACACACACACACACACACACACACACACACACACACACACACACACACACACACACACACACACGGAGCAGCCGTCCATCATGTGATGTTCTGCTAATCTGCAGAGATCAGTACATTATTGCTTGCACCAGCACTTCAACACACACACACACACACGCACACACACATACACACACCTCAAAAACCACCGTATATACGACTTTATTCCTCTACTACACTGAGTCTTCTGTGGATCGTGAACGGCTCTTTAATTGACGAGTTAATTGCTTTTAATAATAATGCAATTAAAATGATGGGATAAAAGCGGTTTGTGTGTAGACGCTGGTGATGTGCAGAATCTGAAGCCTTTCACTTCCACCTCATTTCTCTCCTCATTATCTGGGCATTACGCTGGGCCCTTACAGTCCTCTCCTCTCCTCTTTCATCCGTTCTTCTTTTCGGCGTTCTCGTTTCTCCTGCTTTCTTCGAGTCCTCAAAAGTCTGCTTTACCTGAAACGTGTGTGAAGCGCGCGCCGGTCGACACTAGCCGTTCTTCAGAAGGTGTTAATAAAAGAAGCGAGGCTTTTCAACAAAAACTGGTACGTTCTGTTAGACTCCGTCATCGCCGCAGGAACCGCTCGGGATTTTTTTTTTTTTTTTAATGGAAAGCAAATGTCCTTCAGCTGTTCCCTGAATGAAGGAACAATGCGTTATCGCTTTAGAAAGAGTCCTGCGCTGCAGATTAGAGTGTGTTAGAGTGTGAGGATGGGGCAGAGCTCGGCTCAGATCTGTGTGAGGGATGACGGGATCGCGCTTCTGTTTCCACCTGATAACGGCGTTTAATTTGCACAAACACACGATGGAGAGAGAGAGAGAGAGAGAGAGAGAGAGAGAGGGGGAATAGAAAAAAGAGATGGGGCAAGTGAGAGAAAGACAGCATGATGTTAGAGAAAGGAAGACAAAAGAGAGAGAGAGAGTCCCAATTCATACACAGAACCTCATCTTCATGATTCAGTGTGTGTGTGTGTGTGTGGATGCTTAATAACTGAGCTCCATCTGGAGTAAGCGTTGCTCCGGCCCCTTTGATAACTGACTGCCTACAGGCGAGAGAGAGACAGAGAGAGAGAGAGAGTGAGAGAGATGAAGAGAGAGAGAGTGAGGGCTCTTTATCAGCGAGAGAGCAGCGCTATAAACTTCCCCAGCGTTTGATTAAGAGAGAAACTGCTACCAAGCAGGGATTATTCCAGATGTTTCCTCCGCGCCTCAGCCACACTGTCAACTCATCCTGAGTCTCTCTGAATCATCCGCTTATCTCTCTCGCCATGCAGAACATTAGCATAAAGTTTACGAGGCCTCCGAACGATCCGAGCTGCACGTCAGCGGGGGCAGGAGGGGGGAGAAGGGGTGCGGGGTCAAAACCGTTTACCCCGAGAATGAAGCATTTGAGACAAGACACGTCTCTTTCAATAAGCTGTCACCGTCACTGGTACTGGTACGGGATGCTGGGAGATGGAGTTAAAGAAAAAGTTAATAAATAAATAAAAATCAGAGAATGCTGGTGGAATCGTGAAAAGTGTGGGTTGGACGCAGTTTTAGTGGAGGCCGCTTGGTCAGCCGATCTGCATCCAATTACAGATGAGAGAACGCTCCAGAAATCCAAGCGGCGCACAATTTCAGCCATGTTTAAACTTGGGTTTCATCGTACCTGACGTGAGCGTGCCGCTAAACTCGGAGCTGCTACACCTAACCCAGTTAAACCGATACGAACTGCGGCGATGACGCTCGAAGGAAAACGTGAGATGGACAGAAAACTGGATGGAAAGACGAAAGGGAGACGTCTTGAGTGCGGTGTGGTTTCCTCTGCAATCGAGCTCGAGCTCCCACACTGGCGTCGGAGTGTTTCTCATTACTCCAGATGTTTGGGAGCCGCGCTGCTCCGCGCACTGACATTCCCTCACTCCCTGGAGGAGCCGCCGTGTCACACTAATGCCAAACACATGTGCTGCTGCGCGGACACTGCGCCCTGCACGCACACTTTCCCACCGTTTTTCAGAACGACAAACAAGACCAGACCTATACACAGCACATCTGTAGCTTATAATCCCTCGCTTCTAAGTTCTCAAACAAACTAGTTCTCAGGACTGAGCCCGGGTTTGAATTCCATGCTAACTAGTAGCAGTGCTGTGCTAACAAATCAAAGCTGGTGAATGACGGTAACGGTTATCTTACCAGTACGATGAGCTAGCCAGGTCGCTACAATTTGGAAAACTGATATTAATTTAGAGAAAGTTTAATCATGTTTGAGTTACAGGACAAGCACTAGAGAACAAAAAATTGTTTCGGCTCCGTATCGCAATTCTTTGATGTGGCAATTCGTGCAACATTTGTTTCTAAATCATTATTTTTTATTTCAATATGTTTGTGCTTAAGGTTATAATATGTTGCAGTTCCTCTATGATCCTACAGGTGGCAGAAGACAGCGTCTTATGTTGTCTGAGAAAATTATTTGTTCAATTTGTTATAAAATTGTAACCAAATCAGAAAAAAAAATCAAATCACATTATCTATAAAATCATGATATTAACAGAATCGCAAATCGCAATGATATCGAATCGAGTGGTCTGTAGGGATCATACATACAAGCACACACACACACACACACACACACACACGCACACACGCACATGCATACAAGACGATACAATCAGCTCAATGCGATTCTCAGACAGTTACAACTCAATCCTCAAATCCGTTCCGACTCCACTAACCAGACCAGGTCACATCCCCTGAGCTGTCAATCAACCTCGGACAGCCAATAAGAGCGACTTAAACTGATTAAAGCTGTGCGGCCGCCTCGCTGCTGTCTGCGCCGTGCGCCGTCTCACCCAGACTCAGCTCTTCTGTCGCCTGCTGTGTGTGTGCATGTATGACTTTCTCATCTGCGCTCTCCCTTTTTTTCCAGACAGACCAAATTTTTTATTTAAATTTTTTGGTACGAATGAAAAATCTTTTTCAGCCCGAGATTCATTTCCTCACACTGAGAACCGAGAACACGGGCCGCTCGTCCAGCTCGGTTAACGCTGGGGTAATCAGAGAGAGGACGCGCCCCAGAGCTTGCCTTAACACACAGCACAAAATCAAGATTGAGTGTGTGTGTATGTGTGTGTGTGTGTGTGTGTGTGTGAGAGATGGAATTAGTGCTTTAGGAATGAGGTGAAGTGTATAATCTGATGGTGGCCTACAGTTTGGGAAGGAAAGAGAAGTCTGTTGACGTGGAGACTTTTGCAAACTCTTTCTCTCCCCCCCCCCCCCCACACACATATGAAGTGTTTTAAAGATGTATAAAAGTTCATCAAGTAATTATTAATACATTTTAGACACAACCGATAAAGTCTCTGTTTCTTGCATTAAAAACAGATTTCACTTATATTCATCTTCCAGATGTTTTCTATAAACATACAGTATAACACACACACACACACACACACACACACACACACACACACTTACATTCAACCCTCATACGCAATATAACCGTCGTTCCATTTCACTCTTCACGTTCAGCTGTTAACTGTGATCCTTGCTTTCATAGTATTTATTCCCCCCCACCAGATTTTCCTGTAATTGTACGTAATTGCGTTGATGTCTTTCCTTTCTTCCTTTCTTTTTCCAAACGGTGAGCAACTGTTAAACAATTTCCGCCTGGGATTAATACAGTCCTTTCCATCTCGCATCTTGAATTTAGGTGCATTCAGCGAACACAGGCCATGACCTCGCCCGCCCATATATGGGAACACAAAGACTGCGCCTTTGACTGGCATTTCCAAGACACGGTGCTTTAATTCTCCGCGTCACGAGAAAATTTTTTTTTTTTGATTTTTGTTTATCTTTTCCGTCCAGACGATGCTCTATTCATGTCCATTCACGCGGCTATCGCTTTAATATGAGCGAGGAAGTTGAAACTTTAATGTCTCATACACACGTACACAGTAAGACCTGTCCGTCCAGGTGTGTGAGCATTCTGCTGACCACCTGACTGTCTCGCTTCATTCATTTCCCTCATCTCCCTCTCTTTCTCTCTCTCTCTCTCTCTCTCTCTCTCTTTCGCTCTACCCCCTCCTGCTTCTTGACTCTGCTTGCTCCCATCCACTCGTCTCCCGCCCACAGCCATCTGCTCCTCGCGTTAATTGTGCCACGGCAAATTCCACCTGCACCAGCCGTGCTCAAATTACAGTAATTACCTCCGGCAGCACCGTTGCGGCCACGCGCACACGCTGTAGGTCAGGACCGTGGCCTCACCGGCACCACGCCCGGAGAACAACGCCATCCGTGTGCATCGAGACACAGTGCGGACTCTGAATACTTTGTTTTTTTCCCCCTGTTGATATGAGACATCGTGTTAAGAATTCTATAAGACGTAACACATCCCAGACACTTGTTTAAGAACCAGGGATTAGCATTGCACTTTTAATGCCTAGGAGGAATTATTTACCAAGTTACTTTATTAGTTTTTAATAAAGTTGGTCTGACAATGCTCTCATCTTAACGGGATCATATAACAATTTGTTTAGTCATATTGCTCAGGCTTATGGAAAAAACACAATCGATGTCATGGTTTATCAAAACAAGGTTTACGAGGACACTAATATCGCAAAAGACAATACTGTATCCGTGATGAACGAACCATACACAGTAGCAAAAAAACAACAACTCCAGCTCTTCACCTCTTCTGTTCACCCTTGTAACGTCGCCCTGAAAGAGCCGAAATTGACCACTGAATAATTAAACAAGACTTTTCTAGAGAGATGCTCGTGATGCGTGTGGTGATGCTCTGCGCCGTCAAGTCCACCTTTATGCATTTGGGTTCATGTGAAAAGCAAGTACTACAATTTAATCAAAACATACATGCTGGAACACACAGACGAGCCGGCCGTGATGCAGAACAGATCACCATCCCAGTCCATCGTCCCGCGTGCACTTTTCCGCTCGATAACCTCCCAAGTTTCCTGCAGCGTGTCCACTTTATATGTCCTTCGTCCTAACCTATTTAGCATATGTCCGCTCCCGATGAACCATGAGTCGGGTTAATTGAGTGCAAGGATCAGTCATCCGTCAAAAACCAGAAGATCGATGTCACGGCTCTGTCTGCAAAACTCATGAAAGCAGACCTGCGGATCAACCGCTCTGCCGATCCGGATGCATTCGTCTTCGGCGCTGTATACTTAACCGAGACGTCCGTATAAATCTGTTAATGGTGGCAGGAAGACGAATGGAATAAACACTACAATAGAGTAATGAATGGCTTGCCTTCCAAACAGGCGCTTGGAGATGGAGTGCCAGTAAAAGCTATCTAGTGTATGTGTGTGTGTGCATGTGGTAAAGCTTTAGAGCTGCTCCGAGGCCACGCCGCGGTTTCACCTTTAGCCGTCCATCTATTAAGAGGACTACTGTCAGCGCTTCAATAATTCAGGCCATCTTTACCAGCGTCCAGCGCAGAGTAAAGTGGCAGCTGAGATGAAAACGCCCTGCATTATGAGCGCATTTGGAGAAAGTGCATCGACCGGGGCGTTCGAAGTGAGAACCACGTCGTGTGGGAGAACACGCTGCGGTTCCTGTGGTTTACCGTACGACACTGGCGCTCCTTTATCTTCCACAGCTCAGGTGCAATTAACAGCTTTACAGCTTGGCAACGCTCGTTTAACATCACATAAGAGCTCGCTTCTGCGTTATGCAGCACATATTGCATCGTCTGGGAATCTGAGATCATCAGATAGCCCTCGCTGAAGCGTCTCCTGGTTTATTGTAGAGAGCTGGGGTCAGTATGAGCTTTACGTGTGGTCGACCTTCGATTCCATCAATTTAAACAACCAAAATTATCAAACTTTAGACTGATGCTCATCTGCAAAACTGAATATAATGGACGGCATTAAAAACAAACAAAAAAAAAAAGTTGTTTTTTGCGTGGGTGAGCGAAATAAACATAATGTTCGGATACACACTGCATCTTCATCTCATTCCTCAGTTTCGTCATTAATGCTGGGCCTTAATGAAAAAAATAAGGTGAAACTTAGGATCATACAGTACGTGTATAGACATTGATAAAACATTAGCCTGGATCTGAAAACTGCTCATTTTCGGTCAGAGTTCCTCATCTTGATGCAGGTCAAATTTTAGTCGACGTTATTAAAGCTTGTGCAATAACCAGTTTAAACTTTGCAAATGATCATATCCAATCAAAAGCCTGATCTGGTCTAATCACGGTTTAAGCTTCATTCAGCATCTCATAATATGTGTCCCAGCATTACAGCTCTTTTTCCCTACAATATCCGGGACATGGTCCGTGTGGGCTCCTCTCAGCTGAGAGATGATTCATGAGAGCTTTAAAGTGTCCGACGAGGTTGCTGTGGTTTTCCCGTGGAGGTACGCTGTTCCTGACAGCCTGAGCGGCGTGACATGTCATCTACTGTACGTTTCATCTCATCACTCTGAACTGATCACTCATACACACTGATTCTAATGATTAGCAAACTTATACAAAACCCAGGAAAGTTTAGGCAATGAGGAGTATTCCTACTGAAAACATATTTCCTTATATGGAAATAACAACATTTTTACTTTCAGATTAAAGTGAAGATTTAGAGTTTCGAGTGTTGCTCTGTATATAATGTAATTATAGCATCACTGACTAGAATGCAAAAATTTTTTATTAGCGCAACATGAACTTTTTTTCTTTTTAAAGTAAATTAAAAAAAGAAAAGAATTGTTAAGAATTAAATAATTTTATAGCTGTATCGCTTATAATAATAATAATAATAATAATAGTTTTTGTCCCAAACACAAACACAACCACCATGCATTTATTCCAGTTATACTAGATTACATTATATTATAAATTACCTAAAAAATTGCACTTAATGCTTGTTTTTTAAAATAATTATTATTTTGTCACTTACTTTGTGAAGGTCAGAGGAAGTAAAAATTTATTCCAGGACAAACACACACACACACAGCTTTGACTTATGGCTTTGGAAAGCGACAAATTAACCTCCAAGAATGCGCAGTTTGCCAAAAAAATTTTTTTTTTTTTTTTTCAGTCAGATTTTCTCCTTTGGATTTCCAATCAGTCCATTAAAAAAACACTGAGGTAATTCAGTCTTCACATTAAAGGTTATTGGTTTGTTTGTTTTAAAAAACAAAAAGAAACATATACATCAAAGCAGAGTTGCAACATTAAAGCCAGTCTTTGGTGTCGGAAATTTTGTTTCTCTTTTCTTGTCTTTGAAGTACGCGATGAAGATGATAATGACGAGTAGAATTTTCTTCTTTCTTTCTTTCTTTTTTTTTGCTCCAGCGGCTGCGCTAAAAGTGCGCAGGACGATCAAAGCGGGAAAATGTACAAAATATTTATATATAGATATTTGTAAGAAAAATAGAAAATCAGAAAGTTTTCATTGAAATCTGGGACTGGGATGGTGAGGATGTGTGCGGTCCTGCGCTTGGAGCTCCGATGGATGAACACACACTGATAGTGTCATGTGACTGTAAAGCAAGAAAGAAATGACATATAGAGAGAGAAAAGGGACAAAACATCCGCACTGGTGCTTCTTTAAAGCCGGGAGTAGATGTGAGTTGAGAAGAAATGCTCCTTGGCTGAGGAGTTTCGTTCCTCTGCTGAAGATCCGTCCAGATCAGAAAGCTGTAGCTTGTCTATGTGTCGGGTTTAAACCCGGTTTATCCGCGTAATCCCGACTCAGTGAACCCGGACCAGCTGAGCTCGAACATCCTGCGGCGCTCCGGCTCCCACCATCCCGTCCGGCCGGCCGTCTCTCTGTCTCTGTCTCCGTCTCTCTGTCTCTCCGTCTCTGTCTCTCTGTCTCTGTCTCCGTCTCTCTGTCTCTCCGTCTCTGTCTCTCTGTCTCCGTCTCTGTCTCTCCGTCTCTCTGGGCTTGTTTTTGTTTTTATTCTCTCTTTCTGCTTCTCCTTTCTTTCCTCTCAGAGTCGGTGGTGTGAAGAAGCCACTGGCTCCAATGGCTCCGTGTGTGTGTGTGTGTGTATATGTGTGTGTGTGTCTGTGGAGCTTCAGTCAGAGTTTAAAACACCATCTGGAGAGGAGGATGGGCTCTCTCTCTCTCTCTCTCTCTCTCTCTCTCTCTCTCTCCCTCTCTCTCACTCATACAATAAAGTCTCTCTCAAAAACACAAGACTTTAGAATAGTAATTTATCTAGAGGATAATTTCACAGTATTTCATGTATAGCATAGATTGCTGTGAAATGATACTCTACATTAATAGTATAAGCAATCATAGATAGATAGATAGATAGATAGACAGATAGATAGATAGATAGAAAGCATAATGTGATAAATGATGCAATAATGTACAATATAATGTAAATACAATGATACATCATTCATCAAATTATGCTATCTATCTATCTATCTATCTATCTATCTATCTATCTATCTATCTATCTATCTATCTATCTATCCTAGCTTATACTATAACAATAATATGGGTCTTAACTAAATGGTTAGACTTAAGACATTGTTGCATTCCCTTTGCATTAGCACTGATAAACAGTATGCAAGTGTTAGAGCTTTACTCATGTACACTTCACATCTGAGCCAACTCATTAACACCAATTAATCACCCAGATGTGCAATTAAGAATGGTGGAAAGGGATTTTTGCAGAACGTAACAAAGTCAGGTTCTACCTTGTTCTTTCTTTATGTGTGTGTGTGTGTGTGTGTGTATGTGTGTGGGTGAGAGAGAGAGAGAGAGAGAAAGAGAGAGAGAGAGAGAGAGAGAGAGAGAGTGCAGTGCCTCTAGTGGTCGCTAGGCGCCGCTGTTTCCACACATCTCCCCAGACTCAGGCACTAAACTGGCATTTGTGCACTGTGCCAAGTCAAAGTAAAACTGCCATCCTCGGTTGTGTCTCGAATGCTAGTTTATGACAACAGCGTTGACTAGAAAGTGGCAGCCGTCCAAACCTATGACCGAGCATGTCATGGAAGAAGCCAGCATGTCATGCGAAAAGACAAGCTTTATGCATCATGACTCCAAGATTGCTGCTTTGATCATGAGCTGTCTGTGCAGAGCATCGCATGTTCTTCAGTTATTCCCTTGTCGTTGTGGGAGGGCTTGTGCAATCCAGTGATTAAGATTTAATTACTTGGCAGAGAATTCTTTCCCCCCACATATTTGTCTTCCAGTTAGGAAGCTGGGGTCAGAGTACAGGATACAGTGCCCCTGGAGGAGATAGGGTTAAGGGCTTTGCACAAGGGCTCAACACGGCTAACTTATTGGTGGTGCTGGAGCTTGAACCCCTGAGCGTACAATCATGAACCCAGAGCCTTAACTGTTTGAACCATCACTGCACTGATGATCCTGAGAGCGGCTCCTTGTAGGGCAACCCTTGGCAATAAGTTTCAAGGTGAGAGTTCAGGCTGATAGATTTGTACCATCCTGACTACACACTGGTTGATCGCCTGCTCAATATTGGACCTTAGCGTGCATGCTTTGTGCATGATACACAGTGATGGACTTTTCTTGAGAGTTTTTTTTTTTTTTTACATCCAGCATTACTCTGACCAGTATTAAGAGTTTAATCATATTAAATATGATTTAGGCTCATCTATGCCTGTGGGGAGCAAAGGCCAGCCATCCAGTCCGATTGCACAGAAAATCCAAAGCAGAACAAATTCCTGGCCACGATAGAACACTATCAGAACACATCATGTGCATCATGTATGGGGCCCAGCAGGCAAAGAGTTCAAGGTTGTTGCCTCCAAATTCACCAGATCTCGATTCCATCGAGCATCCATGGAATGCACATAACAAATACTTCTGATTCATGGAGGACCCACCCCACAACAAACAGAACCCAGAGGACCTGCTGCTAATAGACATCATAGCACACCCCCAGAGGTCTTGCAGATTTGTGCCCCGAGAGGGCAGAGCTACACGGGCGGCACTAAGGGAACCCACGCAATACTGAGCATAAAGTTTTGCATTTTAATGTTATGGCTGACTAAAAGTTTTAGGGACCCTGTGGTTGTTTTTGTAAAGAAAAAAAAAATGTTGTACATGTTTATTTTATGACTTCATTATTAAAACGTTTTTAAATATTAGTAATCCAGCAAAATGTAATCTTACAGGAAAATATCTGCAGGCCAGAAAGGAAAGCAGCATATTATGTAAAATACCACTTTTCAGACCAAAAAAGTAAACAAAACGACATCTTTAGGGCTTTGCGTGCATGAAAAAAGAAGCAGGTGCGAGAAAGTTCTCAGAAGGATTGTGGCTGGTTTGCAGGATGCGCAGAAAAATTAACCAACTAATTTCCTTATAAAACTGCACAAATTGTTCTTGAGACTATATTTTAAGCAAAGGGTCATCACACCAAATATTGCTTTTGTTTCAATAATTACTGTTTACTTTTTTTTTTTTTTTTTTTGCATGTAAAATTTTTTTTTTTTTTTTTGAAGATATCCTTCCTATACAGTAGTTATTTCTTATTAAAAGTAGTGCCTAAGGCTTTTGCACAGTACTATAGGTTACATGCTGTCTTTTACATACTGTATATGCAATACATTACATATTAAAAACAGACTAATTTGTGCTACATTGTGGGAAAAATTGGCGCTTGGCAAAGTTGAGTCAATACGTAAAAGCACTAAATCCTTAAGAAAGATTATTAGAGCATGTTTAATCGATTCGACGAACAACAGGAACAACAAAAGCAAATTTTGTGATATAGTATTACATATGTCATGATGATGTCACATGATAGAGTATATAGTAGGTAGTTATATGTCACGTTAGCTAGTGTTCTCCGCAGGAAACTCTACAAACTACAGAATAGAAACGAATAATGAAGTAATGAAACTGATTCTTGTTTCTTAACAGTTGTTATTCTGTGTAGCATAAAGTATATATTCAGTGGGTAAGAAATTTCCATAATAGCTTTTAATGGTTGTTTAACCAAATAAAACTATGTGCATATATATATATATATATATATATAATTAAGTTTCAAGAGAACAAGAAGGGCCATATCTAAATCTTGGATGTTATTTTCTTTATATAAAGTTTATTCTTGTGGCTGCGAATTCTTATAACAAAGCTTAAATGAATTAAAAAATTCATAACAGATTTAAACAGAGTGATACAGTACGAGTGCCACCATGACCTCTATGAATGAATTGTGCGCTTGTGATTTTGGGATACAGATGTAGGCTGCTCTGGACTGCTTTGCTCTGACAGGCTCTTATTAAATAATATTGACTTGTGCAACAAAAGACCTGCATGCTCCTTTCTCATGCAGTATAAATATGGATAAAGCTAGCATTACACACACATACGCGTGCACACACACACACACACACCCATACTCACACACACCCACCCACACACACACACACACACACACACACACACACACACACACACACACACACACACACACACACACACACAGAGGGCCATCAAGCTGTATTTGAATATGAATGCAGTGAGGTGTTTTCCCCCATGGTTTGAGTTGAATATTCCTCCAGCTGTTCTTTGGCTGGAGAAAAGCATGACTGACTTCTCCTTCGTCTACCTCCCTCCTTTCTATTCTTCAGTTAATTCTCCCCATTTTGACTGTTTAACCATAGGCACACCTGCAACCTGTGTGTATGTGTGTATGTGTGTGCGCAGTGTTCATGAGTGTGAGGCAAAGATCTGATGTTGTGAGTGCAGGTGAACTGCTGGGAAACCAACATCTGCCTCTCATGTCACTCAACCCCCTCCCACCTCTCTCTCTCTCTCTCTCTCTCTCTCTCTCTCTCTCTCAGGCAGAAACACAGAAGACGATAAATAAATGATGTCACTGCCATATCCTGCAGTCAGTGTTAAGTACACAGTCAGGTGCTCAGTGCCCTAGTAAGCTCACATGGTCTGTCTCGGAGGACACGGTTTTTTCGGTGTGCATCACAGGGATTGGTCAGATGTGATTGCTAATTAAACTTAGCCTGGGATTGTGACTGAGCCAAATGTTCAACTCAGCCAGAAAGGTTACCGGATAAGACGACTGTTTTGTTAGTTTTGAGCGGGCGCTATGGAGCTAATGTAGCTAAGACGCTAAGCTTCCATTTGAGCTAAATGTGAATCGTTTGTCTGAATCGTCACAGCTTAACAGCTTAACTCATCTATTTTTACGTGTGCCAGCACGTGTAACCGTACAGTGTCACTGTAACCCACCAAGCATGCAGAAAACATGCAAACTCATCATTCAGTGGCTAGATTCGAACCCACAACCCTGAAGGTGCGAGATGACGGTGGAAGCCCGAGCCACTGTGACTCACTGCGTTTTTATAGCAATATGAAAAAAAAAAAAAAAAAAGAGACAGAAATGCTTTAGGTTCTGTGCAGCGTTATAAAGCAATCGATACCTATAATGAAAATGATTTATTATACGCATTTACGCTCCATATTTTAAAAACAAAAAGTTACAGCTTCTATTGTGCACTTTTATTCCTACTGCTCAGAAACAACCGTTATCTGCCCTTGAAAACTCTCTCACTCTTGGCAGATATCCCATATGTGATGCATCTTTGTAAATAAATCCAAATGATCTTTAAGAAAGAAAAGAATAGCTAGGAGCAGAGATTCAAATAAATACAAAACTCGAAGAGAAAGCCTGGAAGAACGGTCTCCGAAGATGCGCATACAAAGAGACTTGTTAATAGCAGACTTGAAAACTGCTGTATTATAAATGAATCAAGAACGTGTGCAGGAATAATCCTCATTCGGGTGATGTGTGGTGTGGAAGAAAGAACAATGCGGCGACATCAGAGGCTTAATGCTAAGTGTTTTTTGTTTTTTTTTGTATAGTTGAAAGCTATATTTGTAATATATTTGTTCTATAATATGATGATCCTGAGCTGCTGCAAGTCTGTCTTAGTATTCACGCAGTGTTGTGTCAGAGTGTCTGCTCGAAATTGCAAAGAACTTTTTATGTATGTACACATCATTCACCAACCCAGATATGTAATCAAACTTGGGGACAAATTTGTATATATCAGTTTACACCCAGGATGTGTGTGTGTGTGTGTGTGTGTTTATTGGGTGGATAGATGTTTTAATGAAAAAAAAACAAACAAAAAAAACAGCTCATGGTCTGTTTTGGATATTTTGAGACAAAAATTAAAAGGAAATTTTATTAAAACGAATATTCAGGGGGAAATACACTGATCAGCCATAACATTATGACCACCTGCCTTAATATTGAGTAAATCCCCCTTTGGCCACCATAACAGTGATGCTCTGTGTTCGATCACAGCCAGCATTAAACTTTTCATCTTCAGTAGAACTTCTGTTGGATTGAACTACACGGGCCAGCCTTCACTCCCCATGAGCATCAGTGAGCCTTGGCCAGACGAGACCCTCTCGCCAGATCACCGGTTTTCCTTCCTCGGATCACTTTTGGTTTGTCCTGACCACTGCAGCCTGGGAACATCGCACAAGAACTGCAGTTATGGAGCTGTACTGACCCACTTGTCTATCCACCACAATTTGGTCTACATCTCATTTCTTTAATATCTCATTATCTCATTGTAAGTGGGTGGGATATATTAAGCAGCAAGTGAACATTTTGTCCCTGAAGTTGATGTGTTGGAAGCAGAAAGAAATGGGCAAGTATAAGGATTTGAGTGACTTTAACAAGGACCAAATTGTGATGGCTAGACTGGGTCAGAGCAAGTCCAAAACTGCAGCTCTTGTGGGATGTTCCTGGTCAGGACATAACAAAAGTGATCCAAGGAAGGAAGGAAAGAAGAGGGCGATCCACTCATTATTAGGCAGGTGGTCATAATGTTATGGCTGATCAGTGTAAATACTCTATTTGTTTTCTTTAATCTAAACTATACCGTGATCACTTTATCCAATATTTACTTATGGAACATATTGTTAGTCTTTTGGAAATTTTTAGAAGTCTAAGCTGCAGACTTTGGCTGCCGCTGTACACACACACACACACACACACACACACACACACAGACAGCTATAGCTCTATCTCCAGATGCATGTAGCCAGGGCCGGAGTGAGTCAGGGTGATGGATTGGTGTGTGTCCTGCAGGGTGATGAAGAGTTTATAGTCCACTTTCTGCTCCTGGGGAGTTGCAGAGCTTCCTGTCCTGCCTGGACAGGCCACACACACACACACACACTGACTGCAGCAACGGTATAACATACACTGTTCAGGCTGCACATCAGATCTATCAGATGTGACTTTCTGCTTTAAATGGTGTGCCAAGTCTCATAGCGTAAAGGGAATGGGAATAGATTTGCTTGATCTTATGATACATTAAAAATATTTTTTTGGGGGGGAAAATAAAAATAAAACCACAAAAGAGTATATTGGTACGTATATATATATATATGTGTGTTGAGTTAGTATGTGTGTATTTCTGGGAGTATTGTGAGTCAGGTGTGTGTGTGTGTGTGTGTGTGTGTGTGTGTGTGAGTAGGTTAGTGCGTGTCTGGGTCACAGTGATGTGTGTGATTGACAGGTGTGTGTTTGTGCTAGAGGACAGTGTGTCAGTGTGTGACAGCTCCTCCACTCCCTGTGTAATTTGGGCTTTTGTTGCTCTGACAGCTGCAGTATACTCGTCCTGCACCATGACATCTCTCACATCTCTCTCTCTCTATTTCTGCATCTCCCTCTTTATTCCCCCACTCGCACCACTTTTATCTTTCTTTTCCTTATCGTCATTTAGCAATGCTCAGAACTATATATATACTGTATATATACATACATCAGGACAATATACCTATTGTGGAAAAAAATATAAAATTAAATTGAATTAATTAATATTGAATAATTAAAATAATGTAATTCATACTTGTCATGTCTCAATAAAGAAGGCGTGGCCTCTGCGCATCAGTATCAGTAAAGGGGGTGTGGTCTCTGTGCATCAGTTTCAGTGAAGGAGGAGTTAAAATATAATAATAATAATAACAACACCAACAGTTGAAACATTTCATATTATTTTACAATATTGTGTGTGTGTGTGTGTGTGTGTGTGTGTAGGGGCACTTGATCTTGGATGCAATAATGATCAGTATCTCTTTATTCCTGTCCCTCCATTTCTCTCTAGCAACTCTTAACCTTGTAACCCTCTTACAACCTTAGAATGTTTGCCCCAGACTTAAATGTCTCTCTATATCTTTATTGGCCGCCCCACTCTTGCACCTCGACCTCGACCCAGTGGCATTCAGAGCACCTGTGCGTCTTTTCCCACTATTGTCCTTCCTCTCTCTTTCTCTATTCCCTGTCTTTTGTCTCCATCTGATAGCTGAAGAGGCAGCATGCAGAGATGGGCCCCTGATTGCGTCGCATTGTGTCAGGATGGAAATGTGGAAATGATGGTCCGTCTCTGCAGAGACACAGGGATGGAGAGACAGATAGTGAGAAAAGACAGAGAGAGAGACCTGCAGGCTCGTTGCCCTTTCGTCAGCATCCACATTGTAAATCCTTTCGTACAGCGGCCCGTGTGTTGGACAGAGATAAGACTCGGAGAGCAGCAGCACTATTGTCCTCATCCACGCTCTCTTGCATTCACTGTCCTATTGAGTCGGCGCTACAGGCGGCCATGTAAATGATAGTTATTTTAAGGACAGGCTCTGTGAAGGAGTTTATCTAATGAGCAGATGGCCATAGGCAACGACAGACGCCTTTACACCGAGACTGAGGATGCGAATGTGGTGACTTTGCACAGGCAGATGTCCTGCGTCTACTCTTCATCTGTCTATCTCTTTCTATCCCTCTTCCCTGAGTCACAGGAATTGGGAGAGAATTAATAATGAAAGGAATGTGTCTAACAGCGCTGTGACATATTAAAAGAGGACATAAGGAGAACGAGAGAGACAATTCAGAGTGTTGAGAGAAATGGCAAGACAAGTAGATTCTATCTGAATCAGAATCACTCGCAATCAGATCACTGCCAACCAGAATCATTCATTCATTCATTTTCTATACCGTTTAATCCTGTGTTCTGGGTCGCGGGGGACCTGGAGCCTATCCCAGGAGACTTCGGGCACTAGGCGGGGTACACCCTGGACAGGGTGCCAATCCATCGCAGGGCACACACACATACACACACTCACACACCCAATCACACACTACGGGCAATTTAGGAACGCCAATTAGCCTTAGTCCATATCTTTGGACTGTGGGAGGAAACCGGAGTACCCGGAGGAAACCCACCAAGCACGGGGAGAACATGCAAACTCCATGCACACAGAGACGGGAATCGAGCCTGGCCGGGGAATCGAACCCAGCCCCTGGACCAATCAGAATCAGATCACTGCCAATCAGAATCACACCAAGAACCAAATCACTTGAAATCAGACCTATCAGATGCAGAAAATTTGACTTATGATCACACCCAGAATCCAATAACTCTTAAACAGGACCACTGTCAGAAACTGAATCAGAGTTAGTCTTCTAATCAGAATTATAATTTCTATCTGAATCAGAATCACACCTGCAACAAATCACTTTGAGTTCGAATCACACTCTGAATGAGATTCCTTTGAATCAGAATCACTCTTGACATTAGATCACTCTGAATCAGAATCAAATCTGGCAACAGTTCACACTGAATGAGAATCACTCCCAATCAGATTCACACCAAGAATTAAATCACTTTAAATCAGGGGAAAAAATGACTTAAGATCACATTCAGAATCCAATAACTCTGAAACAGGACCACTGTCAGTAATTGAATCAGAATTAATCTTCTAATCAGAATTAGAATCTCTATCCTGATCAGAATCACACCCAGCATCAGATCACTCTGAATAAGTATCATATCTTGCAACAAATCAGTTTGAATTAGAATCACACTTCAGAAATAAATCACTCTGAATCAGAATCCCACCTGGCAACAGATCAATCACACTCCGAATGGAATCACCCCGAATCAAAATCACACCTGGCAACAGTTCACACTAGATTAGAATCACACATCGCAATCGATCACTCTGAATCAGAATCCCACTCTGAATGAGATCGCTCTTAATTAGACTCAGACCCAGAATCAGATCAATTTGAACCCGAATAACAAAAACAGAATCATTATCCTAATCAGACCAACACCACGAATTACATCACTCTTAATCACAATCAGACCTGGAATCAGATCACCCTGAATCTCAGTCAGTTTAAAAACAAAAACGGAATCAGTATCTGAATCAGGATCACTCTATAAATCAGGGACGGAGGAACATAAGACATAAAGGAAATATAAAAACGAGTACCACATTGCGGAGACAGGGTGATGAAGAAAAAGATGGAGACACGAAGAAAACAGATACAGAAGAACAGAAAGAGAGACAGACTGCGAGATATAGTTCAGTAATTCTCCATGCTGAACACCGCGGGTTTAAAAATGAACGCCATTATTTAGTGTGTTAGTGAACAGCTGTGGAGACGAATGCTTTCACAGGAATGTGTGTGTGTGTTGATAGGTAGACCCTGTGCGTGTGTCTGTGTGTGTGGGTATGTTTGCGCACGCGTGTGTGTGTGTGTGTGTGTGTGTGTGTGTGAGAGCTGGCAGTTGGCAGTGCTGGGACTGAAGATAGCAGGGAACTGGGGGATGCAACGCAGTATCGAGTTGTGAACATCTGTTCCTCATAGAGACCGCAGAGCGAGTGTGCAGGAAACAGAAATAGGAAGGCTAACTGTTCCCTCACACACACACACACACACACACATACACACTTACATCATACTGTATATGTGTTTCCTCTTACACATTAGGACAAAATACCAAAGAATTATAGACTCTAGAGCTAGAATTATAACCGAGGTGGATTCCATTCTGTATTTAGAAATAGAAGTAGAAATAAAAATATATAACTGAAAAATAAATACATTAAAGAACAGGTCAAATACCTGCGAAAGACATTAAACTTGAATTTAGCGGGTGATCATAGCAGGCAATGCTTTTATTTTGGTTTCGGTCTTTGTCTCTTAATGAAACCATCCATCTCTACTTGATCCCGCACACACACACACACACACACACACACACACTACACATTTCATTTAATTCACATTCCTTCCATCCCTTAACACCTCTCTCTCTCTCTCTCTCTCTCTGAGTGTGTGTTTGCGTGTAAAGCCTTGGCGCCCGTTGTGCTCTGTTTCTGTTTCTGTGTGTGTGTGTGTGTGTGTGTACGCGTGATAAGAGGATCCCGCGTGCCGACATCTCCCTTCCTCTCTTATCAGCCTGCACAGCTGTGCTTAAGCTCGAACACATCTGCTCCCTCTTGGGAAGCCCCGCCCTCTGATCGCACAACCAAACTACACCTCCCATCATGCCCTGCTCTCCAAGCACCTCTCTGACAGGTGAGCAGGGTGTGACACTGATGCGTAGCAGGTGTGTTTACGAGCAGGCCCGGTCCGTCCTGACTCTTTATCACACGGCTACAGCGGCTGAACCTAATTATACAACACTTATCAGACAGACACGCGCAAAAAGCTCATTACTGATGAGGAACGCACGCAGACGCAGGTAATGCCAAACACTGCGTGACACACTCGCATACTGAGAAATCCAGTTAAAGCTTTCTGACATTGTGTATGTGTGTGTGTTTGTCTGTTTGAAGAAGGAAGTCTGCTTCGTAAAGAGACACGCGCTGGATCGTGTTTTAAAGGCCTCAGGCAGCGTTCCAAAAAAAGCAGCAGCGCCACTGACATTAGCCACTGAACACAGAGTGAGCGCAAAAACTTTCTGAACAAAAGTTACTTCCAATAGTCAATTACAATAGTGTCATTTTTTCCGGTTTGTTTTGCGTACAAGTCATCAAGCAAGTCTGTTTTTTTTTTTTAATACTAATTGCACGAATTCCTCGAGTTCCCAGAATAACGCAGTCCTGAGCCACCCCTAATTTCTACATATTTTGCTTCCAGTGAGCCAGACTGTCTCATATTTGTAATGTCCTATCCTTAAGGAATAGTTCTCCAAGCTTTCCGAAGGACTTTTTTTGGCTCTCATTTCGTCTCTCATTTTCAGTCCAGTGCCGGTACCTGAACCAGACCAGTTTCAAAATGGGACCTACTGTATGATTCGTTCGAGCATCTAATTTAAGGAATGAACCAGTGAGAAACAGGTGCAGATGATTGGTATACGGGTGATGCTGAATGCTACAGTATGTAGTTGGAACAGACGAGAGTGGACATGAGGTTGCTGAGTTGAGTTGCTACATAAACACCTTTTTTTTTTAAACAAATGGTATCTTTCGACACTTTTGCAGCCTCATCGTCTACACCACTTTATCCTGTAGAGAGGGTTGCAGGGGGCCTATCCCAGGAAACGTAGGGGACGAGGCAGGGTACACCTTGGACAGGGGGCCAATCCATGGCAGAGCACACACAGTACACTTATAGCGCTTTTCCACTGCATAGTACGGCACGACACGGTTCAGTTCTACTCACTTTTGGGGGGGTTTTCCACTGGGAACAGTACCTGGTACCTGGTCCTTTTTTTAGTACCACCTCAGCCGAGGTTCCAAGCGCCGAACCGTTACCAAAACGTGACGTGTAAACTCCACTGGTCACTGATTGGCCGGAGAAAATCGTCATTACTGCGTCACTGAGCTTGCGACACGAGACACAACAGAACCGCTATATTTAGAAACAGCCAGAGAAGGATCGCACGCACCTTTTTGTATTAACCAAAAATTTTCTTTGGCTGCCATCAGCCTCTTTTGAAACAAACTCCTTCGTCTCGCTGTTAAAAACATCCACATGCCGAGAATGAAGAACACCATGCCGTCGATATGCTCCATTGTTGTGTGTGTGTTTGTGGCGCGTTTACGATGACGTCACGGCAGTAGAGGCGCCGCAACTATAACGACACGTGAATAATCCCGCCTACTCTAAAGCGTTACTAAACTGCAGTGGAAGCGCAAACCGAAGCCGAACTGAGCCGAACCCGAAGTGAGCTGTACTGAACCGTGCTGTGCCGAACTATGCAGTGGAAAAGAGGCATTACACACTCATTTACACACTACAGCCTAATCGGCATGACTTTTTTTTTTTACTTGTAGGAGGAAACCAGAGTACATGGAGGAAACCATCCAAGCACTGGAAGAACCTGGACCCTGGTGGTGCAAGGCAACAGTGTTAAGTTTTGTAAGTAAAATTTGTTCTCAGTTCTTTAATTTAATCTACATTATTTAATTTCATTTGATATGAAGAATTGAGGGGTGGCTCAAGACCGTTGCAAAGTACTGGATAATTTTGCCGCTGCTTTGGATCCAATGATGTTCTTTTTTGCCGTTCCTATTAACATTCATCATCCAATGCACACATACTGATTTTTTGCCAAGATGCCAGATGCACTTCACTTCTTTACACAACCCTCTTGCACTAAGGATGCTCTGTAACCCTACTGGCTGGGTGTGGAACACGTCAGGTGAGATGCCTACGAATTTGTATGCAGGAATGTATATATTCATCTATTATACAGTATATACACCACTTATTCTGTGTAGGGTGAACGGGTCCAGGAGTCTATCCCAGGGAACTCGAGGGGATAAGATGTCCAAACTATTGCAATGCACAAACACACACCTCCACACACTATGTGCAATCTGGTAATGCCAACCATGTCTTACTCTGCATGTCTTAGACTGTTGTACAGACTTTTGTCTTGAAACTGGAGTGCATGGAGGAAACCCACCAAGCACTGGGGAGAAGATGCAAACTCCATGCACACAGACCATAGAGGCGATTTTAACCCCCACTGGTGGTGGTGTGAGCCGACATCGCTAACCACTAAGCCACCATCCTGCCACAGGAACATCTAGTATTGCAGTAATAGTATATTTTATATATATTTCTATATGCTAATGCAAAAATGTTAATGCAGCCCTGGTGGCTGTTTTCACATTCTATTTTACACAGTTAAATAAACTTAGCGCCCTGCGATGGATTGGCACCCTGTCCAGGGTGTACCCCTCCTAGTGCCCGAAGTCTCCTGGGATAGGCTCCAGGTCCCCCGCGACCCTGAACACAGGATTAAGCGGTATAGAAAATGAATGAATGAATAAACTTAGCTAGCTTAAGCTTAGCTCTCGATACTGACACCTGTGAATTTACTCTTACTTCTAGTCTCAGATGGTGCTTTAGCATGCTCGGTTAGCACTGATGGCGGTAACATTCATTCATTCATTCATTTTCTATACCGCTTAATCCTGTGTTCAGGGTCGCGGGGGACCTGGAGCCTATCCCAGGAGACTTCGGGCACTAGGCGGGGTACACCCTGGACAGGGTGCCAATCCATCGCAGGGCACACACATACACACACTCACACACCCAATCACACACTACGGGCAATTTAGGAATGCCAATTAGCCTAACCTGCATATCTTTGGACTGTGGGAGGAAACCGGAGTACCCGGAGGAAACCCACCAAGCACGGGGAGAACATGCAAACTCCATGCACACAGAGACGGGAATCGAGCCTGGCCGGGGAATCGAACCCAGACCCTGGAGGTGCAAGGCGACAGTGCTAACCACTACACCACCGCGCCGCCCCATGGAGGTAACACTCTATGCTAAACGTGTGGGGTACTTTCTAAAAACCTCAGGTAAATCTGGTTAGCTGGTTTTTAGGGCTGGAAGTACTGTTTAAGGGCAGCACGGTGGCGTAGTGGTTAGCACTTTGAGGGGCCGGGTTCAATTCCTGCCTCGGGTCTGAGTGCATGGAGTTTGCATGTTCTCCCTGTGCTTGGTGGGTTTCCTCTGGATTCCTCCATCTGTCCAAAGATGCTATTCTAATTGGTGTTTTCCCAAATTTCTTGTAGTGTGTGTATGTGTGTGCCCTGTGACGGACTGGCACCCCATGATGTATCCCGCCTCATGCCTAAAGTCTCCAGCAGTGTATTGTTTCCTGATCTGAAGCTTTTGCAAAAAAAAAAATCAATAAAGATATCCGTCCCTTTGAAAAGCAGTGTGTTAATGGGAAGTCAATTAAGTAGTTTTTTTTTTTTTTTGATTTCTTGCTAGTTAATTCACTTTGACTCACTCACTCTCTATACCACTTATCCTGTATCGGGTCATGGGAAGCCTGGAGGAGCACAAGGTGGGGTACACACGGAGGCAGTTCCGATCCTTCTCAGGGCACAGGCGTGCACACACTATGGATAATTTGGAAATAGCGGGTAGCTTAATCTGCATGTCTTTGGACTGTGGGAGAAAATTTTCATTCATGTTATTTTCCTTCCATTTCATTTAGTAAATTATATATGATCATCGGTGAACAACAGATTCATTCCTCCATGCTGTCCCAAGAAATTCAAACAAAATCCAGTAAACATGTGTGCATCCCATGTGACATATCACATGACATAAAAAACGAGACCCATGTCTCTATAGACAAAAATTCCATGTGAAAATAAACACATGAGAAATCCCGTGTGAAAAATGAAATCCCATGACAATCTTTTTACTAAATCGCATGCGGAATGTAAAAGCACTTGCCATGCATGCAATATGAAAATCGATACTATAAGTGAACAAATATTAATACCATGTGACTGTTGCAAATCAGTCTGGTGCAAAAAAAAAAAACCCAAACAATTCATTTAACATTGACTCTATAATACGTTCTTGGAAATTGAGATGCATTGTATCTCTATTTCAAAGACAAAGAAAGAAAAACCGTTCGATGCTCAGCGTTAAGATGCTCATATTCTCTACCTTAACCTCGACTCACCAGCGTTCCGTCTCCTCTGCGTGTGTGAGGACAGTGCCAGCTGATGCACGTGGCGTTTTTCTGATGCGCCTCTTGGGCTCGTCAGCATTACCGTGGCTACTCTCGGAGACATCAGAACCCGGGAGAGCGAAGAAGCGGGAGAAGAGGAATGCCTCCTGCTCCCAGTCCTTTTGTACCTGTCTCTGTGAAGTGCTGAAGTCATCTCGTACATTCCTCCACTTTGATCCTCAAAGCCTTCAGAGGAGATTCGGCACAGTGTGAACTTTATATCCAAGCCTGACAAAATTCCACACTTTTCCTGTCTTTGTAAACAAGCGCTCACTTAAAAAAAAAAAAAAAAAAAAAAAATATATATATATATATATATATATCGGTCCTTGAAAAACAGCAGAGTGGTTCTTCACATCTGAACGACTATGACAGCAGAGTGGACCTAAAGAGCAACTCCTCCTTCACGACAGTTACTTCCCACCCTCTCTCTCTATCTTTCTCTCGCTCGCTCTCACTTTCTGTCTATCACTCCCTCCCTGATAGGGCCTGAGAACTTTGATAGCAGGGCACAGGGGACTGTTTGCCATTTTACGCACGGATGGCGTGTAGAGAGGATGAGTCTGGGGATGTGGGCGTTCTCCGATCCCTCTGTGTAAGCTCTGTGTTTCCCAGGGGTAGGTAAAAGCCCTGCAGGACGTGATAGCCACCGTGACGGTTTCCTCTGGCAGGAACCAGCTGTGTGAGCAGTTCACTCTTCCCTTTCCTGGCCGAACTTCGCTCTGACCACACGTTTCCTGTCTGACACCCTTACACTCACACACCCTTGCAGATGAGTGACTCAGACAGCAGGACATATGCTCTTGGTAAACTGTTCTTACTGATACGCACGAATCAGTGGCACGAGTTCTTCGGTTGGTTCGTGTGAGTGGAGACGTCTTTTTTAAATCAAACACAAAAGTGTTTATAATGTACGCTCTCCAGAAAATCCTACTAAGAGCTGAGCTGGTATGTGCTGTTTCTTCAGGGTTACCAAGTGGTGCATTGTTATCCTTAGAATAGGATGGTGAACATTTCCTGGTATTTTAACTGTTCTCAGGTTTTTCAGCGGAAGAGTCAAGCCGAAGACGTTGTGGAAATGGAAAAACCACAGAGAGGGAGAGAAAAAGAGAAAGCCATCTGACTGATGGCAGATGTTTGGTGTGTTTTTGCATGTTTGAATGATTCCTAAAATTTTTTTTTTTTTTCTCAATGTGCATACAGATGTGCTTTAATTATAGCACCAATACTCATAATAGAAAATCATGATAAACAGCAATAATATTAGACACACTGTGGTTTCTTCATTAATATCATGTAAATATCAGGCAATTGGATAACCTCCCAGCTATCCAGTTGTTTTGTTATTTATGTTAGTTACGCAGTACATTAAGCCAAAGAAGTGAAAAAGATTGAAGCTGAATAAGCTGAAGCTTTGGGTTGCTGAGTGGATGGTCATGAGTCGAACCGCACGATCGACTGGGTCGGCACTGTTAGAGCCTAGGGCAAGACCATCAACCCTATGCCCCATACAACCCAGCGAGTGCATGCAGCGCCGGCACCAAGTCCGGTTAAATAATGCGAGTGTTGCAACAAGAAGAGATTCCGGCGTAAAACATGGATCACTCTATAAAATCTGAATCAGAATGATAACAATGTTGTACATGTTGGAAATGTTCTTCAAAGCCATCATGCCAGTAATGCTGAGTTTGAAAAGTGAATTAAGGAAGCAAGACAGAGAATGACAGCAAGACACAGTGTGTGTGTGTGTGTGTGTGTGAGAGAGAGAGCGTTGAGAGCTGCCATATGTGTTCCTGATGGCCACGATCTGGCTCCTGTGTGTTTGTGTGTCCATGTGTGTGTGTGTGTCATGCTCCAATCTTGCCATCACAGTTCTTGTATTGAGAGAGGAAAAGAGCTGCAGCTGGGACCTGCTGTGGCCCTCTGGCCAGCACACACACACACACACACACACACACACACACACACACACACACACACACACACACACACACACGGTAAAGTACAGAAGTGAAAGGGGATGTGCACACACAGATGTACCGTCTGTCACTGCCAAACACTCACAGATGGCGGCCAGCGGAGTGGATGTGAGAGTAGTGTGTGTGTGTGTGTGTGCGTGCTTGTGATGTGTGGGAAGTTGTCCATGTGTTACAGGTGGGACTTTTGCAAGAGAGCCCTAACTGTAAAACCACAAAATATTTTAGGGACTTTCCTTTTGTGTGTTGATGTAGAAACGCCCTGTGATTCACCAGGTTTCACGCACCGATGTCTCTAATAAAGACAGAATGACGAGAAACAGGAATAAGCAACACAATTCATGGTATCACTCAGGCCACAGTAATACTTTACTGACTGTAGCATCTTTAACAGCAATCCGAAAAAGTATGCGATATTATATGAGAATATACATTTAGGCATTTGGCAGATGCTCTTATCCAGAGCGACTTACATTTTTATCTCATTACACATCTGAGCAGTTGAGGGTTAAGGGCCTTGCTCAAGGGCCCAACAGTGGCAACTTGGTGGTTGTGGGGTTCGAACCTGGGATCTTCCGAACCGTAGTCCAATGCCTTAACCACTGAGCTACCCCTGGCCCCAGAGGTACACTATGTGCATTAGTAGCAATTACAAAAAAATGACACCATAATGTCAGCGTACGTTAGAGACAAAGGAAGGAACAGTGGTGTAACACAGTGGAGTTCCACACGTCGTCCAGTGGGTTTTCTGGTCCCCTCCCAATTCCCAGGTCCATACCAGATTCATTCTAAAATGTCAATAAGTGTATGAATGTGTGCGTTTGTGCATGTTGCCCTGTAATGGACCACATTTGTACTGTGTACGCCCTAAAAATTAAAAAGTCCATAAATACTGTATTCTCACTTTTCTGCCTCATGGTAGTTTCATTAAAAGTACTCTAAAGTTAAGTACTCTTTATCTCCAACTCTAAGAAGGCCTGCACAGGAGAATTTGCCACACGTTTGCAGTACAGTAAGTCCTCTACATATGAACGAGTTAGTTCCAAGAGCCTGTTTGTAAGTCCGATTTGTTCATAAGTCCAACAAACATTGTTTAGGTACTAATATACTAACACAATTGGCTATACACAGTATAAAGCTAACATGTTATGTAGATGATCTTGTCCTTGTTCTTTAGAATCGATGGTCAAATGGTTCATGTTTAAAGAACGAGCAACGTCTGTCCTTGTCACGCTCTCAGTGCCTTCGCGCTGATCAGGGACCTTTTGACATTTCCTTTCCCACGCTGTCAGACCCTCATCACGTGGTCATGCTTTCCCACGCTGTCATCGCTCCTCCCGGACCGCCCCGCCGGCACACCGGTTTCTCATCTGGCGCTGATTTCACCCAGCTTATAAGGAAGCGCAGCGCGCTGCCTCGTGCTGGATTATTGTGTGTTTTTTGGCCATAGTTTTCTCGCGTTTCTGTTCATGACTTTTCACGTTGCCGATCTCACTTGCCTCTCGTTTTTCCCCTCGCCTCCCGATTTGGATTATTGCCACGCTTGGATTTAACGGCTTTGAACTTTCGCTTTCATTTCTCGACCACGGCTCAGCTTCACGTTTTTGCTCGACGCCCTCGCTGACTGATCACACGGCTTTGATCTCTTGCTCTCCTCCTCGACCACGGCTCAGCTTCACGTTTTGGCTCGACGCCCCCGCCGACTGATCACACGACTTTGATCTCTCGCTCTCTACCTGCAACTGGGTCCACTTTCACAGTCCACGTTCTGCAGCCACGCGACAGAATAATCCAGCCAGCACTATGGACCCAGCAGGGTTAGACGGAATGAGACGGGCACTGGAGACCCAAAGTGTGCTCCTTGGAAAGAACCAGGAGGAACTCATCGCCACGAGACAAACTCTAGCTGACGTCATCTCCCAAGTACAACTGCTCCAGGTACCTACAGCTCAGACCTCACACTCTGGAACACCACGAGAGCCACGCCTACCAGCCCCTCCCACCTATGGGGGAGAACCAGGAACTTGCAGGTCCTTCCTCTCACAATGCTCACTGATTTTTGAGCTACAAACCTCCTCCTTCTCATCAGAACGTTCCCGGGTGGCCTTCGAGCTTCTCCAAGGGGCGGACATTTTCACCAAGCTCGACCTACGAAACGCTTATCACCTCGTCCGCATCCGGGAGGGCGACGAGTGGAAAACTGCCTTCAACACACCCACTGGGCATTACGAGTATCTGGTGGTTCCGTTCGGACTGACCAACGCCCCTGCCGTATTCCAGGCCCTCATTAATGACGTTCTCCGTGACTTCTTGAATTCTTTCGTGTTCGTGTACTTGGACGACATTTTGATTTTTTCTCGAGGCCTGGAGGAGCACCGGCACCACGTTCGCCAAGTTCTGCAGAGGCTCCTAGAGAACAATCTCTTTGTTAAAGCCGAGAAATGTGAGTTCCATACAACTTCCACAACGTTCCTAGGGTTTGTCATCTCTCCCTCCAGACTGGAGATGGAGCCCGCCAAGGTCCAGGCCGTCTCCAACTGGCCCACGCCAGCCTCTCGACGTGACCTCCAACGGTTCCTGGGGTTCGCGAACTTCTATCGCCGCTTCATCCGGGGTTACAGTTCTGTCGCCACCCCCCTCACCTCCCTGACTTCCTCCAAGACACAGTTCTACTGGAACAACGAGGCAGACAAGGCCTTCGTGGACCTCAAGAAGCGGTTCACCTCAGCCCCCATACTCACCATACCCGATCCATCTCGCCAGTTTGTGGTAGAAGTGGACGCCTCCAACACTGGCGTTGGGGGAATTCTCTCCCAAAGATCCCCGCGAGACAACAAGCTGCACCCCTGCTCATTCTACTCCCGCCGTCTATCTCCAGCTGAGAGAAATTATGACGTAGGCGACCGAGAGCTCCTGGCCATCAAGTTAGCACTAGAGGAGTGGAGACATTGGCTGGAGGGGACCGAGCTTCCCTTCACAGGAACTTAGAGTACCTGCGCACCGCCAAAAGACTCAATGCCCGCCAAGCTCGGTGGTCGCTATTCTTCTCAAGATTCAATTTCACCCTGTCCTACCGCCCAGGTTCTAAGAACACTAAGCCTGATGCCCTCTCACGTCAGTTCTCCCTACCACAAGATCCCACACCATGCCAACCCATTCTACCATCTTGTTGTCTCGTTGCCGCCTTAGAGCTAGACATCGAGACCAAAGTCAAGCAGGCATTGACTCAGGAGCCCGGCCCAAGCAATGTCCCCCCAGATCGCCTCTTTGTTCCCCCCGGTCTGCGCCCGCAGGTCCTGGAGTGGGGTCATGGATCCAAGCTGTCCTGTCACCCAGGCTCTGCCCGAACGCTCTTTATCATACAACAGTGTTTCTGGTGGTCCACGATGGGGAAGGATGTCTCCAGCTTTGTGGCAGCCTGCGACATCTGCACCCGCTGCAAACCCAACAACCGTCCTCCGGCTGGCCTCCTCAGACCCTTACCCATACCTCACCGTCCCTGGTCGCATATTTCGCTGGACTTTGTAACAGGACTACCCTCATCTGACGGAAACACTTGCATCCTGACCATTGTTGACCGCTTCTCCAAGTCCGTCCACCTAGTCCCGCTCCCCAAGCTCCCGTCCGCCAAAGAGACCGCAGAGCAATTGATACTTCATGTTTTTCGTCTTCACGGCCTCCCCACCGACATAGTTTCAGACCGTGGCCCTCACTTCACCTCACGCTTCTGGGGGGCCTTTTGTAAACTCATCGGAGCCTCTCCTAGCCTATCTTCTGGTTTTCATCCCCAATCCAACGGCCAAACAGAACGAAAAAACCAAGCAATGGAAGTCTCCCTCCGGTGTATGACTACTCGTGATGCCACCACCTGAAGTAAGTTTCTCCCGTGGGTCGAGTACGCTCACAACTCCCTGCCATCTGCCTCAACGGGTCTCTCTCTGTTCCAGTGCTGCCTGGGCTACCAACCACCACTGTTCCCCACTCAAGAGGAGGAGGTAGAGGTCCCCTCGGCACAACACTTTGTCCGCCGCTGCAGACGTACATGGTTACGAGCCAGACGATCCCTGCTGCAAGCATCCCGCTTATACAAGAGACAGGCGGACCGTCATCACTCCAAGACTCCCAGGTATCACATAGGAGACAGAGTCATGCTCGCCACCAGAGACATTCCCCTAAAGACACTTTCACGCAAGCTCTCTCCCCATTTCATCGGACCCTTCACAATAACCAGGATAATCAACCTGTGCGCTGTCCGTCTCCTACTCCCATCGTCTATGCGACGCATCCACCCCACCTTCCATGTGTCCCAGCTACGACGCATTGTAAACTGTACTCTAATCTGTACTGGATTATTGTGTGTTTTTTGGCCATAGTTTTCTCGCGCTTCTGTTCATGACTTTTCACGTTGCCGATCTCGCTTGCCTCTCGTTTTTCCCCTCGCCTCCCGATTTGGATTATTGCCACGCTTGGATTTAACGGCTTTGAACTTTCGCTTTCGTTTCTCGACCACGGCTCAGCTTCACGTTTTTGCTCGACGCCCTCGCTGACTGATC
This sequence comes from Channallabes apus, assembly GCA_030522415.1. Classification (NCBI taxonomy): domain Eukaryota; kingdom Metazoa; phylum Chordata; class Actinopteri; order Siluriformes; family Clariidae; genus Channallabes; species Channallabes apus. The sequence goes on from CM060106.1 coordinate 25,756,737, forward strand.
ACACGGCTTTGATCTCTTGCTCTCCTCCTCGACCACGGCTCAGCTTCACATTTTGGCTCGACGCCCCCACCGACTGATCACACGACTTTGATCTCTCGCTCTCCTCCTCGACCACGGCTCAGCTTCACGTTTTGGCTCGACGCTCGACTACCTGCAACTGGGTCCACAGTCCACGTTCTGCAGCCACGCGACAGTCCTCCTTTCACTTTACTGTATGTTCACTTTTGTCTCCATTATTATTGCTTGCTGCTTCTTAGCAGTAACACCACCATCAACTAGTGGTTTAACGGTGTAGTTGCAGACAGACCAGCGCATACTGTAAGTATAAATGCTCACAATTCCGTAGACCACATTGATTTTACACAGAAGCAGATATCAGGCTACCTATTTTACCTCGCTGCTTGTTACTGTACGTTTTACTTTCATTAACATCTGTTATTGGTTACAGACTCAAATCTGACCTCTGATCTTTGTGTGTGGGTGTCCATGTGCTCTGCAGGTTTCCTCTGGGTATTTCAGTTTTCTCCCACAAACCAGTGAGATGAGTTGTGTGCTTGTGTGTCCCCTTTTTGTTGCCTTGAGTTACTTAGTTTAGTCTGCGGTGACAATACACAAATCGAGTGTGGCTCATTCTTCACACCGTCATTTGTTTCAAAACCACAATGACAAAGATAATGAGACATTATTGTCATTGTAGTAATACTGTACAACGGAATTTGTTTTGTTGCTCTCAGAGACGAGCAGCAGTAAAGAGGATGTAAGAATAAAACATCAATGTCATTTTGAATGCCATGCTGCTGCCCTCTACCCTACTGATTACAGTAAAGTGAAATGAATTGGTGTGTGAGTGTGAGCGGCTATGACTGTATGGTTAACTGAGTGGAGTGAAAAGTCTCTGCAGGTGTGTGTCTGTGTGTGTGTTCAGGATTTCACTTATAAAGAAGCAGCTCCCTAATGTGTAACCTAATAACCAAGATCATTATTCGGAATCATTCAGAAGTGTGTATGGCTCACACACTTATAACAAAACAGGTGCTGATGATCTTTACAGAGCAGAAGTAGCAGAAACACATCTCAAGATCAACTGTTCAAAGGAGATTCATGCAGTTTTTGGACGCCTTCAGCAAAACTTTACAATGTAGAAAGAAATAAAAATCAAGAACCATCATGGATCATGGATATACACACACACATACAAACATATATACACACACACATGCACATACTGTACATATATACCCTAGTAAAAAAAAAAAAAAGTATGCTAAGTATATTAAATCCTAGCGTGCCAAAGCATACTTAAATGTACTTGCTCCAGACTAATGACTAGTATACTTGAAGTTTGCTATTTTGGAACAACTAATTTTGTACTAAGTGTATTTAAGTTGTAATTAAATTGTACAAAAGCACAAATTTAAGTGTATTAAGTATACTTTTGTGTGCTAAAGTGGAACAACTTTAAGTATACTTAGTACACTTAAAGTATATGGCTGTGTGTGTACTAACGTACATACCTGACAGTATTATTAATACAATTTAAGTATATATTTAATGTATTATAAGTACATTACAGCTATTTTTACTGTATTACAAATACATGATTAATATACTATGAGTATATTCTAATTGCAGCAGTAGCATGCTGTTATACTTCTGGACAATTACAAATACTCAAAGTACACTTTGTGCTTGTGTTGTAAAGTATAATACAAATATACTTTATTGTATCATACAGTACATAAAACCTTCTATAATACTGTATTGCAAATGTGTTACCAGTACACTAAAGGTGTTTAGGATAATTTACAAATGATAAATACATTTTCTACACTATAACATGTTTTTGAAACACATTACATCAGTAATTATGAGGCAGATTTTATTCATGAGTTCAACAGATTTAATTTGCACAAGGTTACGAAAAAGCACTACTATAGTTTATTTGTGTTCAACAAAACTCAGGTTGTCTCACAAACACACAAACTAAAATATAAACTGGTGTGTGAACACAGACAGACATTAGTATTAGAATCTACAGCTACAGTATTAGTTTAAACCTGGTGTGTTGATTCTGTTGATTCTGACAGAGACTGAAAACAGGCCGAGAGCTACAGAGCCATTATACCACAAGCAAAGTACAGAACACATCAACAACAAATTACACAATACAAACTATAGATTAAAGTATGTACTTAATTACAAATTACCTAACAAAAACCGTTAAATTTACCTTATGCCGATGAAAATAAAATAATAACGATACGAACTAACGCACGCGATGATGCAGCTTCAGCCGTTAATTCAAACTAGAAGTAGAGAACTGGGGAGCCAATCAGAGAACGGACAGTCCGAATCTGCCCGCCTCCAGCCTCTTATTGGCTGGTGGGGCGCTGTCTAGTCTCCGGTTGGCTGGAATAGTTGCAGAGTTTACAAGGCTGCTGCAGTTTGTGTGTCGCTCTATGACAGTGAGCGGACAGAAGAGTGAGAGAGTAAAAACATAAATTATCTTGAACGGCAAAAGTGATTTTGAGCGCGCAGGAACGAGTTTGAGATCGCGCGCGCGAGGGAGAGATTCAGCGTGCAAAAACGAGTCTAAAAGCACACGAGAGAGTAGTGCACTCAATATAAGTACATATTAATAAGTATATTTACATTTAACTGATAATATACTGAGACTACCGTATATTAAAATTTGTATTCTAATATATACTTTCTGTACATTTGTACAATGATTATTTCGAGCATATCTTTTTTTAAATATACCAAAAATATATTGAAAAACAAGTTTAAATAAGTATACTTTGGAAATTAGACCAGCCTTTCACTTAAAGTATATTTGTCAAGACCCCGGTCTGATCATTGAGTTAAATCTTTTTTCTTTTCTCCTTTCCTCTCTCCCAGTGTTTACATGTCTATTCTAGCACATGGTGTTTGTTTTGATCCTTCGCCATGTGCTCGTGTCTGTGACATCACCACCATCCCTCCCACTTCCTCCTTATCACTCTATCAAGATGATTTCACTCACCTGTTCCCCTCGTTTTCGTTGTAATCAGTCACCCTATTTATTCCCTCTTGTCCATCGTCCTGTGTCAGATCGTTGTCCCATGTCGCTAGCTGTATCGCCTGTCCGTTTCTTGTTCTGTCTAGTCCTGTATGTAGAGTTTATTTTGGCTCCAAGCCAGTATCCGTCGGTCCTGTTTTCCACCTATTTTTCCCCTCCTCTCTCCCGTGGTTTTTTGTCCTTTTGCACCCAGGCGGGATCCTGTTTTTCTTTTCTTAATTTGCACTGCAGTCTCCCGTCCCGAAGCCGGCCGGCTCTTGCTCTTCTTCGCGGCCGTGCAGTTCAGCGGACTTCGGTCCTATCGCCCCCTGCTGGCCGCCAAAGGAACTACAGCCTCGTCTCCTGGTTAAGGCCCTTTTTCTCTACGGAGTGGTTTTTGTTTTTTCCCCTTTTGGGACGTTGGCGCTCCTGGGTTTTGCTTTAAAGAAAAGGAGAAGAAAAGAAGAAAGCAGTGCAGCTTGTTACTGATCTTATTTTTGTACTTTTATTTATTTATTTATTTATTTATTTATTTGTTTTTTCCTTTTCTGTCTGAGTCAAGGCATATCTGCAACCAATAAAATCTTGAAGGAGACCTGCACTTGTGTCCGTTCTGATTCCCTAACAGAACGATCTGACCAGCATGGACACAGCAGGTCCAGACCCCATCAGATCAGCAGTAGCCCATCAGGGGGTGCTCCTAGGCCAGCATGAGACCCGCTTGACCAGCACCACGAGAGAGGTCGAGTTCCTCGCCACCCAGGTGGCAGACCTCACGGCGCGCATCCAGGAACTCCAGCGGGAGGCCGCTCAAGCAGGTTCTGTCCACCTCTCCTCACGTCACGATCAGGAGCCCCGCTGCAACAACCCACCTCCCTACGACGGGGACCCTAACTCCTGCCGAGCCTTCCTGACACAATGTTCGGTAGTGTTCGCCCTCCAGCCGCGCACATTTGCAGCAGAAGAGACAAGGGTGGCATTTGTTTTGACTCTTCTTACAGGCAAGGCCCGTGAATGGGGAACTTCTGTCTGGGAGTCCAGAGCCCCATGTTGTGACTCATTTAACGAGCTTCGACAGGAGATGTTGAAGCTTTTTGATAGGTCCGTCAGAGGACAGGAAGCAGCGGACAAGCTCGCACGGCTCCGTCAGGCAGGTCGCTCAGTCACAGAGTTTGCCATTCAGTTCAAGACCTTAGCAGCCTCCTGTGACTGGAATGAGGCCGCCTGTCGGGCAATGTTCCGGGTAGGGCTCGAGGAGGATATCCAGGATGAACTGGCCACTCATGACCTGCCCCACGACCTTGAAGACCTCATCGACCTGGCACTCCGCATCGAGGCTCGTCTCTGTCGTCGGCACCAGCGCCGGATGGTCCGTTCCTCTAGCAGGGTGGAGGGTTCTAACCCCCCTGTGGCGACCGTTGACCTGCCAGAACCTGAACCCATGCAGCTGGGACGCCTCCGTCTAACACCCCAGGAAAAACAACTGCGTCTGACCAAAGGCCTGTGCCTCTATTGTGGCAAGCCAGGCCACTTTGCCGCAGCCTGCCCAGCAAAAGCCAAGGCTCACCAGTGAAGCGGGGGATCCTGGTGAGCGCTATTCCTTTTTCACAATCCCCCTCCTCTCGCACACTTTTATCTGTCTTAGTTCAGTTTGGGGAGACTTCACAGTCATGCTCGGCCTTGGTCGATTCAGGGGCTGAGGGCAATTTTATGGACAGCTCGATAGCTGCAAGTTTGGGTATTCCAGCTATTCCCTTGCCTGAACCTATCCCTGCCCGGTCCTTAAATGGGACCTTAATTACTACTGTTTCTCACCAGACACCCAAAGTTAGCCTAGTGGTCTCAGGCAATCACCGTGAGGAGACCACGTTGTACCTTCTGGACTCCCCTAGTGCTCCTATAGTGTTGGGGCACCCCTGGTTGGTACAACATGGCCCTCACGTTGATTGGTCTGGAAATTCTGTCCTGTCTTGGAGCCAAAATTGTCTTGCTTCTTGTCTTGGTCCTGCCCCTTTTTCTGGTTCTGTTTGTCCTGTGTTGCAGGTGGAGGTTGCTGATCTGTCCGGGGTCCCGGCGGGGTACCACGACCTGCGGCTGGTGTTCAGCAAGTCCCGGGCCATGTCCTTGCCTCCTCATCGCCCTTATGACTGTGCCATTGAGCTCCTCCCAGGCACTTCTCCGCCCAAGGGTCACTTGTATTCCCTTTCAGGTCCGGAAAGAGAGGCCATGGACACCTATATTAACGAATCACTCAAAGCCGGCCTCATCCGCCCCTCCTCTTCTCCTGCGGGTGCGGGGTTCTTCTTTGTCAAGAAGAGAGATGGTTCCCTGCGTCCCTGTATTGACTATCGTGGGCTGAATGACATTACCATTAAGAACAGGTATCCCCTCCCTCTTATGTCTTCAGCTTTCGAACTTTTGCAGGGAGCCAAGGTCTTCACCAAGCTTGACCTGCGCAATGCCTACCACCTTATCCGCATTCGGGAGGGAGATGAGTGGAAGACAGCTTTCAACACACCCACGGGACACTTTGAATACCGGGTCCTTCCGTTTGGTCTGACCAACGCTCCTGCTGTCTTCCAGGCCCTGGTCAACGATGTGCTGAGAGACATGGTAAATCAATTTGTCTTTGTGTACCTAGATGACATCCTGATATTTTCTCCCTCTTTGCAGGTACACACTCAGCATGTCCGCCAGGTGTTGCAACGGCTTTTGGAGAACCAACTATTCGTGAAAGCGGAGAAGTGTGTCTTCCATGCAAGGTCGGTTTCGTTCCTGGGGTTCGTGATTTCGGCGGGTGAGATCAGAGCCGACCCTGCTAAGATAAGGGCGGTAGCTGAGTGGCCAACTCCTGACTCTCGGAAGGCTCTGCAGCGGTTCCTGGGGTTCGCCAACTTTTATCGGCGTTTCATCCGGAACTTCAGTCAGATGGCTGCACCCTTAACAGCGCTCACTTCTCCAAAGGTACTGTTTAAATGGAGTAATGAGGCCCAGGAATCCTTTGATAAATTAAAGTCCCGGTTTGTCTCTGCTCCTGTCTTGTCTACTCCAGATCCTGAACTACAGTTTATCGTTGAGGTGGACGCTTCAGATGTTGGAGTTGGTGCGGTCCTGTCACAACGCTCTCTTCGGGATGGGAAGGTGCATCCATGCGCCTTCTTCTCCCACCGCCTGAACCCCACTGAGCGGAATTACGACATAGGTAATCGGGAGTTGTTGGCAGTCAGACTGGCTTTGGGTGAGTGGCGTCACTGGCTGGAGGGCGCAGTCCAACCATTCATGGTCTGGACTGACCACAAGAATTTAGAATACATCAACTCGGCCAGAAGACTAAATTCCAGACAGGCCCGCTGGTCCCTTTTCTTTAGCCGTTTTAATTTTACACTCTCTTACAGGCCTGGGTCTAAAAACACCAAACCGGACTCCCTTTCTCGGCTATTTGAGACCCCTGAGAAGGAGACCTCCGTCGACACCATCCTGCCCAAGGGCATGGTGGTGGCTGCGCTCTCATGGGACGTCGAGAGGGAGGTTCAGGAGGCCCTGCAGAAGTGCCGTGTACCCAGAGGGGTTCCAGCGGGCAAGCTGTATGTCCCTTTGAGACTGCGCTCCAAAGTCATCCAGTGGTGTCACTCATCCAGACTGGTTTGTCACCCAGGAGTTCGGAGATCGTTGGCCTCCATCCGTCAGCGATTTTGGTGGTCCACCATGACCAAGGATGTCAGGCAGTTCGTGGCAGCTTGCTCAGTTTGCGCCCAGAACAAGAGTTCACCTTCGCCTCCCGTTGGTCTTCTTCGCCCATTACCCATCCCCGCCCGCCCGTGGTCACATCTAGCTCTTGATTTTGTCACGGGCCTCCCCGAGTCAAGGGGCAACACCGTCATTCTCACGGTGGTGGACCGCTTCTCCAAAGCAGCCCACTTCATCCCTCTCCCCAAGCTCCCCTCCGCCAAAGAGACTGCTCAGGTGGTGGTTGACCAAGTATTCCGGATTCATGGTCTTCCGGTAAACGTGGTCTCTGATAGGGGCCCACAGTTCGTCTCTCGGTTTTGGAAGGAATTTTGCAGACAGATCGGGGCCTCAACGAGTCTGTCATCTGGATTCCACCCCCAGACCAATGGGCAGTCTGAGCGGGCTAACCAGGATTTGGAACGTGCTCTCCGCTGCCTGGCATCCCACAATCCGACCTCCTGGTGTCAACAGTTGTCCTGGGTAGAGTATGCCCACAATACTCTACCGGTTTCTGCCACAGGTATGTCACCATTTCAGTGTTCTGTTGGCTATCAACCCCCTCTGTTCCCTTCACAGGAACCCGAAGCGGCAGTCCCGTCTGCCTTGGCTTTTGTCCAACGTTGCCGGCGCACCTGGAGAAAGGCTAAGGAGGTCTTGGCCCGGACTAGTAGACGGACCAAAGCCGCGGCCGATCGCCACCGGACTCCTGCCCCTAACTATGTTTGTGGTCAAAGGGTATGGCTTTCTACCAAGGACTTGCCTCTCAGGGTGGTCTCGCGCAAGTTGGCTCCCAAGTTCATTGGTCCGTACCGGATCACAAAGGTCTTGAACCCAGTGGCGATCCGGCTCAAGCTTCCTTCCACGCTTGGTCGGGTACACCCAGTATTTCATGTTTCTAGGGTTAAACCTGTGTATTCCTCCCCTCTTGCCCCTTCTGCTCCGACCCCCCCTCCCCCTCGTCTAGTGGATGGCTCCCCAGTATACACTGTTAGGAGGTTGCTGGACGTCCGTCGCAGAGGTCGGGGTTTTCAGTATCTAGTGGACTGGGAGGGCTATGGTCCAGAGGAGAGGAGTTGGATTCCGGCCCGGGATGTTCTGGATCGGGCGCTGGTCGTGGACCTCTGTCGACGACGAGGTGAGCCCCTCCCTGGGGGCGCCTAGTGGCGCCCATGGGGGGGGGGTACTGTCAAGACCCCGGTCTGATCATTGAGTTAAATCTTTTTTCTTTTCTCCTTTCCTCTCTCCCAGTGTTTACATGTCTATTCTAGCACATGGTGTTTGTTTTGATCCTTCGCCATGTGCTCGTGTCTGTGACATCACCACCATCCCTCCCACTTCCTCCTTATCACTCTATCAAGATGATTTCACTCACCTGTTCCCCTCGTTTTCGTTGTAATCAGTCACCCTATTTATTCCCTCTTGTCCATCGTCCTGTGTCAGATCGTTGTCCCATGTCGCTAGCTGTATCGCCTGTCCGTTTCTTGTTCTGTCTAGTCCTGTATGTAGAGTTTATTTTGGCTCCAAGCCAGTATCCGTCGGTCCTGTTTTCCACCTATTTTTCCCCTCCTCTCTCCCGTGGTTTTTTGTCCTTTTGCACCCAGGCGGGATCCTGTTTTTCTTTTCTTAATTTGCACTGCAGTCTCCCGTCCCGAAGCCGGCCGGCTCTTGCTCTTCTTCGCGGCCGTGCAGTTCAGCGGACTTCGGTCCTATCGCCCCCTGCTGGCCGCCAAAGGAACTACAGCCTCGTCTCCTGGTTAAGGCCCTTTTTCTCTACGGAGTGGTTTTTGTTTTTTCCCCTTTTGGGACGTTGGCGCTCCTGGGTTTTGCTTTAAAGAAAAGGAGAAGAAAAGAAGAAAGCAGTGCAGCTTGTTACTGATCTTATTTTTGTACTTTTATTTATTTATTTATTTATTTATTTATTTGTTTTTTCCTTTTCTGTCTGAGTCAAGGCATATCTGCAACCAATAAAATCTTGAAGGAGACCTGCACTTGTGTCCGTTCTGATTCCCTAACAATATTTTCCAATAATATATCTTTGGAACGCGTACTATAATACAATCATTTTTAAGTATATTTAAAGTTTAATTCCAAAATTTGGTAGAAGCATGATGTTAGTATACTTTTTATATATTAACTGATGGTACAACTTTTTGTTAGTATATTAGCAGTGTATTATCGAGGATTTCAATATATTTGTAATACACTAAAGTGTATTTTTTTTCACTGGGGTATACTGTATACACACACACACACACACACAGTTATGGGTGTAATTGAGGATCTCTGACACAAAATTTTCTTGTGGTTGTGTTATCGTCAAATTTCATTAAATTTGTGTGTGTGTGTGTGTGTGTGTGTGTGTGTTTAAGTATCTCTGACACAAAATGTGTTTTCTTGTGGTTGTGTGATGGTTAACTTCCATGTGTAAGTGTGTGTGTGGGCATGTGTTGGGAACATACTGTATATGTGCTTTTATGTCCTATACGATCATGTGTAAAAGTTAGTGCCCCCTCTTTTAACCGTGTCATTACTTATTTTACAAAAATGAAGCTAAAAAAACTAAGTACCCCTTTAATGCTTCCACTGGATTTAAGAGGGTAAGCCAGGTGGGGTACTTTTTTTTTTGTTGCATGCATGTGAAAGGATTAGTCTTAGTACTGTATGTCTTCATATTACTAATGTTTTAACATGAGCCAATAGTTTTAACTAACAATAATCTTTGCTGTTATTATATATAGTATATCTGTGAGTTTTTTGTGACAATGATTGCATGTTCATGGAAGAGTAAGATAAGTACGCTTATAACAGTAACTGTAAATATGTGTTTTTCTTCATCGTTGCCTGGCACTGAAAAAAAAAAAAAAAGGGGGGAAAAAATTAATGTTTTGGGCTGCTGAGGTGATCAGTAATCAGTCATGCGCAGCTCTACAGTGTGACCTGTTCAAGCTCTGATAAGTTTATTAAAGCGTTAGCTGATCGGCTCGCCGGGCCTTTATCTGTTCTGCGCCGTGTCAGCGCTATTCACATGTCTACTACTACCAACACACACACACACACACACACACACACACTGCAGCTAATTGCAGCTTATTGCAATGAGTCACTTTTCCATCCATAACACATAGTATGATCCATGCACTAGGTCAGAGTTCATGCATCCATACCACTTGTCTTATTCTGTGTAGGGTCACATGGGGTTGAGTTCTGTTCCAGGGTACCCAGGGCACAAGACGGGTGATACCATGTGAATGGGGTGCCAACTCACACACTCATACACCCTATCACATTGATTTAAAAACACCAATCATCCTTCTCCACATGTCTGAGGTTTCCTCCTGGTAATCCGGTTTCCTTACATACAAGTTGGACTAAATGGTATTTCCAAATTCCTTGTAGTGTGAGGGATTGGCACCCGTCCCCCACTTTGTGCACATGACCCCCGACATGGGTGAGAGAGTGAAAGTGTTAATGGTCGGGGATTTAGAGAATACAAAGCACAAAGCCTATGCACCATTTCTATATAAAAAAAAAATTACAAGTCATTTGCACATTATTCTCATGAGATAACGCTGCAAACTCTTCTGTGCCATGGTGTGCCCCTGATTATTAGCAAAGATGAAGGTGCTATTTAATTCTTCCTGATTATTGTTGCCGTAGTTGCCATTATGGTACATTTAGTGTGTTTTATCCCCAGTGTTTCACAAGTTTTTTTTTTTAACTATCTAGCATGAGAAGAAAAAAAGGCAATGTGTACAATACAGGGTTTGGATTATTGAACACTAGCGTAAGTACCCATACTTTTACTGGGAAAAGAGTTTGTATAAATATTTAAAAGGTTACAGCTAGAAATAAGCTGATCAGCTTTAATGCAATCAGTGATATTATTATTTCAGTTTGAAGCCCACGTAGACGTCAGCATGTCTTTCTGTACGGCAGAGTTCTCTAATATATTAATACAAAGAAATTAATATTTTGTTAAGTACAGTATCTTACACCCTGCTTCACTGTTAAAAGTATGACCTTATCTCAGTATAAATATTCAGTTTATTTTTTCTAATTAATATCTATTGGTGCAGGTGTTTGTTCACATTGAGGAAGTGGCGCATTAGTAGCTTTTTTAAAGTTGATTATTAAATCTGGCATAAACATACAGTATATGTAACTGTTCATAACATCACTTTTACTCAACATTTTGATTTCACTGATGGTGCAGATTAAACTTTAGGCAGATATCCAAGGACTCGGACAGTTTAGTGTGAGACTAAGTTCTGAGACTGGTTTCTAGTTCTCCAATGTATGAAACATAAAGATATCATTGAAAGAGTGAGTTCTGACTAATGTACTTTTTAAAATTATTTATATAGATTTTCTTTAAATGATAGAATTTCAACACTAGACTAATTTTCTTTTACATCATCTGTGTATTTTTTTTAATTTTTTTTTTATTTCGAGTTGTAAACACTACGCTGGTATGTTATGATGTGCTGCTGCTTAATGACTTTAATTTTAAGGTCGTTAGTGCGGATTTATTTCAGGGCAAATATTAATGGATTCCATTGATTCAAACAAAGTCCTTTAGTGACTGAGCATCTCGTACAGCACATGGTGGTATTGATTAGTGCTAGAACGAAGAAGCTTCAGAAAAAAAAAAGAAATGTGTGCGTGTGTGTGTATATATGTGTGTGTGTGTGTGTGTGTGCTTCATGGCTGAGTGCAGCACTAGAGAGTATGTGAGAGGCAAACAGCCATATGGCGCCACGTCCTGCACCTGCTGAACCTCCTCCTCCTCCTCCTACGAAAGTCCCACTAACAACTCTGACGCTAAACAAACACTGCAGCAGTGTTGATGCCGATACATCACGGAAACATATGTGTAATTTATGATCTTTCTGTGTCCTTAGAGATGCTTTTAAGGAACTGATTCTAGTCAACAATGTATTTTATTATTTATATGTGACTACAAAAATATGAAAAACTGTGCCTATTTTAACACTGAGATCATAGTATTTTGTGACATAATAAATCGTATTTATAAATTGGCATTGGTTTCATAGCTTCTACGCTGTTCACATGTTTAATTTTGGGAATACATACATACATACATATGCTTGGATCTATTATTACAAGAAAATAATTTTTGTCCTTATATAGAAGTTTCCTAATGACTCTTAACTTAAATGAACTATTACTGTAACAGTCACAACACCCCCTATAGAGCCAATAGAGCCACAACAGACTACACCCAACACTGCACTACACAGCCTCGTTCACACTCACCTGAGTTCTCATCGTGCACACCTGTTCATAATCACACACAGCCTATATAAACAGTCTCTGAATACATGCTCAATGTGAACTAACGGCTTAGTTTTCCCACCAAGCCTGATGTACTCTAGCCCTTAAAACTAAGAGCACTTTACCCATTTCCCCCCCCCCCCTTTTAATAAACATCATACACTGTATAGGGTTCGGGATTGTGCGATATAACATGACCTATCATTTTTTTTCTCAGCACAACCTAGGCAATATGAATTTTATTAGATTTTAACTATACAAACATGACAGAACAAAAACAAGCAAAGAAATAGCACAGATATGACCAAATAAATGATAATAATAATAATAATAATAATATGCTCATTTTGAGAGTTCTACATCTTTGTCCATGTCATAAGAGTAATGATAACTTTGGTTCTACCTGACATATCTAAAAACCCAAATGCACAGTCTGATGTCTGAAGCCTCACACAACCGGCAAGGCTTCACATATTTTTTTTTATTCCTCATTGATCCGTACTGTGTTGCCAGGACAGATCTGTGCCGCTTGGATTTTAAGGGTTTTAACCAAGCTTTTGTTTTTTGTATGATGATTTTTTTTTTCTTGTTCTGCTCTCTGAGTTTTGTTTTGGATTGTGAATTCGTCTGTGTAATTCAAAGTCAGTGCACACTGACTGACCTTCTTCCTGACTCTGTTGGTGATTTTGCTTTATAGAATATAAATGACATCAGAGTAAGTTGGTAGTAATACAAACAGTTTGGAACAAGAAGTATGGTGAAATACTATAGAAAAGCTCTTAATGTTGCCAGATCAATGTGTCTCTCCACCCTTATAAAAGATAACAAATGTAATTAATAGAAGGGCGGCACGGTGGTGTAGTGGTTAGCACTGTCGCCTTGCACCTCCAGGGTCTGGGTTCGATTCCCCAGCCAGGCTCGATTCCCGTCTCTGTGTGCATGGAGTTTGCATGTTCTCCCCGTGCTTGGTGGGTTTCCTCCGGGTACTCCGGTTTCCTCCCACAGTCCAAAGACATGCAGGTTAGGCTAATTGGCGTTCCTAAATTGCCCGTAGTGTGTGATTGGGTGTGTGAGTGTGTGTATGTGTGTGTGTGCCCTGCGATGGATTGGCACCCTGTCCAGGGTGTACCCCGCCTAGTGCCCGAAGTCTCCTGAACACAGGATTAAGCGGTATAGAAAATGAATGAATGTAATTAATAGATTCTTATACTAGTGTGCATTTAAAAACAAATCCTGAATTCATCTCTCAACACTCTTAGGATATGAACCTAAATCTTTTAAACTAGCAGGAATTAAACCCTTGATTGATCTTGTGTCATGCCACCTAAGTGAATGCAATCTCACTAAGCTGAAAAATTATTTGTTTCATCAAAACCTTTGTGAATACGTTTTCCTTGGGTAAAGGATCTGAGTTATCGGACTCATCGGCATAGCATGTGTTGGCAAACTGGTATGATTTGATTGTGTCTTCCACAGTCGTGATCTCACTCAGGTTTGTTGACAGTGAAATGGCTGCTTGTTTTACTTTCAGTAAGCCGTCATGTCTGTTTTCTAGACTATATACAGTAGCTAAGTCTTAGGGCATGAGGCAGGGTACACCCTGAACAGGGTGCCAATCCATCGTAGGGCAAACATACACAATTTGGGAACGCCAATCATCTTCATGTCTTTAGACCGTGGAACGAAACCGGAGAACATGGAGGAAAACCACTAAGCATGGGGAGAAAATGCACACAGAGATGGGAATCGAACCAGGCCAGGAATTCAATCCGGGACCCAGGAGGTGCAAGGCGACAGTGCTAACCACTAGGCCACCTTTCCACCCTGCGTCTCAAGTCAGTAGTCTCATAAAGACCTGAAGTAATGAAGAGTTTGAGTTCAAAATAATAAAGATCACTAAATAATAAAGACTAGGACTATTTAAGAGTTAAAGTCCCAGTGACTGGGGCAAATCAGTAGTCTAACTGCTACAGCACCGCTTGATTCCAAATAACCCTGGTGTAAACTTGTGGAATAACAGGCCTGTACACCTGGACAAACCAAGGTTGAGTGAAAAAATTTAGTCCTAGTGTCTGGGACAAATCAAGAGGTCAAATTGAAGTGAAATCAAGCGCTTCAGTCACAACAGCAGGGGTAAAGGGACTGTAAGTCATAAAAAATTTATTAAATAACTAATTAAATATTTGAGGCTTGAAGACTGGAACAAATCAGGGTTTGACTGACTAGACTAAGTGTCCTAAACAATAGAAGAAACCAACAATTAAATCATAAAATCATATAGTGTTACTTACATACAAGAATAGAAGTATATTTTGTTAGCGTGTAATAAGTTTTTTTGTATGTAGTCAAGCCTTTAAAAAAAACACATCAATAGGCTTTCGGTTCAATGTAAACATACAGTACACTTTGCAATTAATATCTGTATCTACACTATATAAATATAAATAGATGTATTTTTGTAATGTTATTTTAGTTATTTCCGGGTACATACTGTATAATGAGTTTACTATGCTGGATTTATTTGAACACAGCCTCCTACAGTACAAGGGTTCATGGACCAGTAATGAATCTGTAATGGCTCTCCAGTAATGTTGTATGTGTGTGTGTGTGGGTGTGTGTGTGTGTGTGTGAAAGAGGATATGCCATGACTCTCACACAATAAGAGAAGGAATCTTTCCCTCTTTCTCTGTGGTATTTTTCTGTGCACCTGTTTGGCACAGACAGTCCTTGCAAAGCTCCAGATCTTAAGAAAACTCTATAAGTTAAACCGTTCCCATCTGTCACCACACACAGATGCACAGTGGCTCCTGCTATCTCTCTCTCTCTCTCTCTCTCTCTCTCTCTCCTTTTTTTCCACTCCTGCCTTGGCACCAGCTCAAGAACTGTCAAACCACACCTGCTATATTAAGTACGTTGTCTAAGACACACAAATAAATTCCCACACTCCTGAGCATGTACATACACACACACCCCATCACCCCATCACCCACTCAAACAAAATGTTGATAAATTGTCTTGGAAGATGTCCATAGTTTGTCTCATGAGCATGAAAGAGATAATCTGTTAGATCATCTATTAATGGTTGCAAATGAGTCACAACGAATGCAAAAGGACCAAAAGCAGAAATTTCAATGATCTGTGTGCTTTAACTACCACTGTAGTACCGTAGGGATTTGAATGTCTTGTTCCCAATGCTTCAATGAGAAAACATACAGTATATACAGTGGAACCTCGGATTACAAGTAACGCCGTTTACGAGTGTTCCACAAGACGATCAAAGATTTTTAATAAATTTTGACTTGAAAAACGAGTGTTGTCTTGGTTTACGAGCACCGAGTATCATGTCATGTCATCACAACTGAGCCAATGGTTTTCTCTCTCTCTTGCGCTGCGGAATTGTAGGTAATCATCTCCTCTGCTGGGTGAATACACACACACACACACACACACACACACACACACATACCAGGGCATGACATTAACTTTTTTTGCTTACTGGCCAGTGTGGCTAGTGGATTTCCGGAGTCACTCGCCATTCAGCCTTTTTACTAGTCACAATTTTGTTACCAGAAAATCGCAGTTTTTTCTTCACCATGATACGTTAATGTTTGTTATATCAAGATTTACTTATAAATGACAGCATACACTGTATCACTATAGTAGTAGTCAAGTATTCAGTACTGTTAAGATCCCAATATAAAAACATGCAAACATGAACAGTATATTCTGCTTATTGCTGTTACCACGTGAAATTGAAAAATAACAGATTCAGTACAACTGAACTCATTCTGATATTAAAAATACAGCAACTCAGAACATTTATCATTTTAGTGTTATTATGTGTACTATTATCAGGTATTATTATTCATTATGTATTATTATATCAGAATTCTGAGTTAGGACAATGGACTCTGGTCTATCTTGTAGTGTTGACTCTTTATAGTGTGAGGTAATTCAATCAATTGATGAATTTTCTATCATTCAACATGAAATCTAAATAGATTTTAATAGTGATTACTTTTTTATATATAATCTGTAAATAACCTGCGAAAGGGACAAAACATTCTCATCCTGTTGAGAAGCAATAGCCCTTTAAGGAAACGATACACACACCAAACAGGAAGTAAAAGTGTGTGTGTGTGTGTGTGTGTGTGTGTGTGTGTGTGTGTGTGTGTGTGTATGTGTGCATGTGTGAACATGTGTAGAGAAAGGTATTAAATGTCATCATTACATTCATGCGCGAAATATTACGTTGCAATGCGTTTATTATATTGGATGACTTTAGAGAAAACTACAACAAAAATATATTATCATACCAAAGAATAAACTACCCGCCAAAGTGGCTAGTGAGACTAAAGTTATTACCCGCCACAGCCGAATTCTACCCGCATTTGGCGGGTGCCAATGTTAAGCCCTGACACACACACACACACACACACACACGCACACAAACACACACGCACACTCTCTTACACAAAAACTCTGCAAGCACTAAAACCCAGCAGGGGAGACGATTATCAAGAACCTTAAAAAGTGAAGGCAAAAGAAATGCAAAAAGTGTGTGTGTTTGTTTGGGAACCTGAGAGGAGGGGGCTGTAAAGGCGAGTGTGTGAGTGTGTGTGGTGTACACGTGAGAAGTGGAACGAAAATCATACATGATTCCAAACATCTTTTACAAATAAATAACTGCAAAGTGGGGTGTGCGTAATTATTCAGCCCCCTTTGGTCTGAGTGCAGTCAGTTGTCCATAGACATTGCCTGATGAGTGCTAATGACTAAATAGAGTGCACCTGTGTGTAATCTAATGTCAGTACAAATACAGCTGCTCTGTGACGGCCTCAGAGGTTGTCTAAGAGAATATTGGGAGCAACAACACCATGAAGTCCAAAGAACACACCAGACAGGTGTGTTCGCATGTGTACACCACTTTGTATTGGTCTTTCACGTGGAATTCCAATAAAACTGATTCATGTTTGTGGCTGTAATGTGACAAAATGTGGAAAAGTTCAAGGGGGCCGAATATTTTTGCAAGCCACTGTATTTGAAAACCCAAATGCATGTATCACTTTTAAATTGTCGGCAATTATCTGTGCTGCTTGCGTTTTAATAAGGAGTCAAGAGAAAATCGTCTCAGTTCGAAAGTAGGAACTTCAATATCAGCTCCTGCTTCATAGTCCATTCTCACACTTCTGTGTTCCTTGATGTAGAAAGTTAAATACTATAGCAGTGTTCGAGAACTTCTGTTTAGGTTCTATACAATGTGAGAATGACCAAATGTTTACCACAACGTGAATACACAACCTATCCAAAAGATCCAGCAGTGTCTTATAGGGTACTTGTTGCTGCCAGGCTCCTTGTCCTCCAGGTAAAAACCCAGTTGAGCGTTACATTGTATGTAACCAGCCACAAGATAGGACTTGCATTTAAGAATTTTTTTTATTTTTATTTTGAGATGTGATGTATAATACTGCAGTGATTATGCAAATAATGCAAGATGTGACATGCAAATAATACTGCAGTTTGCATAAAACAACAACAATTTTAATTTGCACGAAACTGCTGAAATAAAATACTTTTACAGAGGTGGACTTTTGGAAATGTTTAAAAGTTCATTCATTCATTTTCTATACCGCTTAATCCTGTGTTCAGGGTCGCGGCGACCTGGAGCCTATCCCAGGAGACTTCGGGCACTAGGCGGGGTACACCCTGGACAGGGTGCCAATCCAACGCAGGGCACACACACATACACACACACACAATCACACACTACGGGCAATTTGGGAATGCCAATTAGCCTAACCTGCATATCTTTGGACTGTGGGAGGAAACCGGAGTACCCGGAGGAAACCCACCAAGCACGGGGAGAACATGCAAACTCCATGCACACAGAGACGGGAATCGAACCCAGACCCTGGAGGTGCAAGGCGACAGTGCTAACCACTACACCACCGCGCCTGTTTAAAAGTTACTCTTCTTAAACCAGTTGCAGTTTAGCACATTTCATTCACCAACCAACACCACCATGACACATTGTGTTAGTGTATAATATACTGTAGCCTCTCTCTATTTTATTTTCCCTGATGCTCACCCTACTGTCATAACCAGCCTCTTGGCTGCTCTAGATTTGTGCCACCCTGAATTAAGGGCAGATGGAAATTAAGGTTCCCCCCCTGAGAGATTCCTCCAGGTGTATGTCATAGGAGAGAAGAATCTGACCTGAATCCAGACATGTTTTCGTTTCACGGGTTTTACAAACTGAATCGAGTGTAAATACTTTTACTTAAGCTGAAGATTTAATGGAAGGCATTGTCTTAGACAGCTTTTACTAAACGAGTGCAGGGACGACCCAGACAGACAGTCAAGGACAGCTACTGTCACATATCTGTTGCAGCCAATTAGACAAAAGCACATTGCAATCTCTAGGCATAGAAGTTTCTAAAATGTAATTTTATATAAAAATAATGAATTGTGGGAACTTACATAACAGGATATCCTTGTTAGAATAACCTTGCAATGGCCAATATTTTCCTTTCAGGATAAGTTTAAAAGGCAAAGATTTATTGAATAGTCAGTGATTATGTATCAATCGTGCACCGATCAATACTCTAATGATATGATATCTCAATACACTTGCCTGTGCTTCTTTCAGATCCTTTCCCCAATTTTAAAGCGTACACAAAGGTAAACATCATGTACAGTGCACAGATTTCACGCTCCCTGCTGACTGACTTGTTTTTTGTATTATTTCATCTCCACAGGCGAGGTTTAGAAACCTTATTTACCATTTCCAAGCCTCATTAAAATATTTTTCAGACTTCACAGAGGAGGTTAGGGTGACTTCTGAGTTGATCCGCTTTGCATAAAACACTTCTATCCCGCCCGTATGTGAAAAAAGAAAAAAAGAAAGAAAAAAAAAAATCAATTAACTCTCTGTAATTGGCTTGACTTTGCTCTCAGTCTTGTAACTGCAATCGATAACAAAATAAAAAATGAAGCTGAAGGCCACATTATGCTATTGATTTGCGAGTGGGCTCTCAATATTGCATTGCACATACATAAGTAGTGGGGTTTTGAATAGTACATACGTCTGGGTGCGCTGATAGCAATTATCTTTTAGACTCGATGGAGGTCGTTAGGACAGCAATTATTTCTAACTTCGAACGAAGGTGGCATTTAGAGGAAGAAATCCTCCAAAGATTGGACATCGAGCCAATAGACTTGGATTTTGGTTAATTTTATCATCTAATTACTAACTTGGCTCGGCCTAATTGGGCTCAGAGACAAGCCTCGTGTCTCTGGGGTCAGCTAAAGCTGGGAGAAAGCATTCTTTCTGTCTTCGCTTACACGTCCGGTTCAGAGGCACACGCGAGAAAGAGCAGAGTGTGCCGAGAGATGACTCATGCAAGCAAACTTTACCGCAGTGGGTTTTAATAAGCTGCTGTGCTCAGGATGAACCGCCTAATTGGACTGGATGCTTTCATTACTGAGTCGCTGTAAGAAACTGCCTACCCAAATGGCAACTTTGGAGGTTAATAAAAAGGGGAGCATATGCACATTTTTTTTTTAAAAAAGAGAAAAAAATACTGATTAACCAGGTGCTTGTTATGACCATACAGCAGATAATGAGAAAACAAGAAGACTGTATGGAGAATTTTGTGCTCCAAAAATTCTGTGAAAGCTTGAAAGTTCAAAAACATGATAATGCCATGAAACCCAGGCAAATGATTTCGCAGGAAGCAACACTAATCAATATGTCTGTTGTTTCAATTATGTGTTCATTTATATTCAGAACATTTGCCAGAGCCTCCTATGCAGAACTTCGGAAAACAAATCAAGACAGTGGCTAATCAATCTCACTAGTGCAGGTCATTTCTCATTTGTCCACAGGGAAAGTCTTGCAGTTTGTTCAGATGCAGTTTCATGAACCACGACCATGCTTCCATATTCCTTTTAAACAGAAGAGGATTTCTCCTGGTAACTCTACCAAACACTCTGTACCTGTTCAGTCTTCTTCTAATTGTGCTCTCTTAACAACTGCTTTCCTAGGACCATTGCTTACAGTATGTCTTTCCCTCTTGGCATTGTGTTAACACACACATGAATGACCCAGACCAGAACACGGCCAAAACGTCTGTGCTTATAGATGTCTGCACATTACCGGATAAGCAATTAATCAAGGGCTGATGATTAGCAGCACCTGATTGCAACCTACCCTCTCAAAGCCTGTAGAAGCAGTACGGGGGTAGTCGGTATTCCTTGCATGGTTTTTTTTTGGCATCATTTTTGTAAAACAAATTTTTTTTTTCTTTTTATAAATTTTTATAACAGGCGGCGCGGTGGTGTAGTGGTTAGCACTGTCGCCTTGCACCTCCAGGGTCTGGGTTCGATTCCCCGGCCAGGCTCGATTCCTGTCTCTGTGTGCATGGAGTTTGCATGTTCTCCCCGTGCTTGGTGGGTTTCCTCCGGGTACTCCGGTTTCCTCCCACAGTCCAAAGATATGTAGGTTAGGCTAATTGCCGTTCCTAAATTGCCCGTAGTGTGTAATTGGGTGTGTGAGTGTGTGTATGTGTGTGTGCCCTGCGATGGATTGGCACCCTGTCCAGGGTGTACCCCGCCTAGTGCCCGAAGTCTCCTGGGATAGGCTCCAGGCCCCCCGCGACCCTGAACACAGGATTAAGCGGTATAGAAAATAAATGAATGAATGAATGAATTTTTATAACAGTTAGTATTTTTTTCTCTTTTCCTAGATTATCAGCTAGTTCCAGTTAGCCATATGGCTAGTTTAGAGGAAACAAAAGAGTTAAATTTTTACTTTGGAAGATACTTGATGTAGCTTAGTGGTACTGCAGAAGCTTCGTATAAGTCTATAGTATACAGTAAGTGAACGTTGCAATGCATTTTTTAACAAAATGAGCTTTATGGAACCTGGCTCTGATTACTTACTACATTGCACTCGTGTTCCCGTGTGACAAACTTCACGGTCGTTGTGCAGAGCAGGAACGTTTATAACGGCCAGAACCTATGGAAATGTACTTATATGCATCTCAATTGCCTATACAGTAAGACAAATGTGAAAATAAAAACTCAATTGAAGACACAAAATATCTATAAAAAATTGGGGAAAAATCAACAACTTTGATATTTTACCAAAAATCAACAAGAGGAGAAACGAGAGGTTGTTGTCACTGTGAAACTTTCTCAATTTTTCAAGCATACAATCAGTCCAGTCAGCCTCAAATCCCAGACCCATCTGGTCATAAAAGTCCATAAGTGATCATAAAAAATTAAATGTTAGATAATACCAAGTTAGCTGATAAAACTGTACAGCATTAAGAAAAACACATTCTAATAAAACTCAGCTTATATTATTAATATTAATGTGCATTTGTAAAGCAGTGATGAGGCTATTTTAGGAGAAACTACAGCACAGAGTTAAACACCTGGAACCCAACATCTCTAGGGTCCCTATTTCAATAATAATTATAGGTTACTGTCTACTTGGGTTTGCTGTAGGTTCTCTGGTTTCCTCTCAGCCAGAAACATACCAGGAGAATGTATTGTACAGCATGTACTGTATATTACGTTACTTGGAAATATTCTGCACTTATCGTAATCCTGACCAGGACAAAAAAAACTTAAGGTGAAGAAATGGATGAATTTCCTAAATTCTTTGCAGTGCTTTGACCATAGGGTGGACAATGTTGTTCAACTCTACTGTAGGTGTCTAAGATTACTACTACATAAAGTTCCATTGTTCAGATGCAACATGAGGTTTTGTTCATGTTAATAGTTTTTAGTAGGTCATAATCCTTTTTTTGTTGGGGGTGGCTCGGTGGTTAAGGCATTGGACTATGGTTTGGAAGGTCCCAGGTTCAAACCCCACAACCATTGTTGGGCCCTTGAGCAAGGCCCTTAACCTACAACTGCTCAGATGAAAAAAAAAAAAAAACTGTAAGTCGCTCTGGATAAGGGCATCTGCTAAACGCTGTAAAAGTCAATGTTTGTAACAAAAATAATGTAAAAATCTAAATAAATCTGGGTAGGGTTAGGGACAGATGTCCTGTGCGTGCTACCCAGTGGTGTCAAAAGTATTCACATTCATTACTTGAGTAGAAGTATAGATACCAGGGTTTAAAAAGACTTCTTTAGAAGTTGAAGTATCAACTCAAGCTTTTTACTCAAGTAAAAGTGTAAAAGTACTGGTTTCAAAACTACTTAAAGTATAAAAGTAAAAGTAACGTGAGGGGGAAAAAGCATTAAGGTCACTTGTTTTGATCATGCAATGGACGGGGGAGGGGGGGGGCTTGGGGATGGTGCACGTTCTGATCATGCGACGGGGGGGGGGGGGTGTTATTATCATGCGACTGGGGGGGGGGGGGTTGCGCGTTCTGATCATAAAAATAGAGTAACGAGGCTATTTTTAAAATGTAAGGAGTAGAAGTAAAAAGTCGGCTGAAAAATAATTACTCCAGTCAAGTATAGATACCCAAAATGTCTACTTAAGTAAGGTAACGAAGTATTTGTACTTCGTTACTTGACACCTCTGGTGCTACCTCAGTCTGAAAGCTTGCAGAACGAATCATGTGCAGTCTGAAGTTTCATCAGACTTGACCATTGACTTGATGTCCTCTTACACATCATGCATGCGCACTGATCATTTTGAAATTTTAAGCTCTGCTTCATGCATCGTTTCACACCACCTTCTCTCTCTCTCTCTCTCTCTCTCTCTCTCTCTCTCTCTCTCTCTCTCGATCACTCGCTCAAAGTAAGCTTGTGATGCATTATGATCTTTGGCTGTAAAGAGAAGGTTTAAAGCACTTGTGTGATCCTATCCTGAGGCACTGTGCACTTTGCACTCTCTCTCTCTCGTTCTCTGGAGACTACACACAGAGACACACACAAAACACTTTTGCCCTGGTTGTGTCCTCTGCGAAAGCAACAACAACAGAAAAAAAAAATCCCTACATCTACATATTCTTGCCCTTGAAAGGGGTGGATGCATTGACTCGTTCTCTGCTCGAAACCTCGCCTGAATGTCAGCTTTTGATGAGGAGAAATACAGCGATGTAAATAACTGACACGAGTGAACATCGACTCGATCCAGATTAAAATAAGGTACTTTGATTGCAGTGTGCTCGGAAAATAAAATTGAAATGGAAAAAGATGCAGGATAAAAGTTTGTTTTCTCCTATGAGACAAAACCAAGTACGGCGAGCCAGAGTGTGTGGGGAGGTTAGAGAGAGAGTCAGAACAAGCATGATGGTTAATGGTGGGGCAGATTGTTAGGAGGTGAAAGAAATATAGATAGAGACACTAAAGGCTGAGGGAGGCTCTGACATTTTGTTCCTCATGAGACACATAGCTGGGGCGGAGAGAGAGACAGAGAGAGAGAGAGAGAGAATAAAAGCCAGAGAATAAACATGGGGGGGGGGGGGGAAACACCAGGCACTCGCAAAAAGGGTAGAAAAAGGCTTCTTGGCAACATTGGACTTGTGTCCATTCGTACCCATACAGACACCCATACACACCTAGAGACATATAGACTAGCCAGTCCACTAATCACTAACGTGTTTTAGAAGAACTCAGAGGACACCCACTCATACACAGGGATGCACAGCATCTCCACACACATCTTATCTTGAGCTCAGTATCATGGGACCACCAAGTCCCAGGTAGGAAATGGATTCTTGTTGTAGACCAAAATAGGGTACTTACAGTACTTCCATGTTTGCTCTCTCCCCCAAACATGTTCTGCGTCCTAATTAGCGTTAAAGAAAGAAGAAAAGTGGTTTCTTCATGTGCTGATTAAAAAAAATAAATGTTATACATACAGTATAACACAGAAACTGTGTGGCTACTTCTGAAGTTTACGCCACATTGAAGATGATTTCGTACAGTATGTGCCCCCTAAAATGGCCAGTTTTTAGCGTTATACTGTCTTTCTTCAAACAATAATAATTTAAAATGCAAATTATTCATATTTCTTTTTGAGTATTGACACTAAATTTGGTGTAAGCTTCTAGAAGCATATGACCTGTAAAAATGTTTCTTAAATTAAAAAGAGACGGCGAGGTGGCATGGTGGTGTAGTGGTTAGCACTGTCGCCTTGCACCTCCAGGGTCTGGGTTTGATTCCCAGCCAGGCTCGATTCCCATCTGCATTTGCATGGAGTTTGCATGTTCTTCCGTGCTTGTTGGGTTTCTTCCCACAGTCCGAAGTCATGCAGATTAGACTAATTGGCGTTACCAAATTTCCCATAGTGTGTGTCTGTCCTGCGATGGATTGGCACCCTGTTCAAAGTCTCCTGGGATGAGCCCCAGGCCCCCTGCGACCCTGAGTACAGGATAAAGAGGTATAGATGATGATGAGTGAGTGGTTTTTGGTAAAACCTTAAAAAGCAGAAAATCTGTAGTGTTCGTAACCAAGTCAAATTCATTCACCCTCTTAACAAATTTAGGATTTTAGAATAATACACTTTTACATGTTTCTGTCTTTTTCATGTGAAATCTATGTGAAATGTCAAAGTTTCATCCGAATGACAATTAAGATCATTGAAATTTGAAT
This sequence comes from Channallabes apus, assembly GCA_030522415.1. Lineage (NCBI taxonomy): Eukaryota > Metazoa > Chordata > Actinopteri > Siluriformes > Clariidae > Channallabes > Channallabes apus. The sequence continues at coordinate 25,781,365 of CM060106.1, forward strand.
TCAGAAAAGTTACGGACACTACATAAAAGGGCATGAAATTGTATTTAGCTATTTTTATTTGATAAAAAATATAAATGTCTAGGTGAGACACTTTTTAGCACCAATACCATGGCATTAGCTTCCCAAGTTGCAGGGAAAAAGTGGGTAAAAAAAAAGACAAAGAAAAAAAGGACAGTCTTATAAAGTAGGGAAGCTTATGGAGACTAAGCCAAGTAGGCAAAGCAGCAATGTCTGTGAAGATTAGAAGAAAAAAAAAAAGAAGAAAGAATGAGAGACAGAGTAACGACGAAGGAATGGACAAAACCCCTGAAATTGTGTTTCTCATAAGCCACAAGACTAAGTAAGCCAGCCAGTAGTGTGTGAGGAGGTCAAAGTAACAGAGGGAGTGAGAGAGACGAGGACGAGCATGCCCGTGGCTGAAAAGGCAATGAGTAAATAGAGTAAACAGAAACAGGTCTAATAGGAATATCAAGGCAGTGAGAGGTAAACAGGCGCCTTCAGGGCAACACAAAGGCAGTGTGGCGGTTTGGAGAGTGCCGAAGAGCGCCGGCATTTCTGGGCCAGGCCGATAACGGCCACACGTCCGCCTGCAGCGCTAAGATAAGCCCGAGCGCTGGCATGCGTCTCTCCTGATCCCAATTTCACACTCAATATTCATCCTGCCTGACAAACAAGCACTGTTTAAGATAAAAAATAAATACAGAGTCCTTCTGCTATTACAGCTCTGTTTATTCATCTGCACACATCCGCTGCCTTTTAAACGGCGGTAAACACCTCGACCGTGCACACACAGACACACACACACACACACGGGCAGAAGCAGGTAAACACTCATCCGTGCATTAGCATATATACATGGGTATACACAATAAATAAGCATATAAGGCTGATACATAGTGTGTCTGTGTGTGTGTGTGTGAATGGATTTACAACAGAGGTGAGTCACAGCTGGCAGATGGAATTCTCTCTCTCTCTCTCTCTCTCTCTCTCTCTCTCTCTCTCCATCTATCTAACTCTATGGAGTATAATCCCACATGCAGCAGTGCCAAACAGTAAATCACACAATCTAGTGGAAAATGGGTTTAACCGGATCAATAAAATGGTTGCCACAATTAAATCAGATACCTTCCATTGTGGTTATTATGTAACAGATATGAGATTTGAGATATGAAAACTTAATGAGTTGATATTCCAAACCTGCCGCATGTACAGTCTTTACTCTCTCTCTCTCTCTCTCTCTCTCTCCGTGTTGTTTCCATACAAAGCGGAACAAATTAAAGAAAAACAAAAAGTGGTTCTATTATGCTGCTCGCTTTCATCATCGTCAAAAATAAACCAAGTAAATATCTCCGAAAGGATTGTATTTGGTTTCTATTTCAACAAAAATTGAAGCTGTTCTGGTGACTCAATCGGTTAAGCCTACAGTATGTGTTACTGGGTTACCGATCGGAAAGTCTGGGATTTAAGCCCCAGCACTGCCATACTGGGGTGCCGTTTCCTGTCTGACCCCAGCGTCCTAACTGGGATATGTGAAAAAATTACTTCCCTGTGCTTTAAGGCACATAAATAAATAATTGAACTTTTTTATTTCTCATGGTGACCCAAGACCTTAATTGGAATTTCACATGGTACAGTATGTTGTTTTTTGTTCACAATCTGAAAGCCATCCTGACTTTCCTCTGGTTCTAGGTCAGTTTCTGTCCAATACAGAATAGTAAAGACCTACAGTAGGTCCAGAATAATTAAGGTTAGAAGGTGAGATGGCTGTGGTGGTTCAATGGTTAAGTCAACTGATCAGAAGGTCGGCGGTTCAAAGCCCAGCACTGCCTAGTTGCCACTGTTGTACCCTTGAGCACAGCCCTTAACCCTCTCTGGTCCAGGGGCAGACCCTACTGACCCTGCACTCTGACCCGTGCTTCCCAACGATCTGAGATATGTGAAGAAAACAATTTCACTGTGTGTACAGTATACTGTACTGTATGTAACAAATAAAGGCTACTGATGCTTGTAGAAGACTTTTTACTAATAGGACTGTTTACACTGACTATGTTAATCTAAAAGAGAGCAGGATTGAAGGACAGTCTTCCATTTTCCAAAACTGAACAGAGAAACTCTAGTTACTCTTGAATGTCTATTACACATGCTTGAGTGTTTTGTTCTTACAGGTAGTTGGATGTGATGCTACAGGGGAGACTAGGATATGACAAATGAAGGGGAAAGATAACTGAAAAAGCCTTTTTTCCCCCCTTGCAATGCTGCTATCTTTTAAAAACAAGAAACAAAACCAAAAGGCTTCTCGTCTCTGAAGCAGAAGGCCTGGGTTCACATCCCAGCCAAATCCACAAACCCAGCCTTAGTACCAGTTCTCTTCACCAGTCCCAAGTCCCAATAACATGGGAAGGTTGTATCATAAACTGTGCCAAACATGTGGACCACTCAAAGAAGATGAGGAAGATCAGCCACAACTATCTGTAAAAACAAAGATATTAATGATAGCATGGTCTGACAGTTCCTGCCCAACTTTATAATGAAAATCAGCTTGAGGTCTACATGGGGATTTTTATTTAAATCACATTATTATGTATTATTGTTTATCTACTTTAGTTTGATCTAAGGTGCATATTTTACATTTAAACCACCATGACCCTGGACAGACAGAAATTACAGGAAGAATAAAGGAATATTGTACTGTATGTTCATGCTATTGAGTCACGATAACTTCGTAACTGAACTCTCTCTTGCTCACATTTATGCCACAGTCGTGCCTCACAAAAGTAAAGACCTCCGAATTTTCTTTGTCACTTTTTCAAGATCCATTCGGAAAAAAAATATATTATTTGATGTCTATAGCTATACAGGGTTGCTTAGATTCTAGAAAAGCTCACAATGGCACTCTCACACAAATCAGGTTCATATACTTAATAAAAATAATAATAATTTAGACCTTTGACTTTTGATATGATCCCCAGAGAGGTGCTTATAAAGGTCATCTTGTTTTGATTTTAGAATTACAGACCGAACTCTGGTCCTCTGTCCTCTGGACTTTTCTGACTTATCCTGGTGTCCCACTTCTAGTTGGAGATCTCGTCTCATGGAGGCCACGTATGGTCGTATGGTCTTCCTGGGATGAGTGTGGTGAATGGGGACGGTTCCACTTGATCTTGTAGATAGTCTTGGCCTCGGCTGAAGCAGACAGCAGATACACTAGTTCTGGACTGAAATTCCCACGAACGGTTTGGTACCAGAGCCTCCAATAATGAACATGGACACTATATTAAATTAAACCCCTCTCTTGTTATATAGAACTTCTAGCCTCATAACACACAGCATGACTGCAGATCAATCCCTGATATCTGTTATCACCCGAATGGGTTCTCTGAGTCTGGTTCCTCTCAAGGTTTCTTCCTATTGCCATATCGTCACCATCATTCTTGGCTTGTTTATCGGGGACAATCTGATCATTTTGATTTATATCATAATTACTTAGACTTTTTAAACTCATTTCCCAAAATTTTTTATTACATTTTTGCTTGTGTAAAGCTGCATTGCGACAATGACCATTGTTCAAAGCGCTATATGAATAAAACTGAATTGAACTACAGTATTAAGCATTAAGTATTGTTCTTTTGGCCTGCAATCCTCTTGAGTTTTGCGTCCATACTTTGTTATTACAAATAAATTATCATAATACATAAATTACCACTTTCTCAAGTTCACTTGAACTTGTTCACAAGTTAATTTTTTCACTGAGCATATAGCATATATATATATAGCATTACATACCATAAACTGTCTTAACATTCGACCCCCTCTCCTCTTTTAATCAGCTTTGAGATAGACTGATAGTCTGTCATGCATTAAACATATTATTTGAGCTGCTAGCAATCCTACATGAGCCTGGCTGATTGAATCTCTGTAGTATTTCCAAGAGTAAAATTACTGCATTTAATAAACTCTTACATGGTTTATAACACATCAGTAAAGTCTTACAGCCTATTATATTTTAAGCAGCATTTAAATAGTCTTTTATGGTCTTTTTCTGTTCTTATTAAAAATCCAGAACAGTTAGCAGTAAAAAAAAAAAGACTCATTGGAAAGATTCCTGGAGACTCAATAGATTTCACTGACACATTTTGAAGGAGTTGCAAATGAATTTACAGTACAGCGCTTTTTTTTAATCTATTCAATTCAATTCAATTTTATTTGTATAGCGCTTTTAACAATTGTCATTGTCTCAAAGCAGCTTTACACAATCAAAAGAATTATTTGAGTTTGTATGGAATGTGAATGTGTATGAATCAAAATGGTCAGATTGTCCCTGGTGAGCAAGCCCGAGGGCGACAGTGGCAAGGAAAAACTCCCTGAGATGGTAATAGGAAGAAACCTTGAGAGGAACCAGACTCAACAGGGAACCCATCCTCATCTGGGTGAAACAGATAGCAGGAAATTATCTGCATTTATACAGTGTGTTAGGTGGCGGCGGTTCACCTATAATAGTTGATGTCAATTGATGTTAATATGTAGTCCAGTAGTTATTGGAGACTCAGATAGACTTGTAGAAAGTTCCAGTCCTGAACTATCGAACTGTCAAGTCCTCAGAGAAACAGCTGCTAACACCAGTCGAGGCCAGAACCGTCTTCTAGGTAGAGAGAATCATCCCAAGACAACCAGACGCATCCCAAAGAGACACACGGGGCATCCATGCGACGAGACCTCCAACCAGAAATGGGGCACCAGGATGGATCAGACAGGTCCGGAGGGCAGAGGGAGTCTGGATCACTGGCAGCTCAGGAATGACATGTAGCTCGACAGAGAGAGAGAGAGAAAGAGAGAAAGGGGGAGACAGGGGGAGAGAGGGAAGAGAAAGAGGGGGAGAAAGAGAAGAAGAGGAGAGATTGCAATTAGGTATGGTCACAGTCACAATGTCTAATGTGAATGTATATTTACTGTAGAGTGCAAGCAGGGACTCCGGCAGGACTAACTATGACAGCATAACTAAAAGGGAGAGCCAGAAGGAAACACAAACATGAGGGGGAACTGAGATGTAAAGCAAACAATCACCTCACAGTCAACAAACCTGAGTGATCAAATGAGAGTGAGGAAGACAGCATCTAAACATACCAGTTCACCATAATACTCTACGTCCATGAGTCCCCCAGATCTGCTCCTTTACCTAAGGTAAATCTATTTATCAAAATGCTTGGCTAAATAAATAGGTTTTTAGCCTAGACTTAAACACTGAGACTGTGTCTGAGTCCCGAACACTATTTGGAAGACTATTCCATAATTTTGGGGCTTTGTAAGAAAAAGCTCTGCCCCCAGCTGTAGTTTTCATAATACGCTGTACTGACAAGCAGCCTGCATCCTTTGACCGAAGTAGGCATGGCGGATCGTAAGACACTAACAGTTCGCTCAGATACTGCGGCACGAGACCATTTAATGCTTTATATGTCAAGAGTAGTTGTCGTGAGGATGCAGAACGTGGGCTGTGAAAGTGGACCCAGTTGCAGGTAGAGAGCGAGAGATCAAAGCCGTGTGATCAGTCGGCGAGGGCGTCGAGCCAAAACGTGAAGCTGAGCCGTGGTCGAGGAGGGGAGAGCAAGAGATCAAAGCCGTGTGATCAGTCAGCGAGGGCGTCGAGCCAAAACGTGAAGCTGAGCCGTGGTCGAGAAACGAAAGCGAAAGTTCAAAGCCGTTAAATCCAAGCGTGGCAATAATCCAAATAGTGAGGCGAGGGGAAAAACGAGAGACAAGCGAGATCGGCAACGTGAAAAGTCATGAACAGAAACGCGAGAAAACTATGGCCAAAACAACACACAATAATCCAGCGCGAGGCAGCGCGCTGCGCTTCCTTATAAGCTGGGTGAAATCAGCGCCAGAGTACAGTTTACGATGCGTCGTAGCTGGGACACATGGAAGGTGGGGTGGATGCGTCGCATAGACGATGGGAGTAGGAGACGGACAGCGTACGGGTTGATTATCCTGGTTATTGTGAAGGGTCCGATGAAAGCTTGCGTGAAAGTGTCTTTAGGGGAATGTCTCTGGTGGCGAGCATGACTCTATCTCCTATGTGATACCTGGGAGTCTTGGAGCGATGACGGTCCGCCTGTTTCTTGTATAAGCGGGATGCTTGCAGCAGGGATCGTCTGGCTCGTAACCATGTACGTCTGCAGCGGCGGACAAAGTGTTGTGCCGAGGGGACCTCTACCTCCTCCTCTTGAGTGGGGAACAGTGGTGGTTGGTAGCCCAGGCAGCACTGGAACGGAGAGAGACCCGTTGAGGCAGATGGTAGGGAGTTGTGAGCGTACTCGACCCACGGGAGAAACTTACTCCAGGTGCTGGCATCACGAGTAGTCATACACCGGAGGGCGACTTCCATTGCTTGGTTTTTTCGTTCTGTTTGGCCGATGGATTGGGGATGAAAACCAGAAGATAGGCTAGGAGAGGCTCCGATGAGTTTACAAAAGGCCCCCCAGAAGCGTGAGGTGAATTGAGGGCCACGGTCTGAAACTATGTCGGTGGGGAGGCCGTGAAGACGAAAAACATGAAGGATCAATTGCTCTGCTGTCTCTTTGGCGGACGGGAGCTTGGGGAGTGGGACTAGGTGGACGGACTTGGAGAAGCGGTCAACGATGGTCAGGATGCAAGTGTTTCCGTCAGATGAGGGTAGCCCTGTTACAAAGTCCAGCGAAATATGCGACCAGGGACGGTGAGGTATGGGTAAGGGTCTGAGGAGGCCAGCCGGAGGATGGTTGTTGGGTTTGCAGCGGGTGCAGATGTTGCAGGCTGCCACAAAGCTGGAGCCATCCTTCCCCATCGTGGACCACCAGAAACGCTGTTGTATGATAAAGAGCATTCGGGCAGAGCCTGGGTGACAGGACAGCTTGGATCCATGACCCCACTCCAGGACTAGGGTTGTGTACCGAACACCGGTGCCAATATGGCACCGGTACCTATAGAACTTGTACAGTTGTAACGCTCAGAATTATTATTTGAGCTAATTACACTAAATCGGGGTCTAAGATCTAAAAACGGGTTAATCGCACTTACTTCCGGTATTGCGCAACCTTCGCGGAGCAAGGAAAGACGGACACAACAACAGATTCCAAAACCAAACCCAAGTGTATTATATACAAAAGACAAACAAACAAATGAAGTGAAACGAAAAAACAATATATACAAAATATAAACAAATATGTACAATGTCAGTAGTGTGTGCGAGTGTGTGTGTGCGTATGTATGAAAGTCCAAGTCCGTGTTATTGTGAATGTATGGGATGATGAAATGGGGAGATGGCTCGATCTCACCGGAGAAAGATGGTAAGTCCGGGAGCTCGAGAAACGGAATGAGAGGGGTATAGTTGCCATCCAGGAAAAGAATAATCCAAGGTAAATAGCTAACTAGCTCGCTCTCTCTCTCCAAACACAGCGCTGCTTGCTTCATCTCTCCGTCTTCATTGTCATGCCGGTTCCGGCTTTATACCGGCACACGTGACCTGATAGGTCATCAGGGTTCCCTCGCGGCACAGCTGCGCATGCGCGCGAGAGCTTAACCCCGGAACCAAGGCACCGTTGCCATGGGGAAGAAAATAACCGAAAGGGGTCAGTTTGTGTGTGCAGGTGAGCAACATTAGATCCTTCCCTTTTCCCCTGCTGTTTAACCGCCCCTTTATGTGGCCGCGCTACACAGTATGTACCGGACCGAAACAGAACGCGAATTTCGGTGCCTCATTTCGGTGCCACTTAAATGCCTGAAATGTCGATTGAAATATTTGTTCTCTAGATTCATATATTTTTGTAGATTTATAGTTTATTAGATTAAATTAAAGAAATTAAAAGCACAAATCATCCGGAAATGAGAGACCATCCGACATGCGCGTGAATGCAGTAACTAACGTTACACTCGCTCTGACGGCAGCTGGCGGTCTACCGATAGCTTGCCATGCTAAATTAAACAACTTTTGTTAAAATGCCTAAAACTAAACGGTCGAAAGTGTGGCTGTATTTCACAAGAAAGGATTCCGACACCGCAACGTGCAGCAAATGTTTCACAGTAGTTGCGTGTAAAGGCGGAAACACGTCAAATCTAATGAAACATTCGAGGGCAGACGGAATAAAGTTAAAAGCAGAATAAATACACGGAATAAAGTTTAAAGCAGAATAAATACACAGAATAAAGTTTAAAGCAGAGGGAGGCACCGTGTTTTCTTGCGGACAACAGCTGGCGATATCGGTGTGGACGACCCCAGTCCCAGTCATACCAACCGTAGCAAAAAGGAGTCACCGATTATAATGACGACAGCAGACTTTCCGCAGGTTAGTAATAGGCTAATGTAATGTTAATAGCAAAATGCAAATCTTACATTCATGCTAACAAATAGTCAAACGATTTGTAAAATACTAATGTAACATGGATTCTGTTTATAATTATGGCTTTCCAGCTAGTACTAGTACACTCTAAAAAATGCTGGGTTGTTTTTTCTACCCAAATGCTGGGTTGCCGCTGTTGGGTCATTTTTCTGGGTTATTTTCAGAGAGTTGGGTAGTTTTTGTGTAACCCAACTGCTGGGTTGAAGTTTGCTCGGCCCCTCCCCCAAAGTTCACCGGTGGATTCAGCGGCTGTGACTCAGCTTTGTGTCTCTTGAGCTCCCACACCGCTGATGACGGTTCATCCTCCTCGGACATTTAAGGGGAAATGGCGTTAAATACAAGGTCTGTATACACATGTTCACTCACCTAATTCACATATGACTGAAAAATTATTACTATATGTAACATTTATTACTGTTACCGTCTTAAGGTTACACACAAACTTTCCGGCTGGTCTGAGGTACTGGATGATAATTTAGCTGAGAATAGCTGCTAGTTAGCCAAATAGCCATTTCTTTCATACACAGGTGGGGTTAAGATGTGTGAGCTTTTTAGCTTTCTCTGTAGAATGTTTGCAGGGATACGAAGATGGTGAAGTGATGAATGAAAGCTAAACTGTTAACTGTAGTGCTAGTATGACGCAGGCATTTAGTTAGTTTGCTAGCATTAGCAACCACTTTAGAACTTTATTAATCTCACTGCTTGAGACACTAAAATGCTGGTGTGCAACAAAACACTGACCCTCTCACAAATATACAGACCTGCTAACCCTCCCGTTTTTCACTAGCTAGTAATTTACTCTGCGGTCAAATTTCTCCTGCGTTTCTCCCGAGTTATAACAATATTTTACACCTTTCCCCCTTTGGCAAGTATGCAAATGTATCACCAGTAATAGCATGTAAGCTAACCAGGTAGCTCTCTTTAACCAAAGTTAAATTAACTATCAGTCAGCGCGCCAACTACAGGAAAAAGTACCACAGCTGAACAGGTAACTACTAGATGGAAGTATTAATATTTTGGTGATTGTAATGTACCAGTATGACATCAGCTATGAAATTTTTTCGGTAATTAGCTTAAAATCAATGCAGACCACAATATCAACTAGTCTGACATAAAGAGCTGTATCCTAAAAGTCATGCTTATTTTGCTGTTTTATGTTTGGTAGTAGCTGTCTCCATGTTTTTGTTTTAGGTTGCCTATACCCTACCTTAATGGGCAGCTTTGTAATTTTTTAGTATCAATCCTATTTCACACTAAATTAATAGTCTTATTCAGTTTAATCTTTGCTGTTCAACAAAATTTTAACTTTTTCATTTCTTTCTTTCTAAGGTTGGAACCAACATTGTGGCTGAAGTGTCGAGGCCGTACCCCTACATCCTGACGTTGGGAGATAATGACCAGCGCTGCTCTCAGTAATGTTGTAATGTTTCTATGAAATAGCGAGGCCTACCTGAAAAGTCATAGACAGTGTTTGTATGTTAAAATGAGACCAGGGCTGGATAGTTTTGTTCTGCAGAAAAGATATCTTAAGTCACAGAGAGATCCTGCTCTGTAGAAGCTGCCTCAGTCTATTTGTGCAATTACTCCATTCTGCCCTTATCAGTAATAGTATAGGAATGATGTCACTGTTGATTATCTGTTCTTGTGCTTTTGAAAAATAAATGTTTTTTCTAAGAGCATTTAATAGGATGTTGTTTATTGGATATATGTATGGTCTTTTGTAATAGACCAGTATATCAAAGTAATTTAACTGTTTAATAGACATGGGTGTTTTTTTTTTTACAGATTCACTGTAAAACATGAAAATAATAATAACCTATTTGTGAGGTAGAATTAACCCAACATTCCAGTTAAAATGAACCTGTCATGATTGTCAGTCAGGAGGCGGACGCAGATGCAGGCTTTGAACTCAAGAATTGTCTTTATTTATAATTAAACTCAAACGAACACAAAAAGGGCATGAAAACCAAAACAAACCAAACTTCAAAACTTCACCAAACAGCTCAACATAAATCTTAGCTTTCTGAAACGTTAACCAAAAAACCTCAACAGAAATCACGGTGTAAATCGAACGCGGGAGAAAAGACACATTAGGACACGACGGTGGACGGACAAATGACTCTGGGGTTGGCTGGTATAAATAGAGAGACACACAAGGAGGCACAGGTGCTTTTCATTACTTAATAATGTGAGACATAAACACGCAGACACACTAGGGGGAGACAAAGCGACGGCTCAGTAGTCCGGGGAACTGGATCTTACTCTCCGAGGCTGTGGTGGCCCAGATGTTACAGCACCCCCCCCTCCAGAACCGGCTTCTGAAGGAAGGCGAGGGCGTCCCCTACGCGCTGTCGGAGGGAGCGAGGACTCACCTGAGCGATGGATTTGCCGGTGGGCGGGGCGACCCGGTGGACGGGGCGCTGGGCGATCCGGCCGTGCATGGTGGAAATCCTCAATGAGTTCACGACTCAGAATGTCCCGTGCCGGGACCCAGCTCCGTTCCTCCGGGCCGTAGCCCTCCCACTCAACTAGATATTGTAGAGCCCCCCCTCTCCTCCGTGAGTCCAGCAGTTCCTTGACCCTAAACGCTGGGGCACCCTCTATCTCCACAGCCCCGGGGAGTGAAGGTTCCGCTGCTCCTTCGTCTAATGGGCCCCGGACCACCGGCCTGAGAAGAGAGATATGGAATACAGGGTGGATACGTAGATGTGCAGGAAGTTTTAATTTAAATGACACTGGGTTTATTTGCGCTGTGATGGGGAAAGGACCTATGAACCTGGGGGACAGTTTTTTACAGGGGAGATTGAGGCGGAGGTCCCGTGTCGAGAGCCATACTCGATCGCCTACCTGGAGCGGACGACTTTCCCTTCGCCGCCTATCGGCATGTCTTTTGAAACGCTGCACTGCTTGGGAGATCTTGGTGTGTGCGTCCTCCCATACTTTCTCCGCTCTTTCAAACCACTGGTCCACCATGGGCACATCGGTGGGCGTGGCATCCCATGGACATAGCGGGGGTTGATAACCCAGCACACACTGGAACGGCGTTAGGCCGGTAGAGGAGTGGCGCAGGGAGTTTTGTGCGTATTCCGCCCAGGTTAAACAGTCTGCCCATTCGTGTTGTCGGCTGCTGCAGTATGCCCGAAGATATCTCCCGAGTTCTTGGACAGTCCGCTCTGCCTGTCCATTAGATTCGGGGTGGTAGCCTGACGTTAGGCTAACAGTGGTCCCCAATTTCTGGAAAAACGCTTTCCAGACCCTGGCGATGAATTGGGGACCACGATCGGAAACAATATCTTCTGGTATGCCATAGCAGCGAAACACAAAAGTGAATAGGCTTTCCGCCACCTGGAGGGCTGATGGGAGGGCGCGAAACGGGATGAACTTGCACCCCTTTGAAAATCTATCCACTACTACTAGAATAGTGGTGTACCCTTTCGATACCGGCAGATCTGTGACAAAGTCCACGGCGATGTGGGACCACGGTCTGTTTGGTATTGGCAGGGGAGTTAGTTTTCCAACTGGTAGACTACGTGGGGTTTTTGTAGTCGCACACACTGCGCAAGACAAAACTACTCTCTTCACGGTTTCCCGCATCTTTGGCCACCAGAACTTTGGTTCTAATTGGTGTAGGGTTCGTGAGACGCCGGGGTGTCCAGATGCTGGGCTCGTATGAGCCGCGATCGTCACTCGTTCGCGCAGTGGCTCCGGCACGTAGGTTCGACTCGGAGGGCAGTTCCTAGGCACGGGGTTGGACCGCGCCCACTGAACTATCTCCGACTCGATGTCCCACGCGATCGGAGCCACTACGAGTGAAGATGGCAGAATGGGCTCCGGAGTTGTAATGAGCTCCGGCGACGGATAATAGCGTGACAGCGCATCCGCTTTTATATTTTTCGAGCCCGGGCGATAAGTAATAATAAATCGGAAACGCGTGAAGAAGAGCGCCCATCGGGCTTGACGTGAGTTTAACCTTTTTGCGTGTTGGAGGTACTCCAGATTCCTATGATCCGTGAGCACCGTAAATGAATGTTTCGCCCCCTCCAGCCAGTGTCTCCACTCCTCTAACGCCGCTTTTACTGCTAGCAGCTCTCGGTTACCGATATCATAGTTTCGCTCGGCAGGTGTTAGTTTCCTAGAAAAGAAAGCGCAGGGATGGAGTTTCTCAGGGTGGCCGTGGCGTTGTGACAGCACCGCCCCTACGCCTACCTCTGATGCATCGACCTCGACTACAAAGGGCTTCTCTGGGTCCGGTAATTTTAACACAGGGGCGGTTGTGAAAGCAAGTTTTAGACGTTGAAACGCACTTCGCGCTTCCACTGGGAACTCGCAAAGGCGTTTCGGTTTCCCTTTCAATAGTGAAGTGAGGGGCGCTGCCACCATGCTGTAGCCCCGAATGAACCGCCTATAAAAGTTGGCAAACCCCAAGAATCTCTGTAGCGCCTTAACTGACGTCGGTTCCGGCCATTGTTGTACCGCCGCGACTTTGGTCGCTTCCATCTCGACCCCCAGTGGCCCTATGCGATAGCCGAGGAATGCCACCTCCCTCTGGTGAAAGGCGCATTTCTCTGCCTTCACATAGAGCCCGTGTTTGCGCAGGCGGTGAAGGACGGCAGTTACATGAACAACGTGCTCGGGATATGACCGTGAATATATCAGGATATCATCCAGGTATATTATGACGAAACGGTTAAACATATCCCGGAACACGTCGTTCATGAACCCCTGAAACACCGCAGGTGCGTTTACCAGTCCATATGCCATTACGTTGTATTGATAATGCCCAGATGTAGTGCTAAACGCCGTCTTCCATTCATCGCCTTTACGCACACGAACAAGGTTATATGCGCTGCGGAGGTCGAGTTTGGTAAAGATGGAAGCTCCTCGGAGTTGGTCGATAGCGGCCGGTACCAGGGGCAGTGGGTGCTTATATTTTATTGTTACTGCATTGAGACCTCTATAATCAATACAGGGACGTAAGCCCCCCCCTTTTTTCTCTATGAAAAAAAAACCTGCCGAAGCGGGGGACGTGGACCTGCTGATGAGCCCCTGCTGGAGTGCCTCACTCACGTATTCCTCCATCGCCCTGGTTTCTGCCACTGACAATGGGTAAACCCGTGAGCAAGGAGGTGCCTTCCCCGGCAGTAGCTCAATCGCGCAGTCCCACGGGCGGTGGGGGGGAAGTCGTGCAGCTGCCCTAACACTAAACACATCTTTAAACCGCATGTACTCTGATGGTATGTTGGTGGTTACTTGGGCAGTCGGACTTTCAATGGTAGTGGTTTGGACCGTCAATGTCGGCGGTGTACAAAGTTTTAAGCATCTAGGGGACCATGATATGACGCGGGAGTTAGTCCAATCGAAATTGGGGTTGTGAGCGCTAAGCCATGGAAGACCCAGCACGACGGAATGATCTGACCGAGGTAGCACATAGAATTTTAGCTCCTCCGTGTGACCGGGGAAAGTTAATCGGAGGGGCGCAGTCATTAATTTAACAGGCGAATGTTCCAATTCATGACCATCTAGAGCCTTAATAGATATCGGGTATGGTAGCTTCGACACGGGAACTTGCAGCGAGGAAACGAGGGTAGAAGAAATGAAGTTACCAGCCGCCCCGGAATCTATCAGGGGAAAGACAGACAAAACACAATCATTAAACATCAATTGAGCTTTTACACAAAATGGGTGGTGGGTACGAGGTGGTGTGTGTAATGTGGACGTACGGGGGTGTGTAGGTGCATGTGTGGGTGTGTGGGTGTGTGTGTGTGTACGAAGTGCAGGTGGCTGTGTGGTGGTGTGTGTGAGTGTAGGGGCGTGTCTGTGTGGGTGTGTGCGTGTGTGTGTTGCCCTTAGCAACTGGCAGTCTCGGATGTGGTGGTCATTCCCCCCACAGTACCAGCATAACCCCGATGCAACTCGTCTTCTCTTCTCGGCGGGAGAGAGGCGGGAAGTACTCACCTCCGTGGGCTCTGGCCGGTTCGGGTCAGGCGCTACGGGGGGCCGTTCGCGAGGCTGACTGGAGTCTCGTGCCTGAACCGGTCTGGTTCCCGGCCGTGATCGTTGGCTGCGAAGGTGCTGGTCTAGTTTGATCGCCAGGTTGATGGTTTCGTCCAGGGAGAAGCCGGTATCCCGGCACGCAAGCTCGACCTGGACCTCCGGTTGTAATCCGTCCCTGAACCTGGCGCGGAGGCTTTTCTCGCACCAGCCACTCTCCGCAGCCCTCACCCGGAATCTTGCTGCGTATTCGGCGACCGGGACATTTCCCTGTCGCAGCCTCATGAGCTCCTGTTCACCCGTGCGTCCCTGATCCGGATGATCGAACACGGCCATCATTGCCTCGAGGAAAATGGTGTACCGGTGAGTGAGCTCCCCGCCTGCGCTCCAGACCGCCGCCGCCCAATCCATGGCGAGTCCGGTGAGCTGCTGGATCACGAACCGGATTCTCTGCTGATCACTGATGTCCGGGTAGGCAGTCAGATATAACTCACAGGCTAGGATGAATTGCCTGCACCGCTCCGGATCACCAGCATATCTTTCCGGGGGGGCAGGGCGTGGTGGTGACGGCGTGGAGCGCGTAGATGGACCTGCGGGTTCCCGGCTGGAGATGGCGAGATGTTCTATGCAGTGAGCGAGATCGTTCACTGCTCGCGCCAGGCTGTCAATCTCCAGTTGCATCATCCATATGTAGTGCATCGGGGTTACTTCCTCCTGGAGCAGGAGGACACCTGCTGCGTCCTGGTAGGTCCGTCCATCTGTCATGATTGTCAGTCAGGAGGCGGACGCAGATGCAGGCTTTGAACTCAAGAATTGTCTTTATTTATAATTAAACTCAAACGAACACAAAAAGGGCATGAAAACCAAAACAAACCAAACTTCAAAACTTCACCAAACAGCTCAACATAAATCTTAGCTTTCTGAAACGTTAACCAAAAAACCTCAACAGAAATCACGGTGTAAATCGAACGCGGGAGAAAAGACACATTAGGACACGACGGTGGACGGACAAATGACTCTGGGGTTGGCTGGTATAAATAGAGAGACACACAAGGAGGCACAGGTGCTTTTCATTACTTAATAATGTGAGACATAAACACGCAGACACACTAGGGGGAGACAAAGCGACGGCTCAGTAGTCCGGGGAACTGGATCTTACTCTCCGAGGCTGTGGTGGCCCAGATGTTACAGAACCAACAAACCCCAAACATATGGGTAGAACATTTGACCAATTTATGTGGTAGAATTAACCCAGCATTATAGTTAAATATGTAGCATTTGGATTGAATATTTAACCCATCTTGTTGGGTTAAACAAATAACCCATTTTGATGGGTTAAATTAACCCAGCATTATAGTTAAATATGACCTAGCATTTGGGTTGAATATTTAACCCATCTTGCTGGGTTAAATTAACCCAGCATTTAGTTAGTCCTATATTTACCCAGCAGCTGGGTTAAAAACAACCCAGACTGGGTTGTTTTTAACCCAGCATTTTTTAGGGTGTAGTACTACAACAGTGACCCCATTTACTATTGTAAAGAAGGCTATGCCTGTCCTGTGCAGGGCAATAAGTCAGGACAGGTGTCGTATTTTGCCAGAAAAGGCAAATATGGTGAAATTTCTGCAAAAGAATTGCTAAAATTTTAAACTTATATATTCATATATACTTTAAACTTTTAATATATTGTTCAATTTTAAGCATAAAATTTTTTGTTCAATAATAATTAATTCTTGAGTCATCCACTATAATTTTGTGTCTTAAAAGTATCGGTTCAGGCACCGTTTTGGCACCCGTACCGTTTTCAAAGTATCGATTTGGCACCGGTATCGAAAAAAACCCAAACGATACCCAACCCTATCCAGGACCTGCGGGCGCAGACAGGGGGGGAACAAAGAGGCGATCTGGAGGGACATTGCTTGGGCCGGGCTCCTGAGTCAATGCCTGCTTGACTTTGGTCTCGATGTCTAGCTCTAAGGTGGCAACGAGACAACGAGATGGCAGAATGGGTTGGCATGGTGTGGGATCCTGTGGGAGGGAGAACTGACGTGAGAGGGCATCAGGCTTAGTGTTCTTAGAACCTGGGCGGTAGGACAGGGTGAAATTGAATCTTGAGAAGAACAGCGACCACCGAGCTTGGCGGGCATTGAGTCTTTTGGCGGTGTGCAGGTACTCTAAGTTCCTGTGATCGGTCCACACTATGAAGGGAAGCTCGGTCCTCTCCAGCCAATGTCTCCACTCCTCTAGTGTTAACTTGATGGCCAGGAGCTCTCGGTCGCCTACATCATAATTTCTCTCAGCTGGAGATAGACGGCGGGAGTAGAATGAGCAGGGGTGCAGCTTGTTGTCTCGCGGGGATCTTTGGGAGAGAATTCCCCCAACGCCAGTGTTGGAGGCGTCCACTTCTACCACAAACTGGCGAGATGGATCGGGTATGGTGAGTATGGGGGCTGAGGTGAACCGCTTCTTGAGGTCCGCGAAGGCCTTGTCTGCCTCGTTGTTCCAGTAGAACTGTGTCTTGGAGGAAGTCAGGGAGGTGAGGGGGGCGGCGACAGAACTGTAACCCCGGATGAAGCGGCGATAGAAGTTCACGAACCCCAGGAACCGTTGGAGGTCACGTCGAGAGGCTGGCGTGGGCCAGTTGGAGACGGCCTGGACCTTGGCGGGCTCCATCTCCAGTCTGGAGGGAGAGATGACAAACCCTAGGAACGTTGTGGAAGTTGTATGGAACTCACATTTCTCAGCTTTAACAAAGAGATTGTTCTCTAGGAGCCTCTGCAGAACTTGGCGACCGTGGCTCCTCCAGACCTCGAGAAAAAATCTAAATGTCGTCCAAGTACACGAACATGAAAGAGTTCAAGAAGTCACGGAAAACGTCATTAATGAGGGCCTGGAATACGGCAGGGGCGTTGGTCAGTCCGAACGGAACCACCAGATACTCGTAATGCCCAGTGGGTGTGTTGAAGGCAGTTTTCCACTCGTCGCCCTCCCGGATGCGGACGAGGTGATAAGCGTTTCGTAGGTCGAGCTTGGTGAAAATGTCCACTCCTTGGAGAAGTTCAAAGGCGGTGGCCATGAGAGGTAACGGGTAGCGGTTCCTGACGGTTATCTTGTTAAGCCCTCTGTAATCAATGCATGGACGAAGGGACTTGTCTTTTTTCTTGACGAAGAAAAATCCTGCCCCAGCGGGCGAGGAGGATGGATGAATAATTCCGGCGGCGAGGGAATCTATGATATACTTATTCATGGCCTCTCTTTCTTGGTGTGCCAGAGAGTAACGTCTGCCTTTCGGAGGAGAGGTGCCCGGGAGAAGATCAATGGGACAGTCGTATGGTCGATGCGGCGGGAGTGACATGGCTCGGGTCTTATTGAAGACCTGCCCGAGATCATGGTATTCGGTGGGTACGCTGGAGATGTCCGGGGTTTCATGGGGCGTGACCAGGATAGGAGCTGGAGGGAGTGCTGAGTGCAGGCATGTCGTGGAGCATGAGGGGCTCCAACCCGTGATGACTTGCTTGTTCCAGTCGATCTGGGGTCCATGGAGGGCTAGCCAGGGAAGTCCGAGGACCAAGGCGGCGTGTGATCTCTCCATAATGAAGAAGAAGATCTCCTCAGACTGGTTCCCTGACTTTCTTAAGGTTAACGGTGGGGTTCTAAGTATGATGGGTGGAAGCCGGCTCCCATCCAAGGCCTGAACGGCGAGTGGAGTGTCTAGGGGTACACAAGGGATCTTTAATGCTCTCACCGTAGTCGCGCTGATCAAATTTCGATCGGAGCCGGAGTCAATTAGTGCCTCAATTGGGTGAGCCTGACCACCGATGATTAGGTTTACGGGAAGTAGGGGACATGATTGTGGAAATCTATCAGGAGGGGAGCCCTCTAGTGCTCCCAGTCTGACTAGGGGGGGCCTCCCTTTTAATGGGCAGTCTTTAAGCCTGTGTCCTGAAGCTCCACAGTAAAAACAAGCCTCTTGTAGGCGGCGTCGGCGTCTCTCCTCGTCAGAGATGCGGGTCCTGCCTAGCTGCATGGGCTCCTCTTGATCGGTTTGCTGCAGGGCAGTAGGCGCGTGCCCTATTCTGGGGTGCCGTCTTAACTGGAGACGTGAGTCGACCCGCCCGGCGAGATCCATGAGTTCGTGGAGGTCCGTGGGAGGTTCACGGGAGATGAGCTCATCCTTAAGAGCTTCTGATAGCCCTTCCAGAAAAACATCCGCTAGGGCTCTGTCATTCCATCCACTAGAAGCGGCTAGGATGCGGAACTCGATGGCATAGTCGTAAGCAGAGCGGGATCCCTGACGAAGTCTTAATAACCTTGTTCCAGCCTCCCTGTTGGCGAATGGGCGATCAAAGACCCTCTTCATCTCCTTGGAGAAGTTGTCGAAGTTCTCGCAGCATGGGTCGCGAGCCTCCCAGAGGGCTGTACTCCACTCCCTGGCTCTATTGGTTAGTAGCGTGATGATGTAGGCCACCCGGGAACGTTCTGATGAGAAGGAGGAGGTTTGTAGCTTGAAAATCAGTGAGCATTGTGAGAGGAAGGACCTGCAAGTTCCTGGTTCTCCCCCATAGGTAGGGGGGGCTGGTAGGCGTGGCTCTCGTGGTGTTCCGGAGTGTGAGGTCTGAGCTGTAGGTACCTGGAGAAGTTGTACTTGGGAGATGACTCCAGCTAGAGTTTGTCTCGTGGCGATGAGTTCCTCCTGGTTCTTTCCGAGGAGCACACTTTGGGTCTCCAGTGCCCGTCTCATCCCGTCTAACCCTGCTGGGTCCATAGTGCTGGCTGGATTATTCTGTCGTGAGGATGCAGAACGTGGGCTGTGAAAGTGGACCCAGTTGCAGGTAGAGAGCGAGAGATCAAAGCCGTGTGATCAGTCGACGAGGGCGTCGAGCCAAAACGTGAAGCTGAGCCGTGGTCGAGAAACGAAAGCGAAAGTTCAAAGCCGTTAAATCCAAGCGTGGCAATAATCCAAATCGTGAGGCGAGGGGAAAAACGAGAGACAAGCGAGAGTCATGAACAGAAACGCGAGAAAACTATGGCCAAAACAACACACAATAATCCAGCGCGAGGCAGAGCACTGCGCTTCCTTATAAGCTGGGTGAAATCAGCGCCAGATGAGAAACCGGTGTGCCGGCAGGGCGGTCCGGGAGGAGCGATGACAGCGTGGGAAAGCATGACCACGTGATGAGGGTCTGACAGCGTGGGAAAGGAAATATCAAAAGGTCCTTGATCAGCGCGAAGGCACTGAGAGCGTGACAGTAGTATTTTAAAATCAATGCGAAATTTCACAGGGAGCCAATGTAGTGAAGATAGGATAGGGGTGCTGTGCTCATATCTTCTGGTTCTAGTGATGACTCTCGCTGCTGCATTCTGGACTAGCCGAAGCTTGTTTATGCACCTAACCGAACAACCAGACAGTAAGGCATTACAATAGTCCAACCTAGAGGTGATAAAAGCATGAACTAGTTTTTCTGCATCGTTTAGCAACAATATATTTCTTATCTTGGCAATATTTCTGAGGTGAAAGAATGCTATCCTGGTAATATTATCTATATGTGCTTCAAATGAAAGGCTGGAATCTATAATCACGCCGAGGTCTTTTACTGTTGCACTTGATGGAACAGAAAGGCCATCTAAAGTTACGGTGTGATCAAAAACTTTACTCATAGCTGTATGCGGTCCTATGACTAGAACTTCTGTCTTATCCGGATTAAGCAAAAAGGAAGTTAATTAGCATCCAATTTCTTATGTCCTGCACACATTGCTCAACTTTAGTAAGCTGGTTTTTCTTATCAGGTTTTGCTGAGACATATAACTGTGTGTCGTCAACATAACAATGAAAACTAATACCATGCTTACGGATTATGTTGCCCAGAGGAAGCATGTAAAGGGAGAAAAGCAGTGGGCCTATAACTGAACCCTGCAGAACGCCAAACTCCACTAGAGAACATGCAGAATAATCACCATTTAAGTCTACATACTGATAACGATCGGTCAAATAGGATCTGAGCCAGGAGAGGTCTGTACCCTTAATTCCTACTACATTTTCTAATCTGTGAAGAAGAATACTATGATCAATGGTGTCAAAAGCTGCAATGAGGTCGAGTAATACAAGAATAGTTACACAACCCTGATCAGAGGCCAATAGGAGGTCATTTACTACTTTAACGAGTGCTGTTTCTGTGCTGTGATGAGGCCTAAATCCTGACTGATACAGTTTATGTATGCCATTCCTATGTAGATATGAGCATAGCTGCTCCGCTACTATATTTTCCAGAATCTTAGATATAAAGGGGAGGTTTGATATTGGCCTGTAATTGGACAGCTGACAGGGGTCGAGGTCATCTGCTTTCTCTGAACTATATACACACCCAAAAGAGACTTGCTAACTACCTACAGTAGCATACACTTTAGCTACTACAGTACTATATATATATATATATATATATATATATATATATATATATATATATATATATATATATACACTGCATATAGTGTATATGCATGATATTATAATTAGTTAGATAATTTTTTTTTTGCCGAAGACAGCAAATGATCTGGCTCTTTCAAAATGGCTGCCTTTGTAACATTACATAATCTGTGAAGGTTCTAACTATCAACAGTGTTGTGAAAAAGTTTTTGCCCTCTTGCAGTTTTTAATTGTTTTGCATATTAGTCACACTTAAATTATTTAGATCAAAGATAATCCGGGTAAAATGTCTTAGGGATAATTAAGATGCTTTTTTTTTTTACAAATGTGAAATGTTTTTTTGGTCATCAGTGGCTTTCGCCAAGAAAATCCCCTATCAATGACATTTTCCCCCAGACTGTTTCTTACTGTTGAATCATAAACACTGAAGCAAGTGAGGCCTTCATTTCTTTAGATGTTGTTCTGGCTTCTTTCATGAGTTCCTGGATGAATCGTCATTGTGCTCTTGGAGTAATTTTGGTAGGCCAGCCACTCCTGGGAAGGTTCTCTCTCGCTGGAGTCTGAAAGCCTTGGAAATGGCTTGGTAACGCTTTACCATTTTTTTTATTTGAAAGACTACATTTGATTTAATTGGCAAATTTTCTTTAAACTATCCCAGCTTGCTATAATTGGTAGATCATTATGACAGGGTTATAAGATTCACAGTAAAATTCCCAGTGTTTAATTAACACCCAGATTGTTGAATCGATGCCCTGCAGTGTTTATATAGGTCCAGTTGGAATCATATGAGTTTTGAAAGTATTAAATCAACGATGGGGATTTCACTGTGTAGGATGATTTTGCTCATTTGTAAATTTTGTGAAAAAAATACTGATATTATTCAAATATGATTTATAGAAAATAATCAAACAGTATCTTAAATAATATGTATTATGAATCTTGGTTACAAAAATCTGTTTAGGCAGTTTCAAATAAATTTGTGGCAAGAAGGCGAAACAAGACATGATATAAGGTTTGTTACAGAATAGATTTATTTTGATATTACATACAGAAGAACGAGTTTGTTGTTAGAACTGTTGCCTCCAGGGTTGGTGATTTGAAACTTGCCTTTGGTCTGTGGGTGTGGAGTTTCCATGTTCTCCCCAGGTTTAGTGTTCAAAAACATGCAGTGTTGGCTGATCAGTGTTTCCAAATTGTGTGTAGTGTGAGTGTGTGTGCTTGTGTTTGCACCGCATCCAGAGTGTCCCTTGCCTTGTGCCCTAAGTTTCCTGGGATAGACTCCAGGCCCTATGGATGGTATGAAAAATGAATGGATGGACATCTTCTAAAATCAACCTATAAGTGACCTTTATTATTTATTATTGTCATTTTTTCCCTATGCTTTCTGCATTTCCAGAATTTCCGTTTCTGTTTTATATTCAAATTAAGCTTTTGAAATTAAGCTTACGATTCAAATTTTCATGGCATGTACATTACAACACACTGAATGTTTTTTACTAGTTGGGAAGCTGGGGTCAGAGAGGAGGGTCAGCCAGGCTATAGTGCCCCTGGAGCAGATAGGCTCCAGGGGCACTATCAGCTTGGTGGTGCTGGGGCTTGAACCTCTGTTTAAGCTCTCAGTAACCCAAAGCCTTAACCTTTTGTGCAACAACTATAGTCTAGTAACTTCTGAGTCACATCCTGACTGATGGCTGCTGATTTTTGCATAATCAATGCTTGGAGTTTGTCAGAATTTGTGGGTTTATGTTAGTCCACCTGCCTTTTGAGGATTGACCATGAATTATCAATGGGATTAAGGTCTGGGGAGTTTCCTGGAAATGGATGCAAAATTTCAATGTTTGTTCCCCAAGCCACTTACTGTAGTTATCACTTTTGCCTTATGACAAGGAGCTCCATTATACTGGAAAAGGCAATGCTCATCACCAAACTGTTCTTGGATGGTTAGGTGAAGTTGCTGCTATAAACTTATTGGATGATGTGGCTCCGTGAACATGGCCAGGTAACTCCCCAGACCTTAGTCATTCACAAAACATTTGGTTATGGTTACACATATGGTTGTGTGTCAATATATCATCTTTCGCATCTGTTTTATTCTGGTCAGGTTACAGTACATCTCAAGCTCACTGGGCAAGACATGGCTGGCAATTTATTTCAGGGCACCATAGACAAATACATTCACATACTTAATCTCACCTACAGTATAGGGGCAACTTATCATTATTGGCATGCTTTTTTTTTTGGAGAAGAGAAACCTACTGTATGGAGAGGAAACCCATGAGGAGACACTGGATGAACTTACACAGATTAACCCAATTTCAGGATGGAACCAAGAACCCTGATTACCTGCTATTTCACTGTGATGCCCTTTATACTTTTTTTAAAAGGTGCATTGTTACTAGCACAGTGTTGAGGATCAGACCTGGTCTAGCAGCTGGCAGGTGTCTGTAAATCTGGCCTGGGCTGAGCAGTGCTGACTCAGATTAACATACACTCTGAGATTAGCACACACTCTGCACTTCACACCTCTACAGATGGCAGAAAAAGCTGCCAGCTGGCACAGAGATGCCCACTGTCACTCACTGGCTCTCGGCCAAGAGGAGTGACTTCTCGCCTGGAGTCCTTTCTCTCCTCTCTTAGCATTTGCTCTGCCTCTGTCAGTCTTTTCATCTTTCATTCACTCTGTCGTTACTTCTTGAACCTTTGTAAATTTCTCGTCCCTTCATAGACACAAATATTGTATACTTTGTTCCTTTTCCCATTCCTTCACTCTTTGTTTCTTCTTCTTCTCTAGCATCTATATATTTAATACCATTTCCCATATGTTAATTAAGAGAAATAATGGTGGTTTGATGAATATGAAGACTTATAATTTTACTAGGCTGCTTTCATGATAAAAATGCACAACACAAACACACACATACATACACACATACACACATACACCCTCTGAAAAGATATGAACTGGCTTTCCAAAGCTTGCTGTGCCATATTATTGCAGCGGCTGCTCCTCTCCGTATGAAAGCTGGATCCAGGGGAAATAAAACAGTGTCGGAAATATATGTAGCGAAGAAATATAGCAGTCCTTCTGCCGTCATGAACTTCACATTTCATCACTTTTTTTTTTTTTTCAACCACCCAGCCTTTCCCAGCATGGGTGCAATAAAAATGGCACAGAGTTTTAGTTATTAGAACGCTCTGTCAGAGCAAATAGGATCATGATTTATTGGGTCAGGCACCCAATCAAAAACAAAGCTAGCTGCATCAGCACTTACTTTGTGTCCAGGCTAATGTGAGCGAGACATTGTTTTTAGGCATTGATCCAACTACAAAATTGCATGATTTCCCTGCTGTAGAAAATGCCTTCAGCAACTACAGCAATGTCACTTACACAGTACAGCCATGTGTAATTCTGTGTCGCAGGCAGACATCATTAGATTGATGTGGTACTGATGTTGAAATGAAATTGCCTGGTTACAGCATCTAGAGAAACTTATTATATTATAGATAATAAGAATGCACGACGACGAGTTACAGACATACAGTAAACAAGAATCCAACAGGAATAAAGCGGCGAATACGTAACGAGTAAAGCATACAATAAATACAGTTGAAGATAAAAGATATATTACACAGTAAACGACCATCTGTTTAGTAGTAGTAAGTCTTGGTGACTCTACTTGTGTCCATCTGTTTCTCATTAGCTGCGAAAGCAGAAGATTCAATCTGTAAACACATTGATACCGAAATTACCCACGTCCACATGCACAGTCTGATAGCCCACGGCTGAAAAGACTCCCCATAGCGCTCCTCGTTACACTATTGTGAAATCAGCTTACTGGTGAAGATGTCCTTTAATTTGACAATATGCCATCGGAGATGCTGTCAATTAATTTGGACAGTCTTCCCCACCCCTCTGAGTCTTGATTCAACTCCAACGGCAAGCTGCATATCCTTGCTAAGCTATTGTTCGCACCAAACTTTTTCTACGCTCGAGCAGCAAGAAGATACTTACACTAGGAGTGGTTTTGTAAATTTGGAGAGATCATAGTGATTGACTTTAGCTGGGGGAGTTTTTAAATTTCTAACATTTAAAAAAAAAAATCTCAGTCATGTTTGTATAGTTGGTTAAAATGAAATAAAATTCAGTTCATCATATTGACTAGGTTGTGCTGAAAAAAAGGATACAGTATGTTACTCAGTATTGCACAATCCCGAATTGCCATTGGATTTCTGTGCATGTTCTACTCTGTGTCCACATGGGTTTTTCCAGCTTCTCTGGTTTCATTCCACCTTTTCAAAACATTCCAGTAGGTGTGCTGGCTTCTCTAAACTGCCTCCAACATGTATGTGTGTGTGTGTGTGTGTGTGTGTGCATGGTGCCCTGCAATGGACTGGCATCCCATTTATGGTGTATTGCCAAACAATACAAATGGGTCAGCTCCCAAAACTGGTGGAAATATTGGATTGGTTGTCAGGTTCTGCTTCAAAACAGGTTTAAGATCAGACCTGTTAGAGCAAATGGGATAAAATGGTTCAATATTCTATAGAGCTTGTGGAGTTCACGACCACACCACATGTCACTTATATGTCTGTGCCACTGTAGGTGGATGAGGTGTTCACTGTGTTTTGGAAGTTGTTGAATAGCTTGATTAAGCTAAGCCAAGACAAAACTGCTTCATCAAGAGCTTCCATAGCAGGTCACATGATAGTTTTGGAAACAAAACTCACAAAGGGATAATGTTTTTAATTTTTCCTATGTGGAAAAGGCATGAAGGAATGCAGGTTAGATGGAAAGATCTTACTTTCAACAACGTTCAGTCAAACATTTCCATTTAGTCATTTGGCAGACGCTCTTATCCAGAGCGACTTACATTTTTATCTCATTATACATCTGAGCAGTTGAGGGTTAAGGGCCTTGCTCAAGGGCTCAACAGTGGCAACTTGGTGGTTGTGGGGTTTTGAACCTGGGATCTTCCGAACCGTAGTCCAATGCCTTAACCACTGAGCTACCCCTGGTCAAAGAGAGTGTGCTCCCTGCATTTGTATTTGGATAAGGTCTCTTTTATTTCCATTAGTCTTCTCATCTTGTTTATCATGTTGTGGATTGGTACCACAATGCATAATATAAACTGTGCTTAATGTTACTGGCTTTAAGTAACATATTAGCTTATGTTAATTTCATGACTAACTAGTGATCCCTAATCACTAGGAGTAAGGGTAGTTATTTAAGCTAATGAAACAATGACACAGTGATGTTTAAACTCTAAATTAACTTATTCCAAAAAACAGGTATGTCAGAGGGGATAGTCTGTCAGGCTCGTCATCCACTCTAGTGTACCAGGACATAAACATTTATGTTATTGATCTCTACAAGCTTCTCCAACTACAGTACTATGCTGCGTGCCACAGGCTTTTAACTTCTCCTTGTAGGGTCCCTTTCCCTTAACATTCCCATTCTTCAGATCTTCACTTGAGTGAAAACACTGTTGCAAATACTGTATAACAAAAGCTCCTCTCAATTCCACCTTGACATATATGTGACAGAAATCATCCTACGTAGCTACCAATCAACTTTTGATGGCCAAAGATGGCAGCGCCTTCCCAAAAGCCAATTTTTTAGTGCAAGAATTTTTTGTAAAACTAGTAGAGGTATTGGTAAAGATGATTAAAGTAGACAGTAATAAGTATTGATTGATCATAACAAGACATTTGCAGGATTGTGTTTAGGTGGCTTAGTGGTATAAGGCACTGTCGCCTTATACCTCCAGGGTTGGGGGTGAAGGAAATTTGCATGCTCTCCCCATGCCTGGTGAGTTTCTTCCAATTTCCTTCATTTTCCTTTCACAGACCAAAGACATACAATGTTGATTGGCATTTCTAAATTGCCTGTAGAATGTATGTGTCCTGCAATACGTTGGCACTCCATATACGGTATACCATTCCTGGATGGATGGATGGATGGATGGAATATATTTGAAAGCATTCACTTTGGCCCATCTCAGCAGACATATCTGTGAAGCACTGTATTTAATCAAATTGAGCACATCCAGCTTCTGAAGTGGGTTCCACAACACAGATATCAGAGTTCAAGATTCAAGATTCAAGATTCTTTATTTGTCACATGCATAGTTATACAAGTACAACACGCAGTGAAATGTATCCTGAACCGCTCCTACTTTGTGCAAATAACAAGAAACAAAAGAAATAATCTATAAATAGAAATAGAAAAAAAAAAAAAAAAAAAAAAAGGTGCAAAGGTTCAGTTGACCACTGAACAAGAGATAGACCGATTTGATTGAGTAAAAAGTAGCATGCTTTATTCACGTAGGTTTGGACTTGCACTAAAGAAAGAACAATCAGTTCATTCAGTCACTGGATAGATGAATGGATTTCTTGGGAGATTGCTTCTGTCTACAGCTTCTCTTGGATCTTCTCCCTGATGTAATTGGCTGTTTTGTGTTTGCTGTGAGCGCCGCTTCTTGTCTGTGGGATTTAGTCTCTTAAGAGAGTCTTATTGTAGTCTACAGAGAGACCAAGAAGAAAGCATAGAAACTATTCCAGGTGTCCACTGTCACTCTCTAAATCCCTGTCCACTGCATTCCTGAGAAATTGTTTAACTTGTTGAGACAATCAGACAGATTAGTTAATGGTTGTTCTCTTAGGGTTCATCTGATTAAGAGGAGAAATGAAAATGAAGCAACTAGAGACTCCTGAACAAACAGATGTTCAAAGCTGAACACTTTCCCAAGGTGCCCAGTCTAATCTTAGATGTTTCTATGACATCAATGTCACACATGTCTTCCTCTCAGAAGGTTAACTTTGCTTTCACCACTTGTTTGGAAGCCAGTTTTCCACCACAGAAACACAGACATGAGGCAAGGTCCTATGGGAAAAGGATAGTTTTATTAGGAAAATAGGGAGAGGAAAGGATTTTAGGAAAGGAGGGAGGATGTGCATATGCAGTTCCAGAAGCAGTGGCCAGCTGACATGTAGGCACTTTGCTGGTGAGCGATTGTGGCGGCAGAGTGGTGGAAAGGTCACTTTTAGACAGCGGTTCACACAAGCTCCTCAGGGGCACATTTTGCAGTAACGGCCAGCCTGCCCTGTCCAGCCTTTTTTTAGCCAACCTCAGACGTGAGTCTAACGTGGCAGCCCGATGTCTGGGCAGCTATCCTGATTGGGGCCTTAGCATTGAGACAGCGGCCTTTTCTCTTTTGACCTTTACTTTCTCTCTGTGAAGTGCAGAGGCAGTCCATACAATCCTTGAGCAGCTGTCTCTTGCCCGATGAGAAAACAGCGGTGTACAGTCCACCCACCTGTAAAGTTTCTGGGGCCCTGCTCACATGCCACTCTCCCTGTTCTCCAGTGAATGTACCGCATGCTTTCTCTAGACTTCCAAACCCTGAGCTAAGCTCCACGCCTTCGTTTAACGAGCAAACCAGAGGTCTATTGATGATTATTTGCTGCCAACCGTGCCAGATTTTGCAGCCCCACCCCTTCACACACTTGCAAAAGTGGAGGCCAACTATCAATGAGCTCTTTGGAGTGAGCAAGAAGCGTAAAAGATTCATCACTGATGCAACTGTGACACAAGTATACTGTACTCTCTATACTCACTGGCCTGCTGATAATCAAGGCCACATTATTAATGGAACCTTTCCTTATGGTGTTTGAGCTGAACAATCAGGAAGTGTGTGAATTTTGCCCATTTTCTGGGAGTCACTGAACCCTCTTATCTCTAGTTATTCTAACCCCAGCTGCTCCTGTAGTCCTCATTGTTCTAAATGACTTTGCTTTAAAGGGATCACTTCATATGACGGGGGGCTTCTTTGTTGCTGGTCTACTGGTAGCTGTTTCATTTTGCCTCACCTCACGTTTAATATTGATGCCTGCAATCCATCTCTCAGTGTAGATCTCTTTCAAGAGCTGAACCTCCATGCTGGGAGACTCATTCAGGAATTCTTTAACATTGTTGTTTCAGTTTGGATTGGAGATTCTGCTGATGCATACAGACCAGTTTTACTAGTGAAAGAAATAAACTGGACAAAATATTAAATGTTATATTATTTTAAAAATTCCAATTTAAGCTTTGAATTTAAAAAAGATAAAGTGTTGCACTGCATAATTAAATGATGTGATAATCAGAGGTGGAAAGTAAGGAATTACATTTACTCACATTACTGTAATTGAGTAGATTTTTTTGTGTACTTCTACTTTTTAAAGTAGTTTTTGAAATCTGTCATTTTACTTTTATTTAAGTATGTTTTGTTTGAAGTATTGTAATTCATTACATTTTAAATCATATTCACTACTGAGTAAAAAATAAATGAATGAAAATGAAAAATAATACAACGGGGAAGGAAAAAAAAACCCCGGAAACCACTGCACTGATTGATTGATGGAGAACAAACGCACTAAATTCACAAGAATGATGGAGACGGACAAAACAGATGCCAGTGGTGCAGATACAGCTGAAAGTGAAATGCCAACAAATTCTTATGAAGCAAACCCCTGGCCATATTTAAGCGACCACTTTGATTTCAAGCACAACAAAGGGAACAGATTTATTATACAAGGGTGTTCCATCCCCCATTCCACCCCCACTTTAAAAAAAACTTTTACTTGAGTAGATTTTTATAAGGGTAACTTTACTTGTACTTCAGTAAAAGTTCACTGAAATAAGCCTTCGAGTGGCGCAGTGGTAAATCGCTCGCCTTATCATCCAGAGATCGCTGGTTCGAACCCCGGGTGATGCTGTTTTCCTCTCACAGCCGGAGGCATAGAGAGAGCTGATTGGCCGAGCACTCTCAGGGGGGGAGGGATGAGAGGTACTTGTGCTCCCACATTAATCAGGGACGTCTGTGAGCTCGCACACGCGGAAGGAGCAGCTAGCGCTTTCCTCCGAGTGTGTTACTCCGCCCCTAATGGTGCGAGAGAAAGCAGTTCGAAAATATGCGGTCGGCTGACGTCACGCGGTTCGGAGGAAACATGGGATAGTCTTCGCCCTCCTGACTGAGTGGTAGTGGTAGCCTTAATGTGGGGAAAAAACACAAAAAATAATTAAAAGCTCACTGAAGTAACAGTACTTTTACTTAAGTACAAAATTGTATTACTCTTTCCACCTCTGGTGATAATAATATGTATGATATATTAAATTCATTCATTCATCTTCTATACCGCTTTATCCTATGATCAGGGTCGCAGGGGACCTGGAGCCCATCCCAGGAGGCTTCGGGCACAAGGTAGGGTACACCCTGGACTCGGTGCCAATCCATCGCAGGGCACACACACACACACACTATGGTCAATTTGGGAACGCCAATTAGCATAATCTGCATGTTTTTGGACTGTGGGAGGAAACCAGAGTACCCGGAGGAAACCCACCAAGCACGGGGAGAACATGCAAACTACATGCACACAGAGGCAGGAATCGAGCCTGGCCGGGAATCGAACCCGGACCCTGGAGGTGCAAGGCGACAGTGCTAACCACTACACCACCATATATTAAATTGTTTATATTTATCATATAGTATATCATATTAACACCTTACCAATCAGAATACCGAGATTTATTGTATTGCATCATTTCTTCTGCCTCATAGTCTCATAGCTCATAGTCTTAGAGCAAACCTAGTTAATTGGTGACAATACAGAGCTGGAGCCAAGCAGCACACTGATCATCCGCCAGCTGCCTTGTGTCCTCACTCAGGTTCCATGATAATAAAATAAAACAAAGCCAAGGTACCGCAGCAATCCAATCATTTGCAAATTACACACTTGCACAATTACCACGTAGCTCAATAATGTGCAAATTATAGATGTGTGTATTTGGTGTTCAAGTCAAACTGGGACTGTTGATTGTTCCGAATAACAGAATGCAGTTATGAGAGTGAAACCTCCGTTTATTTTATTATATAATCCTCTTATACACTAATGCGCTTATCCCAGTGTTTCACTAGTGCTTGAATAGTGTTCTTATATTAATAGCTTACCTTGCTTTTGTTACTTCTGTGAACTGTGACATTAAATATCTTTATGGAATAAATGACATTTATATAAATGTGATGAAAAAGTTTGCATACAGAAAGCATAATATGCTTCCGTATATATGATTATACAGATCCTACCTTTGTATTGAATTGGTTAAACTATGAAAATCCATGTTTCTAATTAATAATTAATATTCTACTATTTCAGTGGCGCTTTGTAATGTGTCCATTTATTGTGCACCTTTCTAAGCTGCTTATTTAAACACGACACACCTCACAACTCTTGAATTATATAACAGAAGTCACAACCAGCTAAGTCTTAAAGGTTGTATAGTTCACTTACTTAAAGCAATACTGGTCCTGTTTTATAATATTAAACATAGATTTTAGTCTTATATACCATAATATCCCTCTAATAATATTGGCGCAATCAGAATTAAAATGCATCATAAACACCTCAGTTATAAAACAGCCTGACGGCACAGGTGGTGTAAACTTTTGATAATCCATTCCATAGGTGAATATTAGCCATGTAAACACTTGAGCTAATCATTTCTCTTGTTGGAAATTAATCTATTCTTTCTGTGCATGTTTGTCTCACTATATATACAGTATATATATATATATACCCTGCCTCGTGCACTAAGACTCCTGGGATAGGCTCTAGGTCCCCGTGACCATGAATAAAGCATAAAGCAGTATGGCCGATGGATGAATGAATGAATGAATATAAGTTAACCTTCAACTTGGAATTTTTTTTTTTTTTTTTTTACATATTATGACGATAAAGAGACACAGTTCACACACTGGTTTGTGGGGACATTAGGGAACAGTGTGTATACGGTATTGCAGACCTGATTCTTGTTTAACATTGATCAATTACAAACACACACACACACACACACACAGAGAGGACGAGAGAGAGAGAGAGAGAGAGAGAGAGAGATCCAGATGTCCTAAGTGGAAATATCTCATACACAGACACACAGACACAGTGTGGTATTTTTCCCACTAAGCTCATCCATATGCAGGAGTGAATGTGCTTTATCATTCAGGTGACCTTTTCTGCAGCCTACAACCCCACACACACTGTTACCTTCCATCACACAAAAGCTCAAGGGTGAAAACACACACACATAAAAACACAACAGTTGCGAGTAAACAGCCTGAAGGCCAGACTGTCTTCGCCTTCTGTTGCCCCTGTTCTTGGCTGGCACTCACAGAAGACTGTGTGTGCCCATCTTCATGCCAGCACAGTATGGTGCACTTAGCACTTGTTAGAAGTGTGTGTGTGTGTGTGTGTGTGTGAGTGCATGTATGTGTGCTTTCCTTATAAATAAAGAGCTTTAACTGCTATATATTTAGACAACATATCAGAATATTTGGCATATACAGCATTAGTATAGGTAATACTAGGTAATAGGTAATAATAGGAAGCAGGTGTGACTTTAATGAGTCCTAGTGAAGGAGGTGTGGCCTCTTTCCCTGCCAGTCTCAGTGAAGGAGGTGTGGCCATGTGCATGTCAGTCTCGATAAAGGAGGTGTGTCCTTTGTGCCTGTCAGTCTCAGTGAAGGAGGTGTGGCCACTTTGCCTGTGATAGTCATAGTGAAGGAGGTGTGGCCTCTGTGGCTGTCAGTCATAGTGAAGGACATGTGTCCTCTCTGCCTGCCTGTTTCAGTGAAGGAGGTGTGGCCATGTGCCTGTCACTGTCCGTGAAGGAGGCGTGGCCTTGTACTTGAAAAATGTACATTATTTAAAAGGCCTAGTATTAAATAAATAGTATTACATACAGCGTCAAAATGTGAATCACATTGTCTTAGGAGAAAATATCCTAATCAATCCTAATCCTAATAAATTAAGAGATTCCAGAATATTTCTTTGTATTTAAAATGTGTTCAATGTGCACAGGACATCATCATGGGTTAAAAAAAGGCGGCAATTTTTTTCTTTTTCGAGATTGAAAAAAAAAAAAACTGCTGACAAGAGCAAAATGTCGGGCGGGGAAGACCACCCTTTAAAATCCCTGCGCCAGGAAAAAACAGCACATACTGCTCTTCACTTTTAGCACATACTCACACACACAGTCAACATTAAAACCTACTGGGACCAGTGATGTAATGTCTGGTGACCGTGGTCACCACTCACACACACACACACACACACGCACACACACACACACACACACACACGCGCACACACACACACACACACACACACACATTAGCTGCCATTTGATAGCACTCTCTGTGGTGCGGTTCTCTGTGGCAGCAGTGATGTGGTGGGCAAACGATGAGGTTTCTAGGCATTAACTCACACACACACATACACACAACTTACACAATCTGAGGTATTAATGTACTGATGGGGACCAGGTGTAACAAAACAATATACCTTGTATTATTTTAATCATTTTATGTTTTTGTATCATGATATTCTATTAATTCTGTTAAAAAAGAGAGGGATCATCATTAGCATGATGCTTTAAGGAAGGCGGTTCTGGAAAATCGAGAATAAGAAGCGGGGAAGATGAGGACGAACGAGACGTATAGTTAGTAATGTTACATACTGGATTCTAATCACCATTAAACAACGAAGAAGAAACAAAAGAACTTAGCATGTTGCTAATGAAACGTGAACTTACACTTAGGATGTAATCCTGGATTCTATTTTACATAAACTTGTTTATCTGACTTTTCTGAAGTACAATTTGTGTCTTTCTACAAGAGAAGTCCTCAGTGACGTGTTTTTTTATTTTTTATTTTTTTTAATTAATGGAGAAGATCACCCAGCTGAGGTAAAGCTAGACTGTTTTTTCTGTCGAAGCAAACAATGCACACAACAACAACAACAACAACAAAAAGTGAACATCCTGTACAGAGCGAAAAAAATAAAAGCATTCTTTAAAATAAAACTGGGAACTAAATTAACTCCTTATTAGTTCTTTTGGCCTTCTGACATCTTCCAGGGCAGTGATGGCCCAGATGGTTAAGGCACTGAGTTACTGATCGGAAGGTCGGTGGTTCGAGCCCCAGCTCCACCAGGTTGCCTTTGTTGGGCCCTTGAGCAAGGCCCTTAATGCTGTTTGCTCCATGTGTGCTCTAACACGGCTAATGTGACATCTGACACCAACGATGCTGGGATATGCAAAGTAAAAATTTCACTGTGCAGTAAAGTATACAGTATGTGACAAATAAAGGCTTAACTTCCATCCCCTATCCCCATAAAGCTATGAATACACTGCAAAACACACACACACAGACAAACACAGGAAAAGAGGCAGAGAGAAGTGATTTAATGGAGCAGGACTATGTTTTTTTTGCAACAGCAGGCAGATCACTTATGACCAAACTGTGTTGCTTTTTCACTTATCCAAAGCGATTTATTATTTATTTTTAAAATATTGAATTTTCTAAAACGTAGACCGCAGTAATTATTAATTGCATTGTTTATAAAATAATCCAGAAAGTCATCATGAGGATAAATAAGCGCTTTTTATAACTCAGCCTTCAGTCCCCAATTCAGCTTTATTGGCATTACTCTGTGTGTTACACTACTGCATCAGCAATGAAAATATATCACAATAATCACGACAATAACATTAACGGTACTAACCCTAGGGAGTGTGTGATTTCGGGGGGTGGATGTCACCCGTTGTCTGTCTCTCAAGCACCGACATGTTGCTCCATATTTTGCAGAGAGCGTTGATGTGGCCTTTCGCCGAGAAAGATTTGTAATTTCTAAGATGGTGTTATTTCTCTCTCTCTCTCTTTCTCTCTCTCTCACACACACACACACACACCCTGAAGGATGGCACTCAGTGGCATAGATCCAGATGGCAGCCACACGGCAATAAATGGAAGAGTGTGTACACACACACACACACACACACACACACACACACACACACACACACACACACAAAAAGTAAGCTTAATGAACTCTCATCCATTATTCATCACACACACACACACACACGCACACACACATAGAGCAGGGCTTTCTTAAAGCTGTGAGTCTTTAAGACCTTGCTATCTTATATATAGTTACTTTGCTGGATTTTTCCCCCTCTCATCAAGTTGATTGTAAATTAATTTCATATCTCTTCACCTCTCGCCTCTGTAGGTTAGCTCACTGTATACCGTCAGTTATTTGAAATTGGTTGAATTGATCACATGCATGCTTAATCCAACTGAGAATGCATTTCACGTCCTGAAGATAAGATTAAAAGGAGAAACATAATAATAATAATAACAACAACAAAGAGGGCCCTTCACGCACTACAGTATGACATCATAGGGCTTCTGTCCAAGAGCTTGGGCCCTAATAATAATAATAAAGATAATAATTATGATGCTGATAATGATGATAATATGAACGTTGGCAAGCATCACAAAAAAATATTGTAACAGTTTGCTAATGTCAGATTATAATAGTGTGTTGCTGGCTTGACAGTTATTATATTAGGTATTATTTACTTAAATGTACTTAAAGACTATCTGTTCCAGTACTTTTGCACACAATTACTGTCATATTTTATGTTCTTTTTTTTTAACCATAAAGTCTAAGTCAAATTTATTTTTAAAGTACAATTAACACAAAATATTTAACAGAGTTAACCAAAGTGCTGTACAATCCTAAGTCCTAAGCAGAGACCATCTAGATGTAAATTTCAGGAAATTAAAAGTTTCTGACTTTTTAGCTCACATTCACCTTTTGATCTCAAACCCATACTGTATGTCTTCAATGTATAGCAAAAACAAACAAACAAACAAACAAACAAACAAACAAACAAACAAAAAACCCATAGGAAGTGTCATTGCTGTTCCAATACTTTTGGAGGGGAGTGTAAGTTAATGTTGTATGTTACTGATGGGGCATCATTTAAATACTAAATACTAGAAGAAATGACTATGAATGAACTATATATATATAAAACCATGTTCCATCACCACAATATATCAGATGTGTTTGAGAGAGAACTTGTGTATAATAGGTTTCCTCAAAAGCACTGTGCTGAAAAATAAAAACAACAGGCAACATCCTGAAATGTATGTGTGTGTGTGTGTGTGTGTGTGTGTGTGTGTGTGTGTGTGTGTGTGTGTGTGTGTGTGTGTGTGTGTGGTGTGTGTGTGTGTGTGTGTGATGGACAGCTATGGGGGAAAGTAGTGTACTGGGGCTTTTGGAAAAGGTCACACTGCTCTCTGCTCAAGGTTTGATGCAGCTGCTCCCAGGTACCTGCAGGCTGGCGTGTGTGTGTGTGTGTGTGTGTGTGTGTGTGTGTGTGTCACACGCAGAGAGCAGCCCTGGGTTTAATTGTGTGTGTCAGACCACTGACACCTTCAGGATTGGGGCAAAAGGAGGACAAAGATGTGTGTGTAGAGAGAGAGAGAGAGAGAGAGAGAGAGATGAATACAGCAGTCAGTCTGAAAGTGCTGTTTAAGACTGTTTTTTTTTTAAATATACAACTGTTTTAAAATATTTGTTCCATTTCTTTACATTTCTACATTAAATTTAATATAAAGAAATAAAGGGGGTGGGGGCTCAAAATTTTTGCATAGTACTGTACAAATAAGCAAATGTATGATATTGATGTTAAATTCTTTGTCCACAGTTTATAAATTCTTTCTACACAATTTCTGTGTAGACGCGCTATAGGATTTGACCTACAGTACGATGGATATAAAAGATGGTGGAGCCGATGCCATCTCAATTCAACACTACCATTAAAGCCAAAATAAGCCGTAATAAACACCATGAAACTCTGAAAAAGAATAGGAATATTTTAAGCATGTTCATGAACATTAAAAAATTTTAAGTGCTCCTTCTTCACGACAATGTGCCAGCTCATTCAGCTTCTGACGGTGAAGCTTGGGGTAAGAAATTCTGCCTCATCCCGCCGCTTGCTCGCCCGACCTCACACCCACTGTCTTCTTCCTCTTTCATCACTTTGTGACAGGTGTTTGACGACCAGGTGATTACCGAGGTGGAACTTTTCCTCAAGAGGCAAAAAGAAGGCTTCCTCAAAGACGGCCTCCACCAGCTCATCCATCCTTATGTGGAGGATTTGTAGAGCTCACGACCAACGTTCGTTTTCATGATATCATTTTTTCTTTAGGAATAATAACAATTTTATGACCGGCCCTCATACCGCATGCTTAACAAATAACTACCTTCTATCCAGTACATTTTTATTATTCATGATTATTTTGTCATGTTTCTATTGTGATTACAAATCATCACCACAGTGTCCTTAAAGTGTACAATATACATTCTACATGCTCATCTCATCTCATGCTCATACTTTCACACAGTACTTCCTTTAAATATATAATACTGTACTAGACTATATACTGTAAATCAGTATTCAGAAACTGTTTTAAGATTATTCTTAAAACCACCATCCAAATAAAAATTTTTAATACCGTTGTATCTTTTTTTTCCCATTTTTTTTTTTTTAGAAAATATAAATTAGTGATAAGAAAGAATTTTCCTCTTTGCTTTTTCCTAATCAGTGCTACTTTGTGAACCCAGCTGGGCTGGACTCCCGTTCGAGACCCTGCGATTTCTTTCTGCATTGCTGGTGTGAGATATCCTGATGTGAGGTCAATCATGTTTCCTCTCCTCGCCAACCCTCAGCCCTATCATTATCACCAGAGAGAAAGAGAGGGAGGATTGGAGACAGAGAAAGAGAGAGCAATTTATAAAGCACTAGTCAATAGATCTTTGGTGAGATTGGACTCGATTAAGCCAGCAGCGTCCATCATCCCACCCCTGTTTCAGTGTCCTGTTTTTTTTTTTTTTTTTACATAAGAAACAAAAAAAATATAAGTTGGGAAAAATTGCTTTTGGTCGTGGTGAAAATATATAGATATAGATATATAGAATATAAGAAGATATCTACTTGAAAATAGTATTTAGTAAAAAACATCAAATTAAATATTCATTCATTCATTCATTCATTTTCTATACCGCTTAATCCTGTGTTCAGGGTCGCGGGGGACCTGGAGCCTATCCCAGGAGACTTCGGGCACTAGGCGGGGTACACCCTGGACAGGGTGCCAATCCATCGCAGGGCACACACACATACACACACTCACACACCCAATCACACACTACGGGCAATTTAGGAACGCCAATTAGCCTAACCTAAATATAATAATAATACAATATAATACAATAATAATAATAATAGTAATATACCTCCCTAAAATGGATTACTTTCCAGCAACTGCACATCTCTTATAACCAAGGCAACTTTGTCAAATGTGGGGAAAAAAAACCTTGCATACTAAGCTCTGACACTGGAGACTTTGTATATAAACAATTGTCTCCTTAGAAAATGCAACTGTACACCAAATCAACAATTACACTCTTTAAAATATATTAGTATGCATAGATTATGCAGACAATCCAACGTAAAAGTCCCTGTAGATGAACTGTAGAAATGATCAAGAGCGTTAATAAAAGCTTGTGATTCTCACTGTAGCTGGAAACACTGTTCAAGAAAATTATTGAAACCTTTCTGACAACATTGCTGTAGTGAAAGGCATAATAATAATAATAATTATTATTATTATATTATTATTATTATTATTATTATTATTCTTATTCTTATTATTATTATTATTATTATTATTATTATTAATTAATAATTATTTTTTATTATTATTCTAATAATGCTTTTTTTGTTTGATGTAGAGATGTGATTGACCCAAGGCAGAGCTCCACAACAGGCCTCGGTCCCCCACATGCACCACTTTCTACCCTTTTTACTAATTTTGCTCATTTAAAAAAAAAATAATCACCATAACCTGTCATTTTACTGCCAGACTTTAATTAACTTAAGTTGCCTAAATTGACAAAGTGTCACCACCCCCAGTCCCCTGGTCAGCAGCTGGAAACAAGCTGTTTGTTTTTTCCCCATCTGAGAAGCAGTTCTTTTGTGATAGAGAAGTATACATTGATAGACCAGCACCTTGGTGGTTGGAAGAGACTAACACACACGCTTACAAACTTTCCCTAGTTCCTCTCACACAGCCAGGCCTTTCAGAATCACATCAATCCAGGACCCAGCAGGACGAGGTGAGACACGGCCTCTTGTGGAGGTGTGATTTTCTCTCAGGTGAAGAGGGAGGTGAGGATTGTTCTGCTATTCTTTTTGTGCACTCGATTCTTTCGTCTGTCTTCTGAGACTTTAATTAAAGTGTGTATGTAGGAGGGGAGGGGCTGCCTCATGCTCTCTGGAGCCCCCCGCTGTCAAGTCAAACTTACTTACAGATACCTCACCGGTGGCAGAACCCCTCCACCTACACGCACAACACACACACACACACACACACAATATATATATATATATATATATATATATATATATATATATATATATCTATATATATGCCCCCATCACCACCTCATCCCTATTGCTAGTCCAATCACTTCTAGTCCAAGCGTGTGTGTAGGCCGTGCACAGCATACACACACTGATGCACAAGCACAAGCATCAGAAGCAACCACTACACTGGAATCACATGGGAAAGAAAATCTCAAACATTTAATCGGACTATAACACTAAAAGTCATTTTCTATCAATTTAAAGGCTTTTTATCTTCATCTAAAAAAATTTACAAACCTGAGGTGCTATATTTAAATTTGCTTATTTTTCTGTTCTTCCAATCTCATCCAGGGTTGGTGGTTAGCACCGTCACCTGCAGGTCCTGGGTTCGATTCCCACGTCTTATCTGTCTGCATGGAGTTTGTATGTTCTCCCTTTGCTTGGTGTGATTAAGCAGTTTCCTCCCCCAGTCAAAAGACAGGTAGATTTGTCTAATTAGCGTTTCCAAATTGCAGATACAGTGGTGTGAAAAACTATTTGCCCCCCTCCTGATTTCTTATTCTTTTGCATGTTTGTCACACAAAATGTTTCTGATCATCAAACACATTTTATAATGTATATACATATTAGTCAAAGATAACACAAGTAAACACAAAATGCAGTTTTTAAATGAGGGGTTTTTATTATTTAGGGAGAAAAAAAAATCCAAACCTACATGGCCCTGTGTGAAAAAGTAATTGCCCCCTGAACCTAATAACTGGTTGGGCCACCCTTAGCAGCAATAACTGCAATCAAGCGTTTGCGATAACTTGCAACGAGTCTTTTACAGCGCTCTGGAGGAATTTTGGCCCACTCATCTTTGCAGAATTGTTGTAATTCAGCTTTATTTGAGGGTTTTCTAGCATGAACCGCCTTTTTAAGGTCATGCCACAACATCTCAATAGGATTCAGGTCAGGACTTTGACTAGGCCACTCCAAAGTCTTCATTTTGTTTTTCTTCAGCCATTCAGAGGTGGATTTGCTGGTGTGTTTTGGGTCATTGTCTTTTGTGGCCTCTCGGATGAGTTGTCTCTGCGCTCTTGGGGTAATTTTGGTCGGCCGGCCACTCCTGGGAAGGTTCACCACTGTTCCATGTTTTTGCCATTTGTGGATAATGGCTCTCACTGTGGTTCGCTGGAGTCCCAAAGCTTTAGAAATGGCTTTATAACCTTTACCAGACTGATAGATCTCAATTACTTTTGTTCTCATTTGTTCCTGAATTTCTTTGGATCTTGGCATGATGTCTAGCTTTTGAGGTGCTTTTGGTCTACTTCTCTGTGTCAGGTAGCTCCTATTTAAGTGATTTCTTGATTGAAACAGGTGTGGCAGTAATCAGGCCTGGGGGTGACTACAGAAATTGAACTCAGGTGTGATAAACCACAGTTAAGTTATTTTTTAACAAGGGGGGCAATCAGTTTTTCACACAGGGCCATGTAGATTTGGAGTTTTTTTTCTCCCTTAATAACGTAAACCTTCATTTAAAAACTGCATTTTGTGTTCAATGATGTTATCTTTGACTAATAGTTAACGGTTTTTGATGAGCAGAAACATTTAAGTGTGACAAACATGCAAAAGAATAAGAAATCAGGAAGGGGCAAATAGTTTTTCACACCACTGTATATGGTCCTATAAAGAACAACTTTATTTCGACCATGTTGTAAATCATGGATTGACATTGAGAGAACCTGAACATAGCGTCCAGCCGGACCTGAGCACACAGACCTGTAATCAGAACATTTTGACAAGACCGCAGGTGAGAAAGCATTTCATTCCTGCATATAGTTTATTTTTTTACACTCATTTACACACTAAAATTAAACATTTCACACAGTTAGTGAAACCTAACATGAACACACAAAACACCAGCCCAGATGCACTAACACAATGTTTTCACAAAAAATTAAACAAACTTGTCTATGTTAGACACAGGAATCTACTGTAACATGATGTCACATTCAAAGCACTGGTTTACTTTGTCACAAACACTAAACATAATTCATATAACCACAAACATGAGGAGCAGAACTCCTGAGATCTTTTGCTAAATTACACAGTTGATGCAAAACTGTAAAATTGTTGATAAATACCCAATTAATTATTATCTAATTGATTAGAAAGAAAGTCTCTTAAACTTAAACTCTTTAACTATTCAACACATTATTAAAATGACTGCGCTGAACCTTCTTGGAAGAAATGCGGTCAGAAAAAGAAATGTCCGGTAAGATCATGTCTATTTGCACAATGTGATGAGAAGTCACAGGATTGGGACTAAACAATTACATGCCATCGATTTTTTTAAACACTTACAATTTAGATTGGGATCATACAGCCTGGTCTTTGGAGAAATGGGAAAAAGGTCATGTGGTCTGATGAGTTCAGATTGACCTTATTGCGGATTGATGTGTGTGCGTCAGGGTAAGATGGGAATGTATCCATCATGCATAGTGTCCACTATACAAGCCTCTGAAGACAGTGTAATGATCTGGGTTGCTTCACCTGGTCAGGTCTAGACTCGTTATGCGGCAGAGTCAGCTGACAACCTGAATGTACTGAATGACCAGGTTATCACATCTATGGATGTTTTTCTTACATTTACATTTAGGCATTTGGCAGACGCTCTTATCCAGAGCGACTTACAAAAAGTGCTTTAAAGTTAACATCACTGGATACATACTTACATTGGGTTAACTAGGTTAATAACTAAGTGCCGTTAGTCCAACACAACTGGGAAGAGGGATTTGTTTTTTTTTTGGGGGGGGGGGGGGGGGGGGTTGGGGTTAGTCCAAGTACTGGAGAAACAGATGCGTCTTGAGTCGTCGTTTAAAGATAGTCAAAGTCTCTGCTGTACGGACATCTAGAGGAAGTTCGTTCCACCACCTAGGTGCCAGAACGGGAAAGAGCCTGGATGAATGTCGCCCTCGATCCCTGAGAGATGGTGGGATGAGGCAAGCAGTGCTGGAGGATGGAAGGGAATGTGGTGCAGTGCGTGGTGTGATTAGAGCAGAGAGGTAAGTGATGATTCCAAACATTTATTACAAATAAATAACTGCAAAGTGGGTTGTGCGTAATTATCAGCACCCTGAGTCAATACTTTGTAGAACCACCTTTTGCTGCAATTACAGCTGCCAGTCTTTTAGGGTATGTCTCTACCAGCTTTGCACATCTAGAGACTGAAATCCCTGCCCATTCTTCTTTGCAAAACAGCTCCAGCTCAGTCAGATTAGATGAACAGCGGTTGTGAACAGCAGTTTTCAGATCTTGCCACAGATTCTCGATTGGATTTAGATCTGGACTTTGACCGGGCCATTCTAACACATGGATATGTTTTGTTTTAAATCATTCCATTGTTGCCCTGGCTTTATGTTTAGGGTCGTTGTCCTGCTGGAAGGTGAACCTCCGCCCCAGTCTCAAGTCTTTTGCAGACTCCAAGAGGTTTTCTTCCAAGATTGCCCTGTATTTGGCTCCATCCATCTTCCCATCAACTCTGACCAGCTTCCCTGTCCCTGCTGAAGAGAAGCACCCCCAGAGCATGATGCTGCCACCACCATCTTTGACAGTGGGGATGGTGTGTGTTCAGAGTGATGTGCAGTGTTAGTTTTCCGCCACACATAGCGTTTTGCATTTTGCCCAAAAAGTTCAATTTTGGTCTCATCTGACCAGAGCACCTTCTTCCACATGTTTGCTGTGCAAACGGGACTTCTTATGGTTTTCTGTTAACAATGGCTTTCTTCTTGCCACTCTTCCATAAAGGCCAACTTTGTACAGTGCACGACTAATAGTTGTCCTATGGACAGATTCCCCCACCTGAGCTGTAGATCTCTGCAGCTCATCCAGAGTCACCATGGGCCTCTTGGCTGCATTTCTGATCAGCGCTCTCCTTGTTCGGCCTGTGAGTTTAGGTGGACGGCCTTGTCTTGGTAGCTTTACAGTTGTGCCATACTCCTTCCATTTCTGAATGATGGCTTGAACAGTGGCTCCGTGGGATGTTCAAGGCTTTGGAAATCTTTTTATAACCTAAGCCTGCTTTAAATTTCTCTATAACTTTATCCCTGACCTGTCTGGTGTGTTCTTTGGACTTCATGGAGTAGTTGCTCCCAATATTCTCTTAGACAACCTCTGAGGCCGTCACAGAGCAGCTGTATTTGTACTGACATTAGATTACACACAGGTGCACTCTATTTAGTCATTAACACTCATCAGGCAATGTCTATGGGCAACTGACTGCACTCAGACCAAAGGGGACCGAATAATTACACACACCCCACTTTGCAGTTATTTATTTGTAAAAAATGTTTGGAATCATGTATGATTTTCGTTCCACTTCTCACGTGTACACCACTTTGTATTGGTCTTTCACATGGAATTCCAATAAAATTGATTCATGTTTGTGGCTGTAATGTGACAAAATGTGGAAAGGTTCAAGGGGGCCGAATACTTTTGCAAGCCACTGTATGTGTAAGTCTGTATGAGTGTGCATGTGTGTGCATGCAGTGTATGTGTGTGTGTATACAGTACATGTGTATTTGAGAGACAGAGAGATATACTGTAGAGAGAGAGAAACAGAGAGAGAGAGTGTGATGAATGGCTTATCCCAGCAGGGTGTGTGAGCAGTGTGTGGAGTAAAGGCAATTGGTCTGGTGGCTGTTAGCTCAGAGGGGCAGGTGCCCTATTTAAACACTCTTTAGGAGATGACATGGATATAAAGACAAATGAAGTGTGGCTATTCACCCCATCCACACACACACACACACACACACCACACACACACACACACACACACACACACACACATTTACATTATTAAATGTGTTTTACAAGATTTACATTTAATAGAAATAATACAATTATAGGTTTATGAAAATGAGATTGTTTTGTTTATTGTTTATTTGTTAATTTGTTTATTGTGTGGTGACCAGTTCATGTGTGAAAATGATTGCTTGCTTATTATTTGACTACAGGTACAGTACAGTATATGGCCACAACGTGGAGGAAGAAAAACTCCATAGTTGTGATAACTTGATCATTCAGTACATCCGACATTCCAGAAAGTGTAATATTTCTGACATTTAAACAAATTTTTCTTTTTTATTAAAAAAAGTAAAATAATAATAATAATAATAATTATTATTATTATTATTATTATTATTATTATTATTATTGTTATGTTATAATTTACAGTTAAAGAAATCCTTTAGCACCCTCAGTGTATAATGCCCCTGTCCTTGCTTTACATCCTATGCTAACTCAAATAGGTTGTAGCTGTAACATAGCCATACATTATTATAAACTATTATAATTTATGCTCTTCAGAGTTCTATCTGAATAGGGTATAGTGAATGCGTGAGTGAGTATTACTATTCATACTGCACACATTTGTTTTATCTGCATATGCACTAATATAATGTCAAAGAAGAGAAAACGTACTTTTATTTAAAATTTTAAAATATGGTATTTTAAATATACTGGTATTAGAATAATCAATATTAACATATACTTGCCTAAGTGGTTAGAATAGTGTTAATAAGGATTTTATTGTGGACGCAGTGCCTCTTGGGACTACCAAGGATATTGAATCTTCACACTGATACAATTTTCTTGTAATTATTTCTCTTCCAGATAGAGGAAACAGAACTTACATTCTTTTTTCTTTCCTAGGAATACCAAAAAAAGGGATGCTTACTGTAACTTAGTTGCTAGCAGATCAGCCCAATAGAGATATTAGTTTTGTACAGCGTATCTGTGGA
The DNA here is from genome assembly GCA_030522415.1 of Channallabes apus. Taxonomy (NCBI): domain Eukaryota; kingdom Metazoa; phylum Chordata; class Actinopteri; order Siluriformes; family Clariidae; genus Channallabes; species Channallabes apus. The sequence goes on from CM060106.1 coordinate 25,826,254, forward strand.
CGTATGAGTCATTTTCAATACAAATGTGTAAATGTAGATGTGTTTTCCGTGTATATGTGAGTGTGTGTGTGTGTGTGTATGTGTTTTTGTGGGGGGGTGGGGGTCCTGTTATGTGTGTGTGAGGTTGGGTGTTATGTTTAATACGTTCGTTTCAGGGCACGTGGATGAGACAAAGCTGCAGTGTGAAATTAAGCCAGAGGACACTAATTGATCAAGTCTATTCTTCTCCACTGGTTCTTTGTGTTTCTGTGGAGAAAGGAAGAAAAGCTGTTTTTCCCCTGGAGAAAAGAGAGAAAAAAAAAAAAAGAAAAAAAAGAAAAAAAAAAACGCATGCGGTTATTAAAATTCATGCATGCAGCTCGGCTACGCAGCAGATGTTGGCATAATTAGAGAGGGAGAGAGAAAAGTATGAAATTAATTTCAGGTTTAATGTAAATTTCAGTGATTGGCAGAGCTGTGCTAATCATCGCTCATGTACTAAGAAAATATGCACGCCGAAAAAGCTACACGCTCACACACACTAACTGCACACGCTGAACACACTTATAAACACATGAATAATATTCACACACACACACACACACACACACACACACACACACACACACACACACACACACACACACACACACACACACATGAGAGGAGAAAAACATCATGTTCTGAGACACGTGGTACACCAATGATAGCTAATTCAGTTAAAATACACCAAAGGTGTGTGTGTGTGTTAGTGTTCAAGTCACCACTAAAGCTAATAGCAGGCACATGGTAAAACGTTTGATGAGTAAAAAGCTTTAGTTTAGTTGAGATTTCATGAAAAATAACCGCGCAAAGAACGGTCTAAGCTCACTTGGCGATCGATCATATCATATTCGGATTTCGTATTCATCTTGAAAACCAGCCAGATGTGATCTACAGCGATGATGCTGGCTTTTGCTAACAGAATGCATTCATCACATTAACAATTCACTCGTTCACTCTGGTTAGCTGAAGCTACTCCTGCGAATGATCCCTAGCTTCCGCGAGCTTCCTCCCAGTGTAAAGCATCACCAAGCGTTGCGAAACCGTTCTGCTCAGCAGTTGGTGAAATTACAATATTTGTCGTTTATCTTTCTCAATCCAGGTGTGCGTATGAAATATTTTGTTCGTATTTGAATCCGTTCCAGCTCTTCATTCTATGTTGTTCTCCTTAACGTTTTTTTATATATTATAAACCATCTGCTGCTTCTCCGACGTATCGCTGCATGTGTTTTTGTGTTTGAATTGTCTCACTAGGGCATCCTCGAGACGCGCACGCAGAGAAAATATGCAAGCACAGTCTCGTCACAGATGGAGACGAACGCAGCCACCACGCGCCAGCTGTCCAGGATGCAATTACTTCAGGCCCGCTGCCCGCTGAGAGGCCTCGACCATTCATAATTCACTACCACTACAGAGACCGAGAGCGGGAACGGGAACGAGAGAGGGAGAGAGAGACATTAGTGTATTATAGGTGCCCTTCTCTCTCTCTCTCTCTCTGTCTCTCTCTGTCTTTCTCTCTCTCTTCAGCTGAGTAAGTCTGAGAAATAACAGATGTGTTACACCCACAAGACAGGCATATTTTAAACAACTGATTTACTCGAGAAATTATTTTTTTTTCATGCAAATTCACTCCTCTGTACTTTTCTATTGTGCGTTGTATCAGAGATTGTTATTGCTGGTAAATTGGCAGGTGTCAAAGGTGCTGAGAAAACAAGCCATTAACAAACTCTCCAGCTTGTTTAGCTAGTAAGCTGTCAATCTCCTGTTGAGACTGTTTCGGTTTGGCTGAGGATGTGGGGTATTTTATTGTACAGTGGTACCTCTGCATACGAACACCCCGACTCACAGCGTAAGAACTGAAATTTTGCAAGCATATGAGGAATATTCGGCATAGGAGGGAACAAAACGAACGTTGAGATTTTGCCTGTTAGTGAAATAGGAAGATAGGATAAAAAAAAGTTTGATGTTCCACAAGATACACAACCAGCAAAAGCACCTACTTTTCTTAAGCCGAATTGTTGTATTGTGAAACATATTTTCTCATGTTCATGTTTGCGTCATTTAGTGCAAGACTTAGTGAAGACATAGCACTACGGGGTCCAAGAATGTTATTAAGGATGGTAGCAATAAGAAAAGGGAGCCACTTTTCAAGAGGATTGATAAAGTGAGGTTTAAGGTTGATTTCTTTCATATTTTACTTCATTTACATGTCATTCACGTGATTTTTAAAAATATGATTATAGTGTTGGAAATTGTTAATCTTTGTAGTATATTTTCCTATGAGAAAATATGTTTCACAATTCGGCTTAAGAAAAATAGGTGCTTTTGCTGGTTGTGTATCTTGTGGAACATCAAACTTTTTTTTTATCCTATCTTCCTATTTCACTAACAGGCAAAATCACAAATCAGTAAAAGATAGGACAGAGTGTCGCAGTTTTGCATAACGTTTTGTGTTTACTTAAAAGTTTAAAAAACCCAATTGGACTTTCCCCCATTGTGACCTCATATAAGGGAAATCCTTCTCAAAAGAGGCGTGACTCAGCATGAGGTCATTTAAAACACATTTGGAGAAGGGGGGGGAGGGGTGTGAAATAAAGGGAGTTTGCGGTGTGAAAAGTTCAGAGTGGGATTTCAGCTGGTGCATTAACACACACACACACTTTGATGAGACCTGTGGTAACCTGTTACAGAAATAGTCACATATGCTTGTGTAGGAAATTAGTAAATTAGGGTGTGTGTGTGTGTGTGTGTGTGTGTAGTAAAAAAAAAAAAATCAAAAACAATGATCACACAGCACAGTCTCTTTGCCCAGTCTCTTGTCTCAGAAGCCCTTTTCACTCTTATTTCTGCACCAAAACAATGGTATTAATTACAAAAGACCTCAGCTCATGTTGTGGTCTTTATTAAGATAATAACAATTACTGACCATTGTTTAGTCTGAATGCAGGGAAAATCCTTGCTGCTATGAACGTGAGGACAATGCAGTGGACAGGGGAACGGCTAATTACGAGGGGCGTTCAAGTCAAACAGGGACTTTGATTGTGCATAATAACAGAACAAAATTCTGCTACCATATATCTATACAGAGGATGTGGCAATAACCCCCAGACAAGTTCCTGTAATGTGCAAGCATGGTTCCGAACAGAAAAATGTTTTTTAATACAAGTTGGCAGAAAATTACTTGTCGATTTTTAAGTATTACTGTAGGCGTTGCACTCGCTGACTGTTCACAGGTACGGGTAAAAAAATTTGCATCATTCAGATGTTTTACTGTGGCTAGGAGTCTCACACATCATAGTGTTCTTGCTGTCTTCTGTAAATCTCAACCGGTTTTACGCCTTCACTGACAAGAAACTGATCCGGTTTGACTTTACTGCCATTTTTGTGTTTCTGCGTGCACTTTATAAAATATTGTTTAAGTGATAACAGTTTAACCAAATGTATACTGAAAGCAATAAACATAAATATTCAGAGTGCAAACTAATTTTATTGCCATCAGAACTAACAAGATGTGGTCTGGGACTAGCGTGCCTGGTCGCCATGTAGTAAAAAGACAAATTTAAAATAACTCGAGATGAATTCTTTTAACCTTTTTCTTTATCTCTGTAGATTTTTACTTGAAAACAGGAAATTATTCACTTCCAGTGATTTTTTTTTTTAAATATCGAAATATATGACTATTGTTATAATAATAATCAGTGGTGTCAAAAGTATTCACATTCATTACTTGAGTAGAAGTATAGATACTAGGGTTCAAAAATACTTCTTTAGAAGTTGAAGTATCAACCCAAGCTTTTTACTTAAGTAAAAGTGTAAAAGTACTGGTTTCAAAACTACTGTACTTAAAGTATAAAAGTTAAATTACCGTAAGGGGCAATAAAAGCATTAAGGTCTCGCTTTCTGATCATGCGACGGGGGCGGGGGGGTGGGGGGGCGCGTTGTTCGCGTTCTTATCATGCGACCTTAGGGTTGTGCGTTCTGATCATAAAAATAGAGTAACGAGGCTATTTTTAAAATGTAAGGAGTAGAAGTAAAAAGTTGGCTGAAAAATAATTACTCCAGTAAAGTATAGATACCCAAAATTTCTACTTAAGTAAGGTAACGAAGTATTTGTACTTATTTACTTGACACCTCTGATAATAATAATAATAATAATAATAATAATAATAATCAGCCAACATGAAGTAGAATTCAGTAAAGACATTTGAATCAAGCGAATATACTTATTTGCAAAATTCAAAGATTAGGTCCTGCATCCAGGTAGAATCCAGTAACAAGTCAAAAGCAATTTGTACGGTAAGTGAATGAGCTTTTGAATACTATACACCCATGCTTATTTATCAAGTGAATGAAACAGTTGAGGGTTAGATTAAATTATTTTCTGTGTACCAGTACCTCATCTGCATAAATTATTGACTCAAAATGCAGGAAAAGGCATTCTAGAGAACCCGAAATTTCCCAGGGGAGCCAACTCGCAAGGCCCACTTAGAAAGTCATGCCTTCAGTACTCAAACAGACCAGCATTTGTCAAATCCAATCTTAGCATCTGTGTGTGATAGCCACCAATATGAAGATGTTATGAAGACTCGTCCATAAATACACAGCATAGGGTAAGGTAAAAAAAATAAATAAATCACTATTCCAGAAGTAAAATTTTGAACAAACAAAAAAAAACCTATGTTTAATAGTGAAAGTAAAAGCATTTGCATAAACTCACAATGTGATTGGGGCCGTAAGACAACCACTTGTTAGAGAGACTAATCAAAGACAAAGCTTAAGCTTCATAGAGAGCATAAAGATTGGACAAGAGCAAGAACTTCAAATTTATCGAACATTCAGGTTTTCTTATTTCTTATGTATATCATACGTTTACGAGGACATGTTTTATGTGCTGTGTGAGAAATATAATGAATGTATATTAGTTATATTAGATAAAGATAAAGTTCTATCCCTAGAATGACCTCAGATCGATCAGACCAACATTTTTTATCTATTATTGTATTCACACAGTCGTCTCCCATCTTTATTTTTCCCTCAGAAAGGGAACGCCGATACTCTTCCTTGAGGCAGGCCACTCAAAATGGCTCCTGCTCGAGAGCGACCAGCCCGAATTAGAACAAGTGCAGATTGGAGTGAGGGAAGAGTGGAGGAGAGGAGAGGAGTCAGACGAACATGAGGATGTTTTCCAATCTACCAGATGTGAGCCATTTCATCTTGTGATTTGAATGAGTTGTGCATCGTGTGTGAACAGATGTCCCAACCCCACCTCCTTTATCAACATTAGCTGATTGGGTTTTAGCATGCGGCGTGTGCGAGCACTCCCCCTCAGGTACAGAGGCAGAGATAATCCAGGCCTGTGCAGCTGTGCTGATGACTGTGTGTGTGTGTTATACAGACAGACAGAGAGAGAGAGAGAGAGAGAGAGAGAGAGATCAAATAGCAATTTCTCTGTTTGTTTCCCTATAATTCATTTTTTGTTTGTCAATGTGTTAATATAGTGATGTGCACTACCGTTCAAAAGTTTGGGGTCAATTTCTAACTCCATGATGGTTCCTGATTTTTATTTCTTTCTACATTGTAAAGTTTTGCTGAAGGCGTCCAAAAACTGCATGAATCTCCTTTGAACAGTTGATATTGAGATGTTTCTGCTACTTCTGCTCTGTAAAGACTTCATAACGCCTCTAATCTGAGCTGCTGTTAATTGGTCATTTTTCAGGCTGATAACTCTAAATGAACTTCTCGTCTGCAGCAGAGGTAGGTTTTGGTCTCGTCCTCCTGGGACGGCCTTCATGAGAGACAGTTTCATTATGGTGCTGGACGGATTTTGCAAATGCACTTGACACAATACTGTTCTTGCAGGAACTATTACAGAAAGGCCGACCTCTGTGTCTTACAATAACAACTAACTGGTGTTTTTGTTGTTGTTACGTAATTACATAATTCCATATGTGTTATTTTATAGTTTTGAAATCCGCAGTATTGTTGTAGAATGTAGAAAATAAATCACTAAACAAAAACAAAGACATTTGCAAGTGACCCCAAACTTTTGAACGGTAGTGTAGGTTATATGATGGGCGGCACCGTGGCATAGCGGTTAGAACTGTTGCCTCACACCTCCAGGGTCGAGGGTTTGATTCTCTCCTCAGATCCGTGTGCATGGAGTTTGCAGGCTTTCCCTGTGCTCCCTCCGGTTCCTCCAGATTCCTCCCACAGTCCAAAAACATGCAGATTAGGCTAATTGGTGTTCCCAAATTGTCCATATTTGGGAATACCAATTATTAGCGTTGAGTGCCCTGCAATGAATTGGCACCCCATCCAGTCTGTACCCAGCCTTGTGCACGAACTCTCCTATGGTAGTCTCCAGGACCCCACAAACCTGTAATGAGCATAAAGCAGTACAGATGATGAGCGAGTGCGTGAGTGAGTAGGAGAGGTTACATGGCCTGTGGTATGTGCACATGTCATCATCAAACCTATATGTGTTTTTTCCACAAATCAAAGTTTTAACAAAGATTTGTCCAGAATATCTGAGTATGTTTTGTAACATTATGATTTCCCTTCACTGTTCTATTAGGTTTGAGCCTGTCCCAGCTCCATTTGTTCCAAGTGGGAAGTTCCTCTGAAACAGGACGCTCAACAAGAGCATGTTTGAGTGGCATTGGGCGTCAGGTGTCCACAAACTTTTGGCTCAATGTAATGTATATGGTTGTCATGAATAACTGAATTGATATACTTGTTTATTGCTTACTGTAATTTGACACACACACACACACACACACACACACACACACACACACACACACACACACACACACACACACACACACACAATCAAATTCATTTGGAAATACAAATTCTTCTCCAAACCAGTGCTGTTCTATAAATCTACACACACAGCCATCAAACTGTGCCAGCTGTGTGTGTGTGTGTGTGTGTGTGTGTGTGTGTGTGTGTGTGTGTGTGTGTGTGTGTGTGTGTGTGTGTGTATTTTCAGGTGGATGACAATAGCAGTCCAGTGCAAAGTGTGTGCATATACTTTGTGTGTGTGTGTGTGTGTGTGTGTGTGTGTGTGTGTATGCACGTGTGTGCATTTGTTTACGCAGCCATGGCGACAAAACAACAGAGCTCTCTTTGCTTGTGCACCTGCTCTGGCCAAAAACATCAGATACACACTGCAGACAAAGAAAACCTCTGTCCTGCAGAAGACACACACACACACACACACACACACACACACACACACACACACAGAGTGATGGGGCCTCATAGTTTTATACAAAGAGAGAGGTGTGGGTTATGAATAAATGTGAGCTGATCAAGAAAAATAAAGTAAAATAAATAGATGGAGAAAGATGATGCTGTGAGGATGAAGAGAAGAAGAAAGTGTGAGAGCAAGAATATCTGAAAGTTGGAGTAAGTGAAAATATCGGAGGGAAAGGGGATTAAACTAGACAGAGGGATGAAGATTGATGTAGAATAGAAATTACAGAGAGATGTGAATGAATGGTGGAGATGATGAATGCACATGAATGATAATAAAGAAAACTGGAAGAAATGGAGTTCTAGGGAGAAAAGCCACACGTTAAAGAGAGAGAGAGAGGGATGAAGGTAGGAACAGGTTAGGAGAAAGAATGTTGGAAAGATGAGGAGGTTAAAAAGAGAAAGGATGGAGAGACGGAAAGCATGAAAGAAGATGGAAAATAAACATGCAAAATGATAATAAAGTCATGTATAGGGATATAGCAAATGGAACAAATGGAAGGAGAGCTGGAAAGTTAAATGGAGAAAATTATATCTAGAGTAATAAGAAAAGTAAGAGAGATCAAATGTGTATTAGAGAAGCAAAGAAAGGATGAGGGAGAAAATGAAAAAGTGCCAAAGACAAAGCGATAGATAAAAAGAAAGAGTTTTGTGAATATTTGAAATGAACTGGCAGAGAGAAACAAAAGGATGGAAAGTGAAGAAGAAAATAAAACTATTAAAAAAGAAGCAGTTGGAGTGACAGAGAAAGATAAATAGCTGGAATGGTGGAGAGAGTGGAGTGATAGAGATAGAGCAAGTGACCATGATGGAGAGTATACTAATAATATTAGACAGTAACTTTCAAATTTCAAATATCACAAAAACAGCCTTTTTCCATCTTCGAAATATTGCTAAACTTAGGAGCATCTTATCCGTATCTGATGCAGAAAAACTAGTTCATGCATTCATGACCTCCAGACTGGACTATTGTAATGCATTACTAGGTGGTTGTCCTGCATCCTCAATAAACAAGCTTCAGTTAAACCAAAATGCAGCCGCCAGGGTTCTCACTAGATCCAGAAAATATGATCATATAACCCCAATATTATCATCCCTGCACTGGCTACCTGTTCAGTTTAGAATAAATTACAAAATAGTATTACTTACATACAAGGCTTTAAATGGTTTAGCTCCCACATACCTACAGTAACCAGTCTTCTGATACGCTACAATCCACCACGTGCCTTAAGATCACAAAGCTCCGGACTTCTGGTAGTTCCCAGAATTTCAAAATCTACAAAAGGGGGCGGGGCGTTTTCATATTTAGCTCCAAAGCTTTGGAATAGCCTTCCAGACAGTGTTCGGGGAGCAGACACGGTTTCTCAGTTCAAAAGTAGACTCAAGACACATCTTTTTAATCTGGCATACACATAACTCATCCCATAATCTCATACTCCAGTACACCTATACCGAATGGCAACTACGCTAATTCTCCCCATCTGTTCTGTATTTCTCTACCCATCCCGAGGCATCGGGAGATTTTGCCAGCTTCAGTAGACAAAAGGCCGACCCTGCGAGGTTCCTGAGGCATCCAGAGAAGGACCAGCTCCAGCTGGATTCAGCTTTATGATGGTTGGAGCTACACATGCTGCTCCTGTGCTTCCAGTGATCCAGACCTCATCTGCCCTCTGCACCTACTGACTCGTCCCTATGCTGAACTGGTCTTCATGTCAATTTAAATAATTTCTGTCATATTGAATTTTCACCTGCACAACACACAAGATGTTATATCATTTCTATCTGTTATCACCCAAATGAGGATGGGTTCCCTGTTGAGTCTGGTTCCTCTCAAGGTTTCTTCCTAATGCCATCTCAGGGAGTTTTTCCTTGCCACCGTCGCCGTCACCCTTGGCTTGCTCATCAGAGACATTTCATTCATTCGTCTCATTATTATTATCTGCACATTTTTCTCACACATACACACTTCCAATTATTTTCTTTTCTATAATAATAATAATAATAATTATTATTATTATTATTATTTATTTATTTATTTATTTATTTATTTATTTTTTGTTAAATTTTTCATTTTTGTGAAGCTGCTTTGAGACAATGACTATTGTTAAAAGCGCTATATAAATAAAATTGAATTGAATTGAATTGAATTGAAATGAATTGAGAGCAAGAAAAAAAAAACAAATGAAATTGCAGAGCACTGATGATTAGGCTCAAGCACATGTGCAATTGCCGCCCTGATGCACCACACAACCTGTGTGCTTTATGAGATGCTTGAAAAAAGCATCACACTAGGATGTCACTTAATGTCATGTCACTCAATCTGGGGTTACTATGGAAGTTATTAACAAATTTTTGGTTTAAGGTATCGACAAGTTGAACCATTTAAGATATCAAAACTCCATTCACAATTTTGCACCAATAATGTCTTAAGATTATACTGGCCTACTTTGGTGGCAATGGTATAAATTTCCTAGGCGGAGTATATCAAAATTCATAGTAGGTCTTTTGTAAAAAATTTAAAATAACTGAGTTGTCCAGCTCAATGAGATTTAAATGTGTTCCGGGTTTCACATGGAGAAGTAGAGTGAATAGAAGGATCTAGATACTGCAAGTGACCATGATGAAGAGGGAAAAATGGAGAGAGAGAGAGAGAGAGAGAGAAAAAAGAATGAGAAAGTAACAAAGAAATGGAACATGAAGGAGAAATAGAGACATTAAAAGGAGGGAAAAATTTAATGATGGACCGAAGCAAGATGATGAAATGAACATGAGAATGAGTGATGGAGAAACAATGAGTGTTAGATGGAGACGCAGAGAAGGAGTGATGGAGAGACAGAGAGTAGCACTGATGGAGATATGGAGAGATGGATGGATGAATGGAGTGTCTCTCCTGAATGCGTGTCCCTCTCCGTCTCTGTTTCCCAGAGCGTTTGGAGTCGCTCGGCTCGCAGCTCATTAAAAAGCCACCATTATCCCGACATTTGCACGCATCACATGCAAAACTAATTTACTTGTAAGAAATTAAAAGTTCATTTTAATTGAGCTCGCACTGCAGTATGCAAATAAGGAGTACATAATGTACACTGATGCAGAGACAAACACATGGTGGAGGCACCATTAACCCTCTCCTCTCTAGCAAAGCCTCAACATGGTGTGTGTGTGTGTGTGTCTTAGTAAAGATGCACACATGCACGTTATGTGTCTCACCTCAACCTCATGTGCAACATGGCAAAGTATAACAGACACTTTAATCTGCTGAAACTTTAATCACAAACACACACTGCTTTCACGGTGCAGAGTTGGATACTAAGAGCTTTTAAACACACTTGGGTGTGTGACACCGAATTATTATTTTACATGCTTTTTCTGGACGTTTGGTGTGTGTAGGCTTGGACGGTACCAACACAGCTGCAATTGTATAAATCCTTTTTTCATTTATAAATCCTACAATTGATTGTAATGTACAGTGTCTTTATTAATGCTGTTCACAGTTATGTTGTTATACATGGGACATTCAAGTCAAACAGGTACCTGTGATGACGTTTAACATGGTCTAAAACCAACTGTTATATGTTTCACATATAACGCAAGCAGTCAGTACTGAGTAAACTTTCTACTTTGATGATGTTCAAGCACTAGTGAAATGTAGCCAAGGGTGTTTTTACTTTTTTTCTTTAAAAAAAAAAAAAAGGTTCCATATTAAATGTTTTAATCCAAGGTCTTTTGCTAATCCAAGGAAATTGCTATATGTTGAAGTATGAGAAGTACCAAGTAGCTTTTGATAAAAATGTCATGATTTTGAAAAGATAAAAACTTTTACAATGTGTTTAAAGGCCTGGTTATGGTTTACATAATCTACACTGGGCAATAATGTAAACAATGTTTTATCGCTGTGATTTCACTTTTAAAAAGCAGTGGTGTCAAAAGTATTCACATTCATTACTTGAGTAGAAGTATAGATAGTAAGGCTTTAAAAAGACTTCTTTAGAAGTTGTAGTATCAACTCAAGCTTTTTACTCAAGTAAAAGTGTAAAAGTACTGGTATAAGTATAAAAGTAAAAGTAACGTAAGGTGGAAAAAAGCATTAAGGATAAAAGCTTAGGCTGCGCCACGGGCCTGTATACTACTGTACACTAACACCTCATTAAAAAAATGCAAATTTTTTTAGATCGGGATTTTGGGTTTTCATGAGCAGTATGCCACACTCATCAATATTAAAACAATAAAAGGCTTGAACTACTTCAGTTTGTGTGTAATGAATCTAAAATATATGAAAGTCTAATGTTTATCAGTACATTACAGAAAATAATTAACTTTATCACAATATGCTAATTTTTTGAGAAGGACCTGTATATGGCAATTGAAAAAGAATGCATTTTAGTGCAATGCAAATGCATTAAAGAACCATGTACAGTATGTGTACTACTGAGCATTAACATGTTTCATGGAGAAGAAGATATGATAACTAGTTGCCTATAAGTATTTTAATGGTGCAAAAAGTCAAACTTCAGAGGCGTGTCATCAGTAACCTTTATTGGAATGTAAATGTACATCCAAGCTTAGCTGCAGGAATCTTTGAGAGCAACATACAAGAAAATTAGCGTACCCAGGGCAGGCTTGTGTGTGTGTGTATATATATATATATATACGTATATATATATATATATATACTGTATATATAATTCCTGTTACCTTCCTGGTGCTGTTACCTTCCTCGCTGGTGCTTGGTTGTGACATTTCGCTCGAATCTTGAGTCTCTATCACGCACAGCTTTGTCTACTTATCACAACCTTATCAACCGAAAATTTATTCAAACGTCTATGCTGGAGTGTGTGACGTAACGTCATGTGCAGGTGCGATGGATTGCGTACCAACCAACAGGGTGTCGGAATGGTATGTTTATACTTCTCATCTGTAACGTCCTTCGGTATAGAAGAAAATAAAGATCACATAGACAAACGGAGTTGTTAACGAATGTGCCGTTTACTTTTTTGTTCTCTCATGCGCATGCCCAGTGACAGATTACACACGCTTAGTTACCTTGTTCCGCTCGACGTGCTTACGTGCTTACGTCAGAGTCAGGATGCTGAACAGAAAACTTGGAACAGAACTACATGCAAACATTACATCATCCAACCACAATCAAATTCGCTCCATCCGGATAGCGCGATTTATCCGGATGTTTTTGTTTGTTTGTTTTTTGAATGACAAGCTGAAATAAAATAGGAGTAACGAGGCTATTTTTAAAATGTAAGGAGTAGAAAGTACAGATAATTGCTTAAAAATGTAAGGAGTAGAAGTAAAAAGTCGGCTGAAAAATAATTACTCCAGTAAAGTATAGATACCCAAAATATCTACTTAAGTAAGGTAACGAAGTATTTGTACTTCGTTACTTGACACCTCTGTACATCAGTACAACTGAAGTATGGTGTTGAAAGATAAAAAACAACACAAATATGGGTGGGGCAGTGGTTGCTCAACAGTTACTTGCACAATGGGTTACTTATCAAAAGGGTGGAGGTTCAAAACCCAACAATGCAATGAAGTTGCTGCAGTGGTGTCCTAAAGGGTTTATTGTCATTTGAGAGAGCTTAGACCTGATGATGGGCTTGGATCTGGAGTCTTGTACTAGGAACAATGAGAGAAAGGCAACAATATACTCTGGATAAAATATTTTTAAATAAATTTTATTGCAGCGCACCAGGCATACACACGCAGACACACACATCCTCATTCACACCTAGGGGCGACTTAACACAGCCAATCCATTGGCGGGAAGAAAGCGGAGAAACAGGAGAAAAAAGGCACCCGGAAGCTGTAGCAACACTACGTAAAGTTATTAGTTATTCTACAAAAGTGAACAGAGAAACAGATAGAGAAGCAAGTGCAGAGAAATGCACAGAGGTGGAGAGGCAGCAACAAAAGTGATGAAAAGGCAAAAGAAAGGTTAAGAAATAGAGTTATGCAATGGTAAATACAACTCGAATTTCAGAAAAGTTTTAAACATTTGAATAAAATGAAAACTAAAAGACTTTCAAATCACATGTGCCAATATCTTATTCACAATAGAACATAGAGGACACAAGAACTGTTTAAACTGAGAAATTTTACAATTTTATGCAAAGAATGAGGTAATTTCTAAATTTGATGCATGCTGCAGTACATGTCTCAAAATGTGTGTGTGTGTACACATGTGAGTGTGTACCATGGCGTAGCATCTCCTCTTTGTTCAGAACAGTTTGAAGAAGTCTGGGCATTGAGGTTATGAGTTTCAAGAGTTTTGGCCTTGGAATTTGGTCCCATTCTTGCCTGGGTTCGTGGTTGTGTCTGATGTATTTTTCATGCTGTTGTAATAGCTGCAGTACTGTATATGGTTTTGCATTGTCCTGCTGAAATACAGAAGGCCTTCCCTGAAATAGACATAGTCTAAAAGCTTTATACAGTATACCTTTCAGCATTCATAGTGCCTTCCAAAATGTTTCGGGTTACTTTGCGGGAACAAGAAGCTGCGTGAAAATGCAATGGAAATATATTTTCATGTTGCCGGTTGTGAAGCATGTGTGTATCAAACACGCCAAATTTTGGCTTATATAACCTCGGTCAGGTGACGTCATCTGATGAGACGCACCTGGAGGTTATAAATAGGAGTGAACCCGGAAACATTCCTCAGATTGATTTGTCTGAACAGACGTCCGGTCACGTGGGCAGTGCGGCATTGGGATGCAGCATCTCGTTCCTGCCTTGTCAGGGAACAGGGTTACAGCAAAGTAACTCGAGACGTTGCGGCCTCCATAGCATATAAAAAGCTGCTCTGACTTACGCCACTGGCCGGTGCGGTGGACATAGATCCGAAGAGCACGTACTGGACACAGTAGGTGAAGTTTCTCCTGCTACGAAGCTGTGAAAGGCGGAGGACAGAAGGCTTCAAGAACAACAGGGTGCATGGTTGAGAATGGAACTTTCGGAAGATAGTTCTGGTGAGGATGCAAAATGGCCTTGACTAGCCCAGGGGCAAAGTCCAGGCAGGATGGAGAGACTGACAAGGCGCACAGATCTCTTCCTCTTCAGAGAGGTAATGGCCATAAGAAAAACCATCTCAAGGGTCAGAAACCTCTCAGGCGCTGACTCTAGTGGTTCAAAAGGGGTGTCAATTAGACCTTCGAGCACGATAGATAAATCCCACGAAGGGGTCGTGGCTCTAGTGGGTGGCCTCAACCATTTAGCTCCACGAATGAAACGGGCAACTAAAGGGTGTTTTCCCACAGTTTCCTCAATCAGAACGTGGCAGGCTAAAATAGCGGCTACGCACTCCGTTAGAGTACTAGTGCAACTTTTCTTGCAGGAACTCCAGCACTGAAACAATTCGGCAGTGGACTTCGAGAAATTCGAGAAGGGGCATGTAACGTTCTTTCCCAACACTCGTGCATTTGCATCACTCGTGCATTTGCATCAACGATGTTCAAATAAAACGATCGATAAAAAGTCGATGGTACAAAAATACGGGATGAAAAAGGTTTACTCCAAGAATGAGTTAATTCGTTGTGCAGGTCGTCAAAAAAGGGTAGAGAGTGGCGTTGTGGCTCCATCTCCTTGCCATCCGACAGAAATCTGTCGTCTAATTTTGACCGTTTTGGGTGACCTTGATCCTGTGGCCAAACAATGTGCAGTCGTTCGACTGCACGCATCATAACTTCAAGCAACTCCTCATACTCTCTATCATCTTTAGAGGAGCGTTCTGAGGTAATTACTTCCATTTCCACAGAAGCAGGAGAATGAGTCTCTTCTGCACATTCACGAGAAGCACCGGAGTGCACTCGTGAAGTGGAAGGAGAGACTTTGGGAGCGGGGGAGAGGGCGAGAGAAAGGAGGGACTCCGTCTCTCGCGCCTCGGCCAGATCCGCTTGTGAGCCCCAGGAGTGCAGCGCGGCTCGTGGTTCCCTAAAGAACGTGAGGCGCGCGCGAAGCACCTTCATGGGAAAAAGATCACAATGTTCACGCTCTCCTCTAAGCCCTTCGAGAGTGTGCTTCTCACCCAAACATTCAAAGCAGAAAGTATGTGGATTGCCCTCCGAAAGGAAATTTTCGCAAGGAGGGGGACATCTAGCTCAAAACTCCGCCATTATTGCTGGTGAGTTTTATATACTTTATCTGCTTTTTTAAAATGTATTTTTAGTATGCTTGTTTACACACACACACGCACAATGTCGGTGAAGACAAAAATCTGAGGAATGTTTCCGATTCACTCCTATTTATAACCTGCAGGTGCGTCTCATCAGACGACGTCACCCGACCGAGGTTATATAAGCCAAAATTTGGCGTGTTTGATATGTGCAAGATATTCCCATAGCGTTTTCACACAGCATTGAGTGTAGCCTTTGAAAGGGAACACGCAAGCTATCCATACTGTTTGCACTCCCCCATACCATCAGTAATGCTGGCTTTTGAATTGAATGATGTTAACACAATGGAATGTCTTCCTGTTCTTAGACTGGAGGACACGGTGTCTGTGATTTCCTACAAGAATGACAGATTTGAACTCGTCTGACCATACAGTAGAATACTTTTCCACTTTGAAACAGTCCATTTTAAATGAGCCTTGGCCCACAAGACACGACAGCGCTTCGGAATCATGTTCACACATGCTTACTTTTTGCATGATAGAGCTTTAGTTAGCATCTGGAGGACTGTGATTACCAACACTGGTTTCTGGAAGTATTCCTGGGCCCATTTAGTAATGTCAATGACACAATCATTCCAATGAATTATGCAAGTGGGCATCCAGCAAATATCTTTGGCCTCGTTACTTATGCACAAAGATTTTTCCAGTTTATCTGAATCTTTTAATGATGTTATGCACATGATGATGAGATGATGAGATTTGCAAAGCCTTTGCAATTATACATTAAGGAATGCTGCTTCCTCAACTCCGCAATCTTTTTATGCACTCTTTCACAGATTGGAGAGGCTTTGCCCAGCTTTACTTCTGAGAGACTCCACCACTCTAAGACATACCTTTCATAGCTAATCATGTCACAGACCTGATTCTACTGTAGATGTTCTCCAAACTGAATCCTTTAAAAAAATCAGCTTTTTCACTGTTTTGTTGCCCCCACTATTTTTTTTGAGACCTGTAGCAGACATTAAACTTGAAATTAGCTTATTTAGTGGATAAACATGTACAATTTCTTCATTTAAACATTTCTTATGTCCTCAATGTTCTATTGTGAATAAAATATTGGCTCATGTGATTTAAAAGTCTTTAAAAGTTTTAATTTTATTAAAATTTGGAATTTGGGTTGTATATAAATATGGTTTATATAAAAAAGAGAGAAGAATATTTAGCAGAAAGAAAGATGAAATACTGAGAAACAGATAGAGAGATGATCAGGGAAATGAGATGATTGAAAGATGACTGTATGTAGAAAGACATGGAAGGTGAAAGAGATGGAGTGATGGACAGGGTGTGAAACTGGACCAGAAAGATGGAAAGGAAAAGTGGCAGAAAAGAAGATGAGGAGAGATGGGGTGATGGAGATGGAGAAATAGGTAGAGAGAAAGACGAAAGGAGGCAGAAAGAAGAAGCGATTGTGTTAGGAAAAGCTCGAGACACAAATACTGTAAGATGCACCGAGGAAAATAATTGAGGATGATGTGATGGGGAGAAATGAAAGATGGACAGTTGAGGAAAAAAAACAAAGGTTCCATTCAGAATGATTATCAGTAATTAATAATTAATTAGAAACGCTGAGTAAGGAATTAAACATCACAGGGTGAGCTGTTAAAGAAATGAGATGTGGCGTTACAGTTACCACCATGAAGTTTATTATTTTCAAATAACAGCACCTAGCACATCGTTTTATTAATATCACAATTATATCACAGAAATTTGCCAATGATTACATTTTTAATAAGTAACCAATGACACATTCTTATTTATTTGCAGGTACATTTAGCATTTTGTTAAATCTGCGAAAGAACTTCCCCCTTCCACCTTACTTTTTAATTCTATTAAAATTATTAAGACAAATAAATACAGCTTGGCATTACCAAGTCAAGTAATTATGAAGTGCTAAACAAATCTATCCACATTAAAAACTCCCCCCCCCCATTTTTTTTTAAAACAATTACATGTTTGTTAAATCTTTTATATGTGTGTTTTCCGTTATTGTCCCTTTATGTCAGTAACTGTTACTGTTACTGTAAAAAGATAATATTTAAGATAAATATTGATAAATATTTAAAAAAAGATAAAATCTGTAATTTGAAATGTAGCTGGTAATATTGTCAGAGCTGCTGTTAAAGAAAACTAATCCAGTCATTCAGACCAATCAGATTCAAGCGTACTTGTGAGAGCACTGTGATTCAAGATCCATTAATGATCTAAAGAACCCTTGAGAGACACTTTTTCAACTAAGGGTGATGATAGATAGATAGACAGACAGACAGACAGACAGACAGACATGCTCTTTCCATCTCCGAGCGAAAAGTTTCAGAATGAAGCATCTTGTTCTGTAATCTTCTATAAATAAGTATTGTATCTGGCAGGAATGCAGTGGTAATGCGAAGCTGATGTCAGAGTATTGTGTGTGTGTGTGTGTGTGTGTGTGTGTGTGTGTGTGTGTGTGTGTGTGTGTGTGTTAACTTAGGATGTTAAAGCAAGAGTTCAGTATCGAAAGCAGTGGAGGTGAGTCCCTCAGGACTAGCCTGATCTATACTGTTCTTTCCCCAGGTAAGAAGCACAGAGCAAGAGGTTATGACTCTACTGGATGTCATGACCTAGAGGGTCAGCAAGCCTACAGGGTTCTGATCTATGACCTGCTCACTGACCTCAGACCAGCGTACATGAGAGAGTATCCACTTATTTTTCATTCTCTTACTATTTATTAGCTCAACTGTGTTTTCCAGAAAATCTGTAAGCAAGCGTGTATGTTTTCTTTTTATTATATACTACGTTCTGCTTTGCTCCTGACCCGAAGCGTGCAATTTAAGGGTGGGTGGATGTAAAGGCATGTAATGCTGTTGGTTTTTAAAAACTATAACCTACAGTATTAAATCTTTCATATCCCTTTCCCAACCATTTTGGATTGTTCATTTTATACAGTTTCATTATTCGTAATATCTTGGATCCATCCATGTTGGAGATTCACACCAAGCTATCTTGGATGTAATGCGTCACAATATTTTCATGTCAAAATAAAAATGGTTTTAGTGGAGTAATGGAGATATGTTCACCCCATCAACCAAAGACCACAAAATTGATCCATTAGTGATGCTATAGACATCCATAGCCGGGCTGATAAGGGGGAGGGATGGCATACCAGCGGTCGCAAATCAATCATGCCAACACTAGACAATCATGTGAGTCTGTAAGCTCGTGCAATCACACAAACACAAAACACATTTTCCTTATAAGTTAGAAGATAAGATAAATATTCATATCCAAAAACAGATCTGTGGAAAATTTTGAAGTAAAAAAGTTTTAATGAAACTTAACACTAACCAGTGTAAAACTGAAAGCAGTGCAGACTTTAGATACACCGTACTAAGAGACGTTTCCTGAAATATAGAAAACTGCCAGATGGGATGTTCATTAAAAAAAAATCTATCTTTTAAGATTAATAAATAAAAATATATTTTTTGCACTATTTACAATATTGGTTCAATGGTTCGATGGTGCGCGGCGGACCCACAATATGCACAGAGCCCTCTCCGGAATCGTCGCTCCCGTTCAGCAGCGGTCAAGGAGGCGCGCCCTAATTGCATGGGTTCCCCGGCTCCCGTGTCGACCACGGCGGGTGTTGGAGATCTGACAGTTCCAGTGACGTTGGGGTTGAATGCAGGTCGGGCTTCAGGTGCTGGAACGTGAGAGGAAAGGGAGGATGATCGTGATGTGGCGTATGAAGGTGGTGGCGTGGCAAACGGCAGGGTCCGGGGGGCTGGCTTGGGACGAGAGAGCCAGGCGTTGGTCAATCCGGAGTGCCAGCTGGATGAGGCCTTCCAGTGTAGCAGGCAGCTCTCGTCATTCAAGCTCGTCTTTAATGCGTGACGCCAACCCCTCGTAATAGGTCGTCCGGAAGGCGAAGTCTCCCCAGGTGGTTTGGATGGCGAGTGTATGAAACTCCGCCGTGTAACGGCTCACGGACGAACCTCCCTGCCGCAGATGATACAACTTCGTGTCAGTCTCCACCTCACTGGCGGGATGTTCAAAGGTGTCAGTTGTCGGGTGAACTTGTTGTATGAATGCGCGGTGTCTGAATCGGAGCGAAGAACCGCCGTGGCCCACTCAGCTGCCTGCCCGGATAGTAACGAGACAAGAAGAGCGATGCACAACCAGTCTGTGGAGTATCTGGTGGAATTAAAATCAAACACAAGATCCAGTGCGCTGAGAAAAATCTGTGTCATTCCATTTGTCCGGTAGTGATAAGTAAACATCAGGTGAAGGGGAAGATTGCGTATATACACTCAGATAAAGGATTATTAGGAACACCTGTTCAATTTCTCATTAATGCAATTATCTAATCAACCAATCACACAGCAGTTGCTTCAATATTTATCGGTGTGGTCCTGGTCAAGACTCCAAACTGAATGTCAGAATGGGAAAGAAAGGTGATTTAAGCAATTAAGCTCAAACGCTCATGTTTGAGCGTGACATGCATGTTGGTGCCAGACGGGCCGGTCTGAGTATTTCACAATCTGCTCAGTTACTGGGATTTTCACGCACAACCATTTCTAGAGTTTACAAAGAATGGGGTGAAAAGGGAAAAACCTCCAGTATGCGGCAGTCCTGTGGGCGAAAATGCCTTGTTTATGCTAGAGATCAGAGGAGAATGGGCCGACTGATTCAAGCTGAGAGAAGAGCAACTTTGAAATAACCACTCTTTACAACTGAGGTATGCAGCAAAGCATTTGTGAAGCCACAACACGCACAACCTTGAGGCGGATGGGCTACAACAGCAGAAGACCCCACCGGGTACCACTCATCTGGAAAATAGGAAAAAGAGGCTACAATTTGCACGAGCTCACCAAAATTGGACAGTTGAAGACTGGAAAAATGTTGCCTGGTCTGATGAGTCTCGATTTCTGTTGAGACATTCAAATGGTAGAGTCAGAATTTGGCGTAAACAGACTGAGATCATGGATCTATCATGCCACTGTGTAGTCTGGTGGTGGTGGTGTAATGGTGTGGGGGATGTTTCCTTGGCACACTTTAGGCCCCTTAGTGCCAGTTGGGCATCGTTTAAATGCCACGGCCTACCTGAGCATTGTTTCTGATCATGTCCGTCCCTTCATGACTACCATGTACCCATCCTCTGATGGCTACTTCCAGCAGGGTAATGCACCATGTCACAAAGCTCAAATAATTTAAAATTGGTTTCTTGAACATGACAATGAGTTCACTGTACTAAAATGGCCCCCACAGTCACCATATCTCAACCCAATACAGCATCTTTGGGATGTGGTGGAATGGGAGCTTCGTGCCCTGGATGTGCATCCCACAAATCTCCATCAACTGCAAGATGCTCTCCTATCAATATGGGCCAACATTTCTAAAGAATGCTTTCAGCACCTTGTTGAATCAATGCCACGTAGAATTAAAGCAGGTCTGAATGTGAAAGGGGGTCAAGTCCTTTAGGTGTGTGTGTTTGTGTGTATATATATATATATATATATATATATATATATATATATATATATATATATATATATATACACACAGGTCCGTCAAAAAAAAAATAGCATATTGTGATAAAGTTCATTATTTTCTGTAATGTACTGATATACATTAGACTTTCATATATTTTAGATTCATTACACACAACTGAAGTAGTTCAAGCCTTTTATTGTTTTAATATTGATGATTGTGGCATACAGCTCACGAAACCCAAAATCCCTATCTCAGAAAATTATATATCAGTAAGCCTGTTATAATAATTGCATGTGTATTTTATCTGTTTAAAACTTGGTGTTATTTGATCTTATTGGTTTAGAAATGCCGCACTTCTGCGTTGTTGCGCGCGCGAGGATGCCTAACTAGTGAGCTTCTTCTTCTTCTTCTTCCTCTTTGTCTTTCGGCTGTTCCCTTTCAGGGGTCGCCACAGCGAATCATCTGCCTCCATCTAACCCTGTCCTCTGCATCCTCTTCTCTCACACCAACTAACTTCATGTCCTCTCTCACTGCATCCATAAATCTCCTCTTTGGTCTTCCTCTAGACCTCCTGCCTGGCAGTTCCAACCTCAGCATCCTTCTACCGATATATTCACAATCTCTCCTCTGAACATGTCCAAACCACCTCAATCTGGCCTCTCTGACTTTATCTCCAAAACATCTCACATGGGTTGTCCCTCTGATGAACTGATTCTTGATCCTATCCATCCTTGTCACTCCCAAAGAGAACCTCAACATCTTCAGCTCTGCTACCTCTAGCTCTGCCTCCTGTCTTTTCTTCAGTGCCACTGTCTCTAAGCCGTAGAGCATTGCTGGTCTCACCACTGTCCTGTACACCTTTCCTTTCATTCTCGCTGATGCTCTTTTATCGCACAACACACCTGACACTTTTCTCCACCCATTCCAACCTGCCTGTACTCGTCTCTTCACCTCCTTTGAACACTCTCCGTTGCTCTCGACCATTGACCCTAAGTACTTAAAATACTGCACCTTCTTTACCTCTGCTCCCTGTAGCCTCACTGTTCCTCTTGGGTCCCTCTCATTCACACACATGTATTCCGTCTTGCTGCGGCTAACCTTCATTCCTCTGCTTTCCAGAGCGTACCTCCACCTCTCCAAATTTTCCTCTACCTGTTCACTGCTCTCGCTACAAAGCAGAATGTCATCTGCAAACATCATAGACCATGGAGACTCCTGTCTAACTTCATCTGTCATCCTGTCCATCACTAGAGCAAACAAAAAGGGGCTTAGAGCCGATCCTTGATGCAGACCCACCTCCACCTTGAACTCTTCTGTCACACCTGCAGCACATCTCACCACTGTCTTACAACTCTCATACATGTCCTGCACCACTCTAACATACTTCTCTGCCACTCCAGACTTCCTCATACAACACCACAGCTCCTCTCTCGGCACCCTGCCGTACGCTTTCTCTAAATCTAGAAAGACACAATGCAACTCTTTATTACCTTCTCTGTACTTCTCCATCAGCATCCTCAAAGCAAATACTGCATCTGATGTACTTTTTCTAGGCATAAAACCATATTGCTGCTCACAAATTCTCACCTCTGCCCTTAACCTAGCTTCCACTACTCTTTCCCACAGCTTCATTGTATGGCTCATTAGCTTTATACCTCTGTAATTGCCACAGCTCTGCACATCTCCCTTGTTCTTAAAAATCGGCACCAATACACTTCTCCTCCATTCCTCTGGAATCCTCTCACTCTCCAAGATATCGTTAAACAAACTAGTCAGAAACTCTACTGCCACCTCTCCTAAGCACTTCCATACCTCCACAGGTATGGATTCAGTCCTCTCAGAGTCCCACTTCTTCCTAGCTAGCCTCTTTCCCTGTATACACTCCTGGACTTCCTCATTCCATGCCTAACTAGTGAGCGAGGAGCAATATTGATTTGGGCGCATGCCGTGACAGGCTGAAAAAAAACTATTGTCCTCAAAAATGTAACAGATGAGGACTTCAGATTAATGTGCAAAAAATATATAATAAAACTATATAAGTCTACATAGCCTTTATAAGACTCTACCTTAAGCGCACTTAAAACATTTTATTTTGTTTAATTTTAATTTTGCTATAAATAAAATGAAACAATTTTTAAAACAGTATCACCCAGGATTCGAACCTGTCATGCACACACAATCTGCGGCCGGCACTAGGACCCGGAAGTAAGACGGTCGCCTACCAGGAAGTATAAGAGGAGTTAACAAACGGTGGCTTACCGCTCAGTCATTGAGTTCGGCCCATGTCGGTTCACGTTGGCTTTCTTCAAACCGTGAGTACTCACTGTGTTTTGGTTGTTGCTTCTTACCGTTGTGTGTGTATTTATAGCACGCGGGTTAAATTTGTGTTTTTCCCTTGCTCCCCTTTCGTGAGAGTCCTTAAACTAAATCGCGTGGTTATCCTGCCTACTCGCCGTTACTCCGCGTTTGGGTTTACCATCCATGCTACATTGGGCTAACCGCTAAAGCTACGTCTTCTGGTCACCCCAGGTTAGTTCATCTCTGACAGAACCAGCGCTTTGTGTATCTCTGACCGAGCGCTCTAACCGCTACACCAATCGGAGACAAAATCCCCAGTCACGTTAATAAGCCACTCGACTTCTTTGAAAGCAAGCTCTAGATAAGTGACGCTAATAATAAGAGTCAACACTAATAATAATACATAATGAATAATAATACCTGATAATAGTACACAACATACTAAAATGATAAATGTTCTGAGTTGCTGTATTTTTAATATCAGAATGAGTTCAGTTGTACTGAATCTGTTATTTTTCAATTTCATGTCGTAAGAGGCTTGAATTTAAGTACAATAAGCAGAATATACTGTTCATGTTTGCATGTTTTTATATTGGGATCTTAACAGTACTGAATACTTGACTACTACTATAGTGATACAGTGTATGCTGTCATTTATAAGTAAATCTAGATCTAACAAACATTAACGTATCATGATGAAGAAAAAACTGCCATTTTCTGGTAACAAAATTGTGGCGAGTAAAAAGGCTGAATGGCGAGTGACTCCGGAAATCCACTAGCCACATTGGCCAGTGAGCAAAAAAGTTAATGTCAAGCCCTGATACATTTTATATATATATATATATATATATATATATATATATATATATATATATATATATATATATATATATATAGTGGCTTGCAAAAGTATTCGGCCCCCTTGAACTTTTCCACATTTTGTCACATTACAGCCACAAACATGAATAAATTTTTGAATTATTGGAATTCCACGTGAAAGACCAATACAAAGTGGTGTACACGTGAGAAGTGGAATGAAAATCATACATGATTCCAAACATTTTTTTTTACAAATAAATAACTGAAATAACTGGGGTGTGTGTAATTATTCAGCCCCCTGAGTCAATACTTTGTAGAACCACCTTTTGCTGCAATTACAGCTGCCAGTCTTTTAGGGTATGTCTCTACCAGCTTTGCACATCTAGAGACTGAAATCCTCACCCATTCTTCTTTGCAAAACAGCTCCAGCTCAGTCAGATTAGATGGACAGCGTTTGTGAACAGCAGTTTTCAGATCTTGCCACAGATTCTCGATTGGATTTAGATCTGGACTTTGACTGGGCCATTCTAACACATGGATATGTTTTGTTTTAAACCATTCCATTGTTGCCCTGGCTTTATGTTTAGGGTCGTTGTCCTGCTGGAAGGTGAACCTCCGCCCCTGTCTCAAGTCTTTTGCAGACTCCGAGAGGTTTTCTTCCAAGATTGGCCTGTATTTGGCTCCATCCATCTTCCCATCAACTCTGACCAGTTTCCCTGTACCTGCTGAAGAGAAGCACCCCCAGAGCATGATGCTGCCACCACCATATTTGACAGTGGGGATGGTGTGTTCAGAGTGATGTGCAGTGTTAGCTTTCCGCCACACATAGCGTTTTGCATTTTGGCCAAAAAGTTCCATTTTGGTCTCATCTGACCAGAGCACCTTCTTCCACATGTTTGCTGTGTCCCCCACATGGCTTGTGGCAAACTGCAAACGGGACTTCTTCTGGTTTTCTGTTAGCAATGACTTTCTTATTGCCACTCTTCCATAAAGGCCAACTTTGTGCAGTGCACGACTAATAGTTGTCCTATGGACAGATTCCCCCACCTGAGCTGTAGATCTCTGCAGCTCGTCCAGAGTCACCATGGGTGTCATGCACACCCAATCCGCGACCGGCACTAGGACCCGGAAGTAATGCGGTCGCGAACCAGGAAGTATAAAAGGAGTAAACAAACCAGAGCATCTTGCTAAGTCATTGAGTTTCGGCCCATGTCGGTTCCGGCTGTCCGTCTGCTAAACTGTGAGTACTCACTATCTTTGGTTTGCTTCCTGATATTGAGTGTGTATTTATAGGACGCGGGTTAAATTTGTGTTTTTCCCTTGCTCCCCTTTCGTGAGAGTCCTTATACTAAATCGCGTGGTTATCCTGCCTACTCGCTTACATCCGCGTTTGGGTTTACCATCCATGCTACATTGGGCTAACCGCTAAAGCTACGTCTTCTGGTCACCGAGGTTAGTTCATCCTGACAATGGGCCTCTTGGCTGCATTTCTGATCAGCGCTCTCCTTGTTCGGCCTGTGAGTTTAGGTGGACGGCCTTGTCTTGGTAGGTTTACAGTTGTGCCATACTCCTTCCATTTCTGAATGATCGCTTGAACAGTGGCTCCGTGGGATGTTCAAGGCTTTGGAGATCTTTTTGTAGCCTAAGCCTGCTTTAAATTTCTCAATAACTTTATCCCTGACCTGTCTGGTGTGTTCTTTGGACTTCATGGTGTTGTTGTTCCCAATATTCTCTTAGACAACCTCTGAGGCCGTCACAGAGCAGCTGTATTTGTACTGACATTAGATTACACACAGGTGCACTCTATTTAGTCATTAGCACTCATCAGGCAATGTCTATGGGCAACTGACTGCACTCAGACCAAAGGGGGCTGAATAATTACGCACACCCCACTTTGCAGTTATTTATTTGTAAAAAATGTTTGGAATCATGTATGATTTTCGTTCCACTTCTCACGTGTACACCACTTTGTATTGGTCTTTCACGCGGAATTCCAATAAAATTGATTCATGTTTGTGGCTGTAATGTGACGAAATGTGGAAAAGTTCAAGGGGGCCGAATACTTTTGCAAGCCACTATATATATATATATATATATATATATATATATATATATATATATATATATATATATATATATATATATATACACACACACACACACATATATATATATATATATATATATATATATATATATATATATATATATATAATTATTTTTCTTTCTTTATTTATTTTTTATTCAATCACAATGTAAAATAATGACAATTTAAGAGATGAAATAGATTTGTAAAAGTAAGCAAACAAACAACCAAACAATGTCATCAAGTAATGAAAAAGGGGAGATGAAGTCAGCGAGCTGAGTATATAAATGACTGAAAGGTCGGAATTTAAATAAGCTTTCAGTTGTGGCACACCTTCAGAGACTACAGACATGAGTAAAATTATATTTCTGACTACTATTGTCTCACACACACACAAACACACACCCACACACACACACACACACACACACACATGCTAATGAGGTGTTCCTTTAGGCAGCACGTCTGAGAACAGGTGTGTGTGTGTGTGTGTGTGTGTGTGTGTGTGTGTGTGTGTGTGTGTGTGTGTGTGTGTGTGTGTGTGTGTGTGTGAATGTGTGTGTCAGGGGAAGAAGTGCTACCACAGCATCTCACACACACACTGGGATGAATGTTACATTCACAGACAAAAACATGAGACAATATAGCAGTGTGAGTGCAGGTGTGAGTGAGTGTGTGTGTGTGTGTGTGTTGTGTGTGTGCGTGTACACGTAACTGCTGAGCAACTCAGCCTCAGTGGATAGACAAATTGTTCACATTGTGTGTTTAAAAGGATACACCACCACTTTTCAAAGTCTCCTACCTAGGCGTGTTTATTCTGGACAAAAGAAAAAAATGGCAGAGTCTCAGAGCAGTGATTTCCCTCAATACTGTAAACACTTTCATCAATTCTCCAGTCAAAGGTGTTTGTAAATTAAGCTCCAAGTCCTCTTTTTTTCAGCCAAGTTAGAAATGTACTACAGTATATGTAAGGTATACAACAGGAATAATAATCTCATTACACAGGGTTACTACAAAACCAGAGGACAATTAGACCACATGTAGACAGAGTATGTGGATGAAACAGAAACGAAACTGCGACACAGCATTGCTTTCTCAGTGAAAAGGAAAGTAAGCTACATTATGAAAACAGTACCTTCAAAGATGAATGAATGGATGGATCAGTATGGAATAAAATCACTGTCAAAAATATTCGTGCGTAAATAAAAGATGTGTGTGTAATCTACGGCCACGACACCGTACAGATACTGTACGAGATTTTGTGTGTTTGTTACAATACAACTCTGGAATATACGACTCTGACCGCTTACAGATACGAATCTCGTTGTTACAACTCCTCTGTTTCACGGACGAATTGTGAAATTACGGGTACGAATGCTGTGCGTGAAACCACTGTCAAAAATACGTCATCAAGATCACAGGCATTACTATCAGAGGGAAGATTAATCGATTCCACGATATGCGCATGATTCTGAGTGCTTACTTACTATAGTTAAACTATCTTCTTAATATTTGGGTGGAATTGTGCACTTACCTGAGACGATGAGTGAGCTATTGGCTGCTGATCCGCCATTTTGGCGCCTGTGGTTTAAACCGCTAAAGGGCTCATGCGCATATCATGGAATCGATTAATCTTCCCTCTGATAGTAATGCCTGTGATCTTGATGACGTATTTTGGACAGTGGTTTCACGCACAGCATTCGTACCCGTAATTTCACAATTCGTCCGTGAAACAGAGGAGTTGTAACAACGAGATTCGTATCTGTAAGCGGTCAGAGTCGTATATTTCAGAGTTGTATTGTAGCAAACACACAAAATCTCGTATCTGTACGCTGTCGTGGCCGTAGATTACACACACATCTTTTTTTTTACGCACGAATATTTTTGACAGTGATTTTATTCCATAGATCAGTATATGTTTATTCCTCCTCCTGGACGTTAAAAACAAGTTTGTCTCATATATTTTGTAAACATTATTTGTGTTTGTAAATAACTGTACATCATTGACAAATAAAGTACTGTAATATCTTACATTGTGTAAAAAAAAAAAAACAGGAGAAAAACTCTTCTACACACACAATACATACAATCCACACATTTCACACAATATTTGTACACAATATATCAAATACACAATCATTCACAGTATTTAACAGTAAACATGTAATAACCACACACGTATTCCTTTTGTTTGAGAAATGCACTTATTTTAAACAAGTCTGCTATGAACAGGGCAGCGCGGTGGTGTAGTGGTTAGCACTGTCGCCTTGCACCTCCAGGGTCCGGGTTCGATTCCCGGCCAGGCTCGATTCCCGTCTCTGTGTGCATGGAGTTTGCATGTTCTCCCCGTGCTTGGTGGGTTTCCTCCGGGTACTCCGGTTTCCTCCCACAGTCCAAAGATATGCAGGTTAGGCTAATTGGCGTTCCTAAATTGACCATTGTGTGTGTGTGTGTGTGTGTGTGTGTGCTCTGCGATGGATTGGCACGCTGTCCAGGGTGTACCCTGCCTCGTGCCCCGAGTCTCCTGGGATAGGCTCCAGGTCCCTGCGACCCTAAATACAGGATAAAGCGGTATAGAAGATGAATGAATGAATGCTATGAACAGGTTTTCAGGGGTGTTTTTTTTTTTCTTTTTTTTTTTTATCTTTTAAAGAAATTTTTTTTTTGTGTTTTCTCAGTATACAGTAGAGCAAAATCTTGCCCGCTGTAATGTCACAATGTCACATCGGCTACAGATGCTGAAGACTTATATTATGTTGAAAAGAACGCTGTGTTTCTTTAAACTTGCCTCGTGTAATTCAAAATGTTTTCTTTCATTCATCTTTACCATGTCTCTAATTGCTAATTAGGTTTGGTTTCAGTAGACACAATGGATTGTCATTTTTCAGTGAGTGTAATGTGTGTGTGCGTGTATGTGTGTGTTTGTTGGGAGGGGGGTGCTTTTGAACAATGGCAACATGCTAATAAGAAAAATAAACGGAAGCCACAAATAAGCCCAGTTTAAAGAAAAGCAAAAGATTAATGAACGATAGTGTCTGCGCATTATGGTATATGTTTAATGTGATTATATGTATGCGTAGGTAAGATTAATGCAATAATTTGGGCAAAGTATTGTATGTTAATGTATGGTTAAGCAATGCCTTAAATGTAATCGCTAATTAGTTTTGGAACAACAAAAAAAGTTTTTTTGTAAAACAATCCTACAACCACTTACGTGGCATTAAACTAACTGCATGTCTACATCATCGCAGTGTTCAGTTGTTCTTTAAAAAAAACTTATTTTGATGATTTCTAGCACTCTGGAACAAACAATTTGACCAAAAATGGACAGAGCCAAAAAACAAGGAGTAGCAGAAAATTGGGACAAAGGAAGAGCAAAACGAAAAATGCCGCCGTCTCCCTCCTCACCGCCCCCCCAGTCCTAAATTGCCATGCAAATGTTTTTTTCTGCGCTCTCTCTCTCTCTCTCTCTTCTTTTTCTATCTCTGCACCTACCCACCACTACACCCATCCCCCAACCCTCCCCCTCCCCCCACCCACCCCGAGCTCCCCGATGCTTTTGTCTCGAAATTAGTGAAGCAGAGTGCTCGGGCGGCTAATTACGTATTCAAATGAAAGAGGCTCGTTAATGTTGCACAGGGGAGAGTGGAGATGATTGGGAGAGGCTGATGGAATTGAAATGAGCACTCCGGTGTCGCCGGCGCTGCATCTGGAACCAGCCGAGCGCGTGCGGCCCGCCAGATGTCACCTCCCGGGGGGTGCTGAGTGTGTACGAGTGTGCGCGGGTGATGGGAGTGTCGCTCGTTCAGACGGGGAGGGTGGGGTGGCTTGGGGGGCTGCAAACGAGAGGGCTTTGTTTCAATAGAAGAAAAAGGCTCTGTTCAAATTCTCATACTGTATATTATTCATAGTGGTATGCCATATGTGAGAATTAGCAGTTGATTAGCTTTAACTCCAGTGTTACGCAGTCTCGTTCACATCAGGGCACGGTTGAATCAGAATGACCTCAATCAACTTTGTTTGTATACAGGACAATTTACATTTGTCATCATAAATGTATAATTTACAGAAGTTAAAGTCAATGTTATCAGAGACAGACGTGTAAAACACTAAATACAGGACTGGTGCTAATTTAATAGTTTTTTGGCATACATACAGTATAATACAGAAAATGTGTGTGCCAAAGAATATACGTCTGAAGTTAATGCAACATGGAAGTGACCAATCTTGCTTCACTAAAAATTCCGTTTTGGAGAGATGATTTTATATGTGCTTCCAAAACGGCAATATTTTTAGTGTTATCCTGTCTTGCTTCAAACAATAATAATTTAAAATGCTAATTATTCATATTTCTTCATGAGTATTGATACTAAAATTGGTATAAGCTAAATGAATGACCTGTAAAAATGTGTTGTTTAAGTTGGTAAATAGGGTAAAAGCTTAAAATGCAAAAAATCTGTAGTGTCTGTAACCATGTCAAATTCATGTTGCAATATCTTAACAATTTATCATTTTAGAATAATACACTTTTTTCAGATTTGTGTCTTTTCATGTGAAATCACATAAATGACAGTTAAAATCATTAAAAGTTTTGAATTAAAAAAAGTTACAGACACTACATAAAAGGGCATGAAATTCTATTTAACAAATTTGGATCATGGATCAGGAGGTAAGAAGCATTAAGTATTAGGAAAAATTGTATTACTGTATATGATCCTATCTGAAAATTCACTTTTTCACCCGAGACACTATTTAGCACCACTATCATGTTTTGGCTGAGAGAAAAGCTTTAGGGCAAAGAATGACAATTCTAGGCTTCTTGCTCTTCTTTCTCAGTATTTAGTTCATAATATTGATTGGTTGCAATGAAAGCACCAAAGCCTTTTTTAAATTTTTTGTCAAGAAAATTAAACTGAGAAGGATTATACCATAGCATGCGCTTATACCATTTTATGACATAAAAAAAAAACTAATAAGACTAAAATTACTGCTCTAAGGGACTGTCAGCCTTTTTTTTTGCGTGTGTCAAGTCGTTTTGTAAGGGGCAACCCTAATGTACGCTTTAAATTGGTTGTTTAATAAGACATGAGATAACAGAGTTGATATAGATGTTATAGGTTAAAAGCTGTATACAGTATGTGCACGTAATATTTAAATATGCTTTATTCAGCAAAGCTAAACCAAATGCAACTTGTGTTGATTTTCTGATTATACTTCCATACTAGATCAACACACTTTTATTTTAAAGCCATAAATTAAATGATACTACACCATACTAATACCGGGCAGGATTCCTTGTTGCTCTCAAAGCAACCTCAAATATTCATAACATACATTTCACAAATTGTTGAAAATGTTGCTTTGGTACATTGTGGTTCATTTTGGTAAGGTTGCATCACGTGTGTGTGTGTGTGTGTGTGTGTGTGTGTGTGTGTGTGTGTGATGAATTGCGAAATTCTACGGGATGGAAAAAATGATGCAGATTTGATCACGTGACAGAAAATACTTCCCTGATATGATAAATATTTTTCCAACATGCTCATTATAATCTGTTTAAAAACAGTTTCATAGTTATTCCCCACGCCTCGGGTCTGTGCACATGGAGACACAGTTGCGTGTTCTTCCCGTGTTTGGTTGGTTTCTTCCAAGTACTCCAGCCACCGTCCAAAGATATTGAGGTTAAGCCAGTTGGCGTTCCCAAATTGCCTGTAGTGTGTGAATGACAATTGGGCGTCGAGCTGGCAACCCGACCCCTAAAGTAACTGCCACAGAAACAATAGATATACCTCTCGGGTGGGGAGTATCTGTTGCCCAATGTACCAGATGGCACGTGGACGGACCAAAATAAAGAAAAAGAAATTATTACCTGAAGGGACAAATATTAAATATCAAACTCTTTTGATTTAAAAAATAATCAGAAACTTATTCCCTGGGAATTATTCTCTGGTTCTATTGTGAGTGTATGCGCTTTTACCACTTCATTCAAGACTTAAATAATCATAAAGTGCTTGACGTTGTGCTTTCATGGATTTGGTTTGACTATCTATGGTATAGCAAACTTTTTTCACTGTTTAACAGCAGGGAAAAGCTTGAGGTGCACAACATACAGATGTATTTATAAGATGGGTCTTAGTGCCCGAAGTGTACAGTAGCAGTGTGCCAACGTATAGAATCTCAGAAAGAGCCACTGTCACTAGTTGGACTATAGAGGTTCCCAGATAGATAGACGGATGGATAATTATAATAATAAACTGCTTTAAATTGGTTATTTTCAGACCATAGGAAATGGAAGCAGAAAAGCAGCAAAAACTATTTTTCGCATTAAAGCTAAGCATGATAAAAATGATGTTATAGTTGTTGGCTATTTCGTGCATCAGAACAGGTTGAGAGCCAGAAGGTTAGACTTTGGAGTTAGATAATGAATTAAATGTCTTGGAATCAGATACTTACAGTAAGTCTGAATCTAAACACGGGTTTAACATATGGCTGTCACAGACCAAACGTATATCATAGTCCTACAGTGTGATACAGGACGTGATAGTAACTCCGGCACATTCACACCTGCATTTAATTAAAATTAAAATCTTTGAAACGTAACATTCTTTCAGCTGGCTGCCTAGATGATTTATAGCTTAGCATTTTGGTAACTCAGCACATGGACTAGGCAGGTTGATGTCTGCAGACGTGTGAGAAAGACCAGCAAGATGGCTAGACCAACAAAAAGTCACGTGACAGAGTGCCATAGATGCAGGAGCTCTAATTCATTCTAATTCTAATTCATATAATTCATTTTTTTATTAAATAACTAAATAAATTCTAATAATCTAAAAAGAGTCATAGAAGTATTCCTAAATCCAGTGTTCATCAAAGTTAAAGTAGGGGTCCTTTAACATACTGTATGTTTTATTTATTTATGAAATTTATTTATTAATTTTGCCCTGCGATGGATTGGCACCCTGTCCAGGGTGTACCCCGCCTAGTGCCCGAAGTCTCCTGGAATAGGCTCCAGGTCCCCCGCGACCCTGAACACAGGATTAAGCGGTTTAGAAAATGAATGAATGAATGAATGAATTTATTAATTTATTTATAATAAAAAAAAATCTTTGTGTTTTTCTGCTCTAGGACACAGACATTCACACCTGCGTACACACACACACACACACACATACACGCACACACACAAACACACACGTGTGCACACTCAACCGAGCCACCATCTGCTCGCTCGTCCTTCAGCTGACATCTAGCTCACCTTCGTTCTAACGTATATTGAGCTTGCACACCAACGCTTCTGCACACACACACACACACACATACAGGTTTTTTATTCTTCTTATATATATATATATATATATATATGTGTGTGTGTGTGTGTGTGTGTGTGTGTGAGCCATGAGATCTATAGATATATAGATATATAGAGGCTTACACATTACATTATATGCTCGGTTGCACTATATGCAGTGCTATGTTTAGGAATTTATTTATTCAAAACTATTTCTCGACTTCATTCGCAAATATCATAAAGGTCATTTAGAAACAAAAAACCTCAAAACACAGACTGAATGTGATAAGCGATCTTAACTCTGTTGTTCATAATTGGTATCAGAATATGAAAATATTACAACAATTCACAAAAAACACACAGACGACACATAGAGTCATAAACCAAGATCCATGTACACTGCACATAAACTATATTTCCACTACATATATACAGTAGTGCAGTCACACCTTCATCCTGCATTCAGGTGTTGTATGTTATACAGTATGTGTATGTGTTGCCCTGGAGTGTGTAACCTTATAACCTGCAGGTATCATTAGAAAACCTCTGTACACTCTGTATTGATCTAGGACCTGATAATGGTATTCAGGTCACTCACACACACACACACACACACACACACACACACACACACACACACACACACACACACACACACACACAGACAGACAGACAGACAGATAGTTTTTTTTTTTAAAACGTCTACTTCTGGACTTACATGAGCCCAAAGTGAATATGATTCAAGTGTACATAAGATGTACTGCTGTGATTCATCTGTAAAACAGCTCCAGCATACTCAGCAGCTGACTGCAGAGTTTATGTCTAGCCTAAACTTCTAATGGTAACACACTAAAGTCTGGAGGTGCTATATCTCAGTGTCCTGTAGAAAAGATCAGCTTTCGCTCAGACAGCATGAGATTTATGGTGCTGAGCCAAGATTTTATCTGCATCGTACACAACGCGCTTCACTCTGTTCCACACTGTAAACCCGAACGACATCATTTTAATTCTCCCAATTCTGTTTCTTGCATCTGTGTTTATTCACTCTACAGCTGGAGGATGTGCCAGTCTGTTTTACTCTTTCTTTCCCCAGCACCAGCCCTCCATCTCTCTCTCTCTCTCTCTCTCTCTCTCTCACTTGTGCTTTTTTCCTTTCTTTCTTTTTTTTATTTTGACGGAGATGCATGGTGTTTCTAATTTGGCATGCAGACATTAATTCCAGCACAGCTGCTACCATCTCTCTCTCTCTCTCGCTTTCTCTCTCTCTCTTCCTCTCTCTTTCCTTCCCTGAAGGCTTTTCTCTAATGTGCGGCTTCGCTTCACAGACACGCTGCAAATGATCAGCGGCATTTATTCAGCAGAACATGGATTGTGCGCCAATCTGCCAATCTACACACACATACAGTGCTGCTGCTGATGATTATAAGGAGAGAGTATGAAGTGACTCAATACAGAGGGTGAGGCATCTTTATTTGGGATTAACATTGTTTTATTGAGGTCTTTGCATTTTAGAACGGTTTAGAGCAGGTAGTGAAATTCACATAGACATGGATTTCTAGTATAGATGCATATGTGAGTAAGTGCTACATAAACGATTACAAAATGGTTCATTAGTATTATAATAGCAGATAAGAAAACGTCATTTTCTTCCTAATAAATAAACAGACGCATATTCAGAAGAATCTTGATTTTTACATGTCAAGGTTCAAATGTGTCAAATTGCCCAGGATCGTATTTCTCAATTCCCACAATCGAACTGCAATGAATCCAGATGTTAGCTGGAACAGAGTCTGTCGTGCATGAGCACACACACACACACACACACACACACACACACACACACACACACACTCAAACATACACGCAAGATGTGTATGGATGCCACCCACACCCCGTGGACGAGCAGCCATGTGGAGTGGGTGCCAGAATTAAAAATGGGGTGAGCAGGCCCCTCTATTCCCCCATGGATGGCAAGAGTAATGACTTATTAGCTGGTAATTAGGAGCTAATGCAGGGGAGCAAGAGAGAGAGAGAGAGAGAGAGAGAGAGAGAGAAGGAGACCGTACATATGTGGCTGTGTGAGAGTATGTTTGGACTTGAGTGCAGTCAGGTGCACCTCAGGTGCCGTACACCCTGCACGTGGAGGAAGAAAGGGGGCGGGGGGGGTGGGGGGTTGGCAGGGGGGGGGTGCCATGTGGATGACTGGAATAAACATAAAAATATGGAAAGGAAATGATCAATGAGTTAGGGAGCAAGTTGTAATGGGAAGAAAAATAGACAAGATTCCTAGGGGCAGGAGGAAGCGAGTGATGGAAGCGGGGAAGGATTTGGAAAGCTGCCGCCACATCTGCTTGTACACCATGTCACACAGGCGGCTGTCAGCTGTCGGCTTGGACCGCAGTCAAAAACTCGCTGCTGTGCTCTCTGTGGATCATCATGGCACGGCTGTTTATTTCTGCGCTCTCTCTCTCTCTCTCTCACTCTCTCTTTCTTTTACACACACATTGTCTTCCTGTGAGAAACTGAGTGGGAGTGGGAAAAACATTACAGAGGATATTCCCTGCGTGCAAATTTATTCCTTGTTATCAGTGTCCCCGAATTCCTCAAATAGGGTCTTTCCAGGGCACAATCATAGACTCATGGCAGTCGTGCCAAAAAAATAAATAAAATAAAAAAAGGACCTCAGCTGGCAAAAATCAGCTCAGTTACGGCTCATAAACCTGCTGGTCCGGTATCAAGAGACCCGTGACACCAGAGACCGGGATAACGTCGTCACCAGTTAAAGTTGTTTACAGTAGTTGCAAAGCCATGCACACCATTACGGCGCACCAATTAGCAGGAGGTCAGGGCAGTATTTTATAATGTCTCGTACTGGAGCCTTAGAGCTAGATTTCAAATATGGCTGCCGCCGGCACTGAGCGCCGTTCGGTTAATGGATTCTTTTATTAATCATTTATGCGTACAGTTTAGTGTTCGCACCAAGCGAACAGCATTCAGTTTAAAGTTGTCCATGCCCCTGTGTGTGCTGTTAGAGTCGGAGAATTCTTCACATAGGACGCATTCCGCGCATTCTTCTTTCCTCGTTTAAACTATACCGCTAATTTGCGCTAAACAGATTCTCAGCAGGAGTGTAATGATACAGTAGCTTATCAAATACATCCAACTAGCCGGAATTACTGCTTATATTACTTGGCGGGGAGGGGGGGGGCGGAGTAACCAAGACGCCATTGAGAGCCTTGACTTATTCCTCTGCTATGAAGATCTGTTACAGCCTGTAAACCTGCCGGTCTGGCATAGAGTTACTTGGAAACTGCTTGAAAACTTTGCTTGAAAATAGCTAAATGCTTTCACTATTGATTATAGTCAATGATCAGTTGAATTCCTGTGTTTTGAAAGAGATCGATTATGAAAAATGGCAATCGGTTGTAATCAGTAGAAATCCCTAAAACATGCCATGCATTTTTTCTTCTTCTCTGTAGTAGAAACACATAATTGTGCATGCTTGCAACTAGGGTTGTTCCGATTCCGATCCTGGTATCGGAAATGCTGCCGATACCACAAAAAAATCTGGCATCGGAAATGGCGAGTATTTGAGCCCACGTACCGATCCGATACCATTTTCTTTACCACTTACTTACAGAGTGTCACGGCGTGCGCCTGTGATGGGCGTGCGCCCAAATTGATATCGCTCCTCGCTCACTAGTTAGGCGGCCTCCCCACCCCCCCTTTAGGTATGTGAAGGAGCAGGGCTGCAGAATCAGGCTACGGCCCATGAGCTATCGCCGCTAATGATCCCGGCGCTATAAAACACAGCGGGGAGTGTAGCACGGGGTCTGACTGTTGGGAAGCTGGACTTTGCGACGCGGTGGATTTTATGAGAGACAGTGGCACAAGAGCGGGGCGATGTGATGCGCCCCAGAGACTTTAAAAAGGGGGGCGCCTTTGATCTCCGCGAGAGGAGCGCGTGAACGAGCTGCGCAAGCTCCCGCGGCACCTTCACTTCCGCGTCGAGCCCGCCTTCGCATCCCTGCTGCCGAAGTGGAAAAGGCCACAGCGAGCCTTTAACCCTTTCCTTACCCATTTTTCTAAATAAATTACCCTTTTTCCTATATATACACTGTACAGATGCACATCCAGGTATCGGATCAGTACTCGGTATCGGCCGATACCCTGAGCTCGATCGGGAATCGGTATCGGGAGGGGAAAAATGGTATCGGAACATCTCTACTTGCAACATTAAAATACAGTACAATAAACCACCAGTCGAGGAAAATCTCAACGTGAAGAAAGTGATGTGCAAAATCTGCCACAAGCAAATTATATACATACAAAGTTTAACACTGGTTACTTTAACAGCTGTATCATCTTTGCATCGTTAATATATTTGATAATAAAAGCTTATGCAAGTAATAATAGCTGATGTATATGTAACGCAAGCTGGGGTTAGTAATAGTGAATGATGGTGGAATTGATTTTCGAGAAAGATGACGTGTGCAGGAAGCATCGTGTGTACTGTGCAGTTAAACTGATTACAATTATTAATTTATTGTCGATTATTTTGGTTGATTGGTTGGAATGGTTACCGACTCCCATAATTACTGTAGTTTTCACACACATTCACACACACACTTACAAAGTTTCTGCATATAATAGTTCTTATGTCTTTTACAACCTCATAAACCTGCTGTTTTTGGAAGCAAATGTCCCAGGAGGAAGGCTGACATTTCCATGAACCATTTATTTGAACCATTATGAACCACAGTTATGCACCAGATACTGGAAGCAATAGTTCACTCAAGCAACCTTTTTTGTCTACTCTACCCAACACAGGTAGTTTTATAACAGAAGGAAAATTTGCACAAACTAGGCATCACTTATTTACCTTCACAGCTAATAAATAGAGGTTCTATAAGAATAGGACAGATTTTTTTTTTCTTAAATTTAAAAATGACTAATAGTATATATAAGGGTATGGCACAGTAGGTCGCATTGTTGTCTCACAATTCTAGGGTCTTCATTTTAATCCTGTGCTCGGCTTAGTGGCCTTGCAGCTGCAGGGTCTGGGTTTCATTCTCCGGTTTCCTCCCACACTCTAAAGACATGATGATTAAGCTAATTGGTGTTCCCAAATTGCCCATAGTGTGTGAATGAGTATATGTGTTTATGTGCCCTGCGATGGATTGGCACCCTGTCCAGTGTGCACTCCGCCTTGAGAGTGGGCAAATCACTATGCAGTCAGTCAAACAATACTGGAACTACTGGCATCGAGGAAGAGTACACCTCTTATGCATCATCCGTGCTCTTCAAAGCATCATTAAACACTCACACACCCAAGGAATGTATACTACTTTTGTTAAGATACTGTACGACATTATGCCAACTTTTCCCAACTGCTTAGCTTATGCATTCTGTAGCTAGTTACTGTATGTTAACCTACGTTAACTAGTTCATAAACCCTCTTTAGGTATAAACCAGTAAACTGGCCAGCAATAAAGAAAAAACTAATGTCTAAACATTTTTGCGCATGATAGATGAAAAAGAAAAGTATGCAAGTATATGTTTTTTTTTCTGGGGAATCCATGTGTAACTGTGAATCAGATGTATTACTGGCACACAGGATCAAACTCCATAGCGCTATA
Organism: Channallabes apus; assembly: GCA_030522415.1. NCBI lineage: Eukaryota > Metazoa > Chordata > Actinopteri > Siluriformes > Clariidae > Channallabes > Channallabes apus. The sequence goes on from CM060106.1 coordinate 25,865,307, forward strand.
TAGTTTTTATGTACAGTAAACCTGCGAATTAATATTATTTTTCCAGATTTTGTGTCTGCCTCCCTCTTTCTCCATGTCATCCACTCCTTTTTGTCCCAATATCACTCTCCCACACATGGAGGGACAATAATCCATTTAGTCATGGTTTCCACATTACACCCAAACACTCATTTAATTCAAGACCCATTCAGTATAGACTTTGCAGACAGAAAAGAAAACACACAGATCTCCATAAAACATTCAGCACCTGGCTATGTACTGTATCAGCGCATGAAAAGCCCAGTGAAGCATCACATTCGCACACCTACATGTCTGCAACCGATGAAGCGAGTTCAAAGTAGCTGCATATTACAGGCTCTGCATCCTAGGTTTATCTTTCATCAGTTCGCTGAAACCAGCGGCTACCGGCGATAAAAATCTAATTAGCCAAACAAATCGGGCGGATAATACGCAGGCCTGCTCGTGGAGTCTTCTTTTTCTGTTTTATTGGCATTTTTTTCTGGAAGTTGCGGCTTTCTCGCCACGAGGGTCCCTGCGGACGGCACCAGATGTTCCAGGCACTGCACTTCTCCGTTCATGTCCCTAATGCAATATTCATGGCCAGGCGGGTGCGCTCTTATTTATTTATTTCATCATCCGGCAAAAGCTATGCTCACCAACAGTTTTTAATTTTTTTTCTTTTTTTTTCGTCTCTCAAAACACATTTAGACTTTGTTTCTACCATGCACTTTTTTTTACTGTGGTGTCTTATGGTGCTCAATGAACAGCACGAAATTTGCCAGACAATAAATTAGATATAAATGTCTATTGAATATATACTGTAGCACTAGAACGATAGGTGCCCCTGGCTTTTAGTGTGATTGCAACACAATTTAATTTGGTTGATATTTCTTTACTTACTGGACTGTGACATTCTTAGTCAAATTGAGATGTTGAATTGGGACACAGCCGGTGTGGCTCTGATTTAGTAGGCAGCTTCATTTACTGCTTCTCTAGACCGCTTCCCCAGAGGACTTCCTGCTCTCGGCTGTAAATTGGCCTGTTTCTGTATCAGGCTTTTGATGGAACAGTCCATGATTTTCCATCCTCGGCCCTGCTGAGAGTGGCTGGATCAGCAGGTCAGCAGGCGGAGCGAGTCTTCCATGCAGCTTGGGTCAGGTTCGAGCAAACTGCAGCCCGCACACACCCTGTCAGCCGAGGAGACACTGCTGAGGGAGTAGAGATCCCGAGTAACGGGTGTAACGAGCCGAGCTTGGCGGAAAGAACTCGTCTCCAGAGAAGGGAAATTGGTCTGGCTGTCTAACGTCGAACCAGGATATAAGAAGCACCACAGCGGTAGGATGGAAAATAAGATGGGGTTGTGAGGAGGGAAGTGTAAGTGGGTCAGGGTCACATACTAGTGACCAGGAGGTTGGGAGTTAAATCTCAAGACTCGCAGAGAAGCACTGGCGGTCTCTTGAGTAATGTCCTTTACGTGTTCTGCCTCACTTCTAGGTCACTTTGGATAAATGTGTCTACTGAATAAACTGAAATTGAAAGTGAAAGAAGAGAATTGGGAAAAATCATGGAGAGCCTGAGCTATAAATCACTGGAAGAGTCCAGGTCATAATGGCTGGATCAGCAGGACAGCAGGTGGAGTGAGTCTTCCAAGGACCAACACACTGCCAGCTACATTTTTACAGATATGTATATATTGCATTTTTGGGGGGTTTAAGAACAAAATATAAAAAAAGATTAAATAAAATACATTGCACAGTTAAGGCACTGTCATATAGTATGCTGTAAAAGTAATCCAGATTGCTAAATAGTAGTGCCTGGATAGCGAGATACACCATATGGACAAAAGTATTTGGCCAAACCTGTTGATTATTAAGTTCAGGTGTTTCAATCAGGCCCCTTATCCCCAGTGAAGGGCAACCTTAATGCTTCAGCATACCAAGACATCATGGACAATGCTATGCTTCTAACATTTTGGGAAAGGCCATTTTCTATTCCAACATGACTGTGCCCCAGTGCACAAAGCAAGGTCTATAATGGTTTTATAAGCCCTATAAAGCCCTGTGACCTCAACCCCATCCAGTTCCTATGGGATAAACTGGAACAAAGATTGCGAGCCAGGGCTTCTCATCCAGCATCAGTGCCTGAGCTCATAACTGCTCTACAGAATGAATGAGCACGAAGTCGCACAGAAACCCTCCAACATCTTGTGAACAACCCCCAATAAGAGAAGCGTGGAAGCTGTTACAGCTGCAGAAGGTGAAAAAGAGAAACAGTATTTAGTCAGTCAAAATAAGAAATGCTAGCTCATTCTGTGCTATAAGCAGCAGCAGTTGTTACACCAAAAGTCTCATTTCAATTGGCTCCACATTTTCAGAGGAAGCAGGTACTTTTCAGACTGACAGAAGAAGCTCCTTCTTGTCAATTTCTAGCCTGTCTTTAAAAGTTTATTTCTACATTTGCCTTTAGGAACAAGTGGCTGGTGGATCTGGTCTATTGGAACACATGCAGTACATTCAAACCTAATGGAGCCAATCCACCTACATTAATTTTTGTTGAGAGTTGGTAGGAAAGTGTAGAATCTGGAGGAAACCAACATAAACATGTTGAGGACATGCACATTTTTACACACTTATATCCATTATTAAGAGGTGGAACATAAGGACATAAGACCTGCCCAAACGACTGGTAACTGATGTGTGTTGTTTGGATCAGTGTAATCCAGGTCCATTTAAATGTAAGGCGATGTAATGGTTGACATCGTGGCCTCACACCTCCAGGGTCCAGGTTTGATTCCAGCCTCGGGGTCTGTGTGCCTGGAGTTTGTATGTTCTCCCCGTGCTTGATGGGTTCCTGCACATAGTTCGGGTTCCTCACACTGTCCAAAGGCATGCAGATTAGGCCAACTGGAGTTCCCAAAGTGCAAGTAGTGTGTGAATGTTGACCGGAGGTTCGTCCATGGGCTTACAATTGGAAGAAATCCAGAGGTGATCACCATTGGCCTCCACAGTCCCTAGTTGGATGGATGCATTCAAACGTATGAAGTTCACAGAACCTGACATGACATGATGTAAAACTTGAGTGAGAAAGTATTCATTTTCTATCCACTATAACAAGCAAATGACTGTACTGTAGGTAGCTCTTATGCTTGCCAGCAAAACCAATTTCATTAGTATTCCTACAGTATATTAAGTATGTAAAATAATTTCTCTTCTAAAACGATTTATTATGCGTTTATGCTTTGTGATGTTTTTTTTTTTTTGTCCTTACAGATACACACAGTCCATTTGTATTTGCATTTAAATAAAGGCTCACAGTGCCTTCTGGATATTTTATTTTATATCTGCAGTCCGCAGCCTTGTGGGATTCGGTTCCTGACCTCTCAGGGGTTATCTTGACTTCACATACAAACTTCACTTCATAGAATAAAATACTGTCCAGTCAGATGGCGATGGAGATTCTCCCAAAGGGAAATGATAAGGAGAAGTCATAAAGGCCAAATTAAAAACAATCCTGGAACTCGGCCAGATGACTATAGTAGTGCAGTAAGTGTTAGAGAGTGTGAAACCTTTCATTCTTTTTTCTGGTATTTTTGTGTTGGTAATGTTGTTTATTCACCTTCTGAGCCGTGTCAGTGTAAAGAACATTCGGAGCAGGAACGTTTGCAGGGTCGGTTTCTGAAGCAGCCATATCACCCAGAGCCAGGCGTAATAAGCCCACATATAAACCAATATTCTCGGATTGAATTGAGAATTATTTTTTTTTACCTCTGTTGCAAAATTTCCATGCTACTTTATTTCTCATCACCTCATTAAAATACACAGCATGCTCTTTTGTTGGTGTTTTTTTTTTTTTTTTTGTTGTTGCTTTTGACAGTTTTCCACTTGACATCAAAGTGTATAATTTTCTATTCGTTTTGACTCTTGCTCATCAAGGCTGGGTTTTGAATCTTTAATCCTTCTCTTCCCGATGTGCTCAGAGTGTTGAGCAGCTAATGTCAGACAAACAAAGCAGCGCAGAGGCACATTTCTGAATCTGAAATTGGCTGAAATGGCCATAATCCAATTGTGCTGAAGTTTGCGTGCATCGTTCACGGTTTCACGTGCACAGTCCATTAGGGATGACCAATTAATTTTCTCGGTACAATTCTCAAGTATTGACACTCTTGCGGTGTGGAAATGCTGACTAACTGATTCCTCAAAGGAAAATCATGTATCATATATATTTTTAAATATGCAGTAATTTCCCTAAATTAAGACTGTACCCCCACCGTGGTAACAAGTGGTTAGATCATGTTTTAATCCTTTGATATCTGGTGACTGTGAGGGCCATTTTCGTACAGTGAACTCATTGTCATGTTCAAGAAACCAATTTGAAATGATTCGAGCTTTGTGACATTGCGCATTATCCTGCTGGAAGTACATGGGTACATGGTGGTCATAAAGGGATGGACATGGTCAGAAACAATGCTCAGGTAGCCCGTGGCATTTAAACGATGCCCAATTGGCACTAAGGGGCCAAAGGTGTGCCAAGAAAACATCTCCCACACCATTACACCACCACCACCAGCCTACACAGTGGTAACAAGGCATGATGGATCCATGTTCTCATTCTGTTTACGCCAAATTCTGACTCTACCATTTGAATGTCTCAACAGAAATCGAGACTCATCAGACCAGGCAACATTTTTCCAGTCTTCAACTGTCCAATTTTGGTGAGCTCGTGCAAATTGTAGCCTCTTTTTCCTATTTTCCAGATGAGTGGTACCTGGTGGGGTCTTCTGCTGTTTTTCCCATCCGCCTCAAGGTTGTGCGTGTTGTGGCTTCACAAATGCTTTGCTGCATACCTTGGTTGTAAAGAGTGGTTATTTCAGTCAAAGTTGCTCTTCTATCAGCTTGAATCAGTCGGCCCATTCTCCTCTGACCTCGAGCATCTACAAGGCATTTTCGCCCACAGGACTGCCGCATACTGGAGGTTTTTCCCTTTTCACACCATTCTTTGTAAACCCTAGAAATGCTTGTGCGTGAAAATCCCAGTAACTGAGCAGATTGTGAAATACTCAAGACCGGCCCATCTGGCACCAACAACCATGCCACGCCCAAAATTGCTTAAATCACCTTTCTTTCCCATTCTGACATTCAGTTTGTAGTTCAAGAGATTCTCTTGACCAGGACCACACCCCTAAATGCATTGAAGCAACTGCCATGTGATTGGTTGATTAGATAATTGCATTAATGAGAAATTGAACACGTGTTCCTAATGATCCTTTAGGTGAGTGTATATACGTACAGCCCATCACTGCTCTAGAAGAGATCTGCATGGAGGAATGGGCCAAAATACCAGCAACAATGTGTGATTACCGTGTGAAGACTTACAGAAAATGTTTGATCTCCGTCATTGCCAACAAAGGTTATATAACAAAGTATTGAGATTAAATTGTGTTATTGACCATACTTATTTTCCATCACAATTTGCAAATAAATTCATTAAAAATCCTACAATGTGATTTTTTTACTTATTTTGTCTCTCATAGTTGAGGTACACCTATGGTGAAAATTACAGGCCTCTCTCATCTTTTTACATGGGAGAACTTGCACAACTGGTGGCTGACTAAATACTCTTTTGCCCCACTGTACTGTATATAAAACAAGTAAAGTCCTACAGTGAGGTGGATTTAGATATGGGTGACATGGGGAGCCACCCAGGCTGAAAAAAAAAACTGATTTTATGGCCATATAACATTGTTGAACCTAGATCCCCAGATCATAACGCTGCCCCAACAGGCTTGTACGGTAGGCACTAGGCATGATGGATGGATGGATGGATCTGGAACAGGGTAAATCTGGACTTATCAGACCACATGACCTTTTTCCAATGCTTCACAGTCCATTCTTCATATTCTCTAGCAAACTGAAGCTTTTTTTTCAGATTTGCCTCACTGATAAGTGGTTTTCTTAAGGCTATACGGCAGGTTAACCTCAATCCGTTGAGCTCTCTGTGCATTGTGCATGTGGAAACGCTCTTACTTTCACTGTTAAACATAGCCATGAGTTGTACTGTTGTTGTTTTTTTTATGATGTGATTTCACTAAGCGTTCGAGTGACCTCCCATAACACTCATTCAGGATGTTTTTCATTCTTTGAAGGTGATGGTTCGCCACTATCTTTCCAGGTTTGAATGATGCATTGAACAGTTTTTAACACAGTTTTAGGAGTTTTAGCAATCTCTTTAGTTGTTTTTTTTTCTGGTGGACTACAATAATTTGATCCGTAGTCAAATCCAGGTGGCGACTTATTTTTGGTCAGGGAGTGTACATAAACAGATCACACACCCCTGAGGTGAAATGGTTTAGTATTGATTCTGGGGGTTGGTAATGTCCTAATTAGGGCTGCACGATATTAGGAAAATATGCGATATGCGATATTGTTGTTGAATATTGCGATAATGATATTTCTTGCGATATAACATTTCCCTAGAGAAATGCATTTTTTTATTATTATTATTGCCTATTTTTTTTTTATTATTTATTTATATGTAATGATCATACTAAAATAAACAGGTAATAGATATTCGTCTTATGTAATTAAATCTAATTCAGGCTAAAAAGAAACTACATGTCAAGGAAGTTGCAAATAATTTAGACTTCAAAACACTATGAATGACTTAAACCCCTCAGCAGATATTCTGACTTCTGGTTTGCTGTTACTATAAACCTGCCAACACAATATGAATTATTTTCAAACATTACTTTTTATTTACATGTAACCGTACACTCATCAATAGTGTCTTAAAACAAGAGCATCTTTTAAACAAAATATTCTCTTTGGCTAGCCTGTTTTTTTTGTTTTTTTTTAATAAAAATAAATATTATTAAACAAAAATTTTATTAAAAAAATACTATTTGTCACACACACACACACACACACACACACACACACACACACACACACATACACTCACACACACACACGCGCGCGCGCACTCCACGACCGTCACTAGGACCCGGAAGTAATGCGGTTGCGAACCCGGAAGTATAAGAGGAGTAAACAAACCACCGCATACAGCTTAGTCACTGAGTTCACGCATGTCGGTTCAGATTGTTTACTTTCTGATTCGAGTGTGTGTTTATAGGACGCGGGTTAAATGTGTGTTTTTCCCTTGCTCCCCCTTCTGTGAGAGTCCTTAAACTAATTCGCGTGGTTATCCTGCCGACTCGCTTGCTTCCTCGTTTGGGTTTACCGTCCACGCTACAAAGGGCTAACGGCTAATCGCTAAGTCTTCTGATCATCCCGGGTTAGTTCGCGACAGAATTAAGTATAAAGATATAAATTATATATATAGATATAAATTATATATATATATATATATATATATATAAGCGGGTATAAACATAGTAAGGGCCCATCTGGACATACAAATGCTTGGCACATAAAGTATTTATCGCAACTCTTTGCGATATGGTTATCGCACATGCCATTATCGCGATAACAATATCTTTTCGATATATCGTGCAGCCCTAGTCCTAATGCTCATCAAATTAAAAAGAAACACAGAAAAAAAGAAAAGAAAAGATCAAAGCAATTAGATGCATGGTTAAGAAAAAGAGTAATAAAGATCAGAAGGTATGCAGACGCGTTATCTCTTTATAAGTATATTATCATTTATGTAATGAAATAGGCAAGTAAGTAACGTCCCTTACTGTTTTGCTAAGTTACATGACATTGTCTATAATTTAACTCAGTTTCACACAAGCAGTTTCACAGTTTCACCTGCAGCAAAACCATTAAACTCTAAGTAGCACATTATTGATTTGGTTAACTTTCACTGAAATGACATCAGAAATGCATTGTTACTGTAGGTCCTGAGCTCAGCCAGGGGAATTTCCAGTAGCTGAGAGCTAACTTATAAAATGTCTACATTTATTTATAATATTTTGTATAGTTTGTGATTGGCTCTCTGGGTACTCTGGTTTCCTCCCACAGTCCAAAGGTACCTGTGCTTAGAATTATTCAAGGAGGTTGTATGGTTCACTTTATTGTGAAATGTTAATACATTTTGCATAATAAATAAATAATAATTATTATTATTGGTGAGGCAGTGAAGGAGAGTCCACGATGCCATGCATACATTACATTTTAAGTCACAAAAAAATCAACAACAACAAAAAAAGACTTTAGCTGGATTTTCATAGACTGGGTCACAATTTAGCCACCTTAGATGAGAACAGATTGATTGGTATGATTGGTTGCATTGGTTGATATGATGCAGAGAAGGAAGGTGGATATCCTGTGTGTCCAGGAGACCAGGTGGAAAGGTAGCAAAGCCAGAAGCTTAGGATCAGGGTTCAAATTGTTTTACCATGGTGTGCATAGGAAAAGAAATGGAGTAGGAGTTATTCTGAAAGAGGAATTTGTTAGGAATGTTCTAGAGGTAAAAAAGAGTATCAGACAGGTTGATGAGTCTAAAGCTGGATATTGAAGGGATAATGTTTAATGTTGTTAGTGGTTATGCCCCACAGGTAGGATGTGAGTTAGAAGCGAAGGAGAAATTCTTGAGTGAGTTAGATGAAGTGATGCAGAGCATCCCCAGAGGTGAGAGAGTGGTGATTATTGCAGACTTCAGTGGACATGTTGGGGAAGGGAACAGAGGGGATGAAAATGTGATGGGCAGGCTTGGTCTTCAGGACAGGAATGTAGAAGGACAGATGGTGGTGGACTTTGCAAAGAGGATGGAAATGGCAGTAGTAAATTCTTTCTTCCAGAAGAGGCAGGAACATAGGGTGACATAAGAGCGGAGGCAGAAGCACTCAGGTGGACTACATCTTGTGTCGACGTTGTAATCTGAAAGAGATTAGTGACTGCAAGGTGTCGGTAGGGGAGAGTGTAGAAGAAGAATATTCAACTATTGTCACATGTACTCTTTTACAGCACAGCGAAATTTCTTCTTCGCATATCCCAATTAGGAAACTGGGGTCAGAGCGCAGGGTCAGCCAGCTTACAGCGCCCCTGGAGCAGATAGGGTTAAGGGCCTTGCTCAAGGGCTCAACAGTGGCAACTTGCCGATGCTGGGGTTCGAACCCCCAACCTTCCGATCAGTAACCCAGAAACCCACAGCCTTAACCGATTGAGCCACCACTGCCCTTAAAGCATGTACCTTAAGCAGGAATCGAACCCGGGTCTCCCACGTGAAAGCACCAAATCCTAACCACTAGACCACCGCACACCGTGTAGCCAGACAACACAGAATGGTGGTGTGTAAAATAACCCTGGTGGTGAGGAAGGTGAAGAGGACAAAGGCAGAGCAGAGGACAAAGTGGTGGAAGCTGAGAAAGGAAGAATGTTGTGTAGTCTTTAGGGAGTTGAGACAGGCTATGGGTGGTCAGGAGGTGCTTTCAGTTGACTGGACAACTACAGCCAATGTGATCAGGGAGACAGGTAGGAGGGTACTTGGTGTATCATCAGGTAAGGGAAAAGTGGACAAGGAGACTTGGTGGTGGAACGAAGACGTCCAGGAGTGTATACAGGGAAGGGACTAGCTAAGAAGAAGTGGGACACTGAGAGGACTGAAGAGAGTAGACAGGAGTACAGGGAGATGCAGCGTAAGGTGAAGGTAGAAGTGGCAAAGGCCAAACAAAGCGCATATGAGAACTTGTATGCTAGGCTGGACAGTAAGGAGGGAGAGGTGGATCTGAACAGGAGATGGAAATGTACTGACAGATGCCAGGAGGGTGATGGGAAGATGGAAGGAGTACTTTGAGGAGTTGATGAATGAGGAAAACGAAAGAGAACAAAGAGTAGAAGAGGTGACTGTTGTGGAGCAGGAAGTAGCAAAAATTAGTAAAAGTGAGGTGAGAAGGGCGTTGAAGAGGATGAAGTGTGGAAAGGCTGTTGGTCCTGATGACACACCTGTGGAGGTATGGAAGTGCTAGTTTGTTTAACGAGATCTTGGAGAGTGAGAGGATTCCAGAAGAATGGACAAGTTTATTGGTGCCGATTTTTAAGTTTCATGCCTAGAAAGAGTACATCAGATGCAGTATTTGGTTTGAGGATGCTGGTGGAGAAGTACAGAGAAGGTAATAGAGTTGCATTGTTTCTTTGTAGATTTAGAGAAAGCGTACGACAGGGTGCCGAGAGAGGAGCGGTGGTGTTGTATGAGGAAGTCTGGAGTGGCAGAGAAGTATGTTAGAGTGGTGCAGGACATGTATGAGAGAGCTAAGACTGTGGTGAGATGTGCTGTAGGTGTGACAGAAGAGTTCAAGGTGGATGTGGGTCTGCATCAAGGATCGGCTCTAAGCCCCTTTTTGTTTGCTCTGGTGATGGACAGGATGACAGATGAGGTTAGACAGGAGTCTCCATGGACTATGATGTTTGCAGATGACATTGTGCTTTGTAGCGAGAGCAGGGGACAGGTGGAAGAATATTTGGAGAGGTGGAGGTACGCTCTGGAAAGCAGAGGAATGAAGGTTAGCCGCAGCAAGACGGAATACATGTGTTTGAATGAGAGGAACCCAAGAGGAACGGTGAGGATACTGGGAGCAGAGGTAAAGAAGGTGCAGGACTTTAAGTGCTTAGGGTCAACGGTCCAGAGCAGCGGAGTGTGTGGAAAGGAGGTGAAGAGGTGAAGAAGTTTCAGGTGTGTTGTGCGATAAAAGAGTTCCAGCGAGAATGAAAGGAAAGGTGTACAGGACAGTGGTGAGACCAGCAATGCTCTACGGCTTAGAGACAGTGGCACTGAAGAAAAGACAGGAGGCAGAGTTGGAGGTAGCAGAGCTGAAGGTGTTGAGGTTCTCTTCGGGAGTGACAAGGATGGATAGGATCAAGAATGAGTTCATCAGAGGGACAACCCATGTGAGATGTTTTGGAGATAAAGTCAGAGAGGCCAGATTGAGGTGGTTTGGACATGTTCAGAGGAGAGAGTGTGAATATATCGGTAGAAGGATGCTGAGGTTGGAACTGCCAGGCAGGAGGTCTAGAGGAAGACCAAAGAGGAGATTTATGGATGCAGTGAGAGAGGACATGAAGTTAGTTGGTGTGAGAGAAGAGGATGCAGAGGATAGGGTTAGATGGAGGCAGATGATTCGCTGTGGTGACCCCTGAAAGGTAACAGCCGAAAGACAAAGAAGAAGATGAGAACAGATTGATACTATAACACACAAGGGTACACATTTAGTATAGAATGGTTCAAAATGCAATTTTTGATGCAAAAGATTTGATATCACAGTGGTATGAACAGAAGACAATCACAGTAGTAGGACAAAAAGTTATTTTCTAATAGCACTTTCTCATTTTAAATATTGGTGAGAAGAATGGGATTACTGAAAGGAGCCATATGAAATACTATGCTGGAGACTGAAAATGTCAAACTGTAACACTCTGGCACCTGGAACAAAGCAGTACGTTTGTCAGAAAGGCAAGACTGCTCATTAGCCTTAAAACAGTGCGCACCGTGAAGCACGGTTGTGGTAACATTATGCAATAGAGATGCTTTTCATTAGCAGTGACTGACAAGAGTCAGTGGCAAAAGGCAAATAAAGCGTAAGCCTATAGACCTAGGGGTACTGATTTGAAATTCAAGAATATTTGGTCAATTTATTTTTTTTAAAACCTAGGTCTGAACAACAAAAGACAATTTAGCTACCTGAGATAAGAAGAGATTTATATTATAACACACAAGGGTACACATTTACTACAGTATGGTTCGAAAAAAAATCAGATCACGTTTGAACATGTGGCCTTATTTAAGTTACAGTTGAAGCAGGATACAGTTGAGTAGAAGTTTAAATCTCACTGCAGCACTGGGATTTGAACATTTGACATTCTGCTATGTATCATAACATCATAACCACTGAGAATAACAACCAGCTTAACTAACTTTATGAAAAACTTGAAACTTCAATCAAATCGCAATATGTCTTTCTAGACACTGGTAGCATTGTGCCAACCGATGCACTGATGTAATTGCCTAATAATTTACAATACAATCTTGTTAAATAATAAAAGAAGTCAGCGCTGAATCAATAAAATGCTGTTTAAAAACTGACAAATGTCACAATTTGACAAATGACAAATCCTTAGAAATCATTTACCCTTAAATCACATTGTTCACTAAATACTCAGAGAAAATAGAAATGTAAAAAAAAAATAGAGCAGTGAACTGTGAGCGCAGAAAGTAAAATTATGGAGGTTAATTTGGTGTTTAAAGCCATGTTTTGTTTTTTGGCAGATCTTTTGCTCACATTCCAGCTCAGATCAGAGACTCGTAAACTAAATCCTGCAGCTGTGAAGTCGGGTGCTTGTCAGTAAACTGACGCACTCCTGAAAACACTCCCAATAATTAGCATGCAGAAACGCAGCACCGTTTCTGCCACTGTGAAAAGGTGCAAACCCATAATGCTTATGTAGGCACTATAAGAGATGTAAACATACATTCATGCAGACGCAATATCCCTGAACACACTGCTGCCAACTTCTGCTGTTTGTATATACGTAACTGTGCATGCACAGTAAGGCGTTATAACTGTATAACTGGGTTGAACGGCAGCTGCTGAGTTTGACGTGTGAAACTGAAGTGTGATATAATTACATATTCCAATTAGATTTGCATCATGTGACATCACAGTAGTAGGACAAAAAGTTATTTTCTAATAGCATTTTCTCATTTTGAATAGTGGTGAGAAGAAAGGGATTACTGAAAGGAGCCATATGAAATACTATGCTGGAGACTCTAACACTCTGGCACCTGGGACAAAGCAGTACATTTGGCAGAAAGGCAGTACTGCTCATTAGTCTTATGGCGCTTTTCCACTGCATAGTACGGCACGACACGGTTCAGTTCTACTCACTTTTGGGGGGTTTTCCACTGGGAACAGTACCTGGTACCTGGTCCTTTTTTTAGCACCACCTCAGCCGAGGTTCCAAGCGCGCCGAACCGTTACCAAAACGTGACGTGTAAACTCCGCTGGTCACCGACTGGCCGGAGAAAATCGTCATTATTGCGTCACCGAACTTGCGACACGAGACACAACAGAACCGCTATATTTAGAAACAGCCAGTGAAGGATCGGACGTTTGTATTAACCAAAAATTTTCTTTGGCTGCCATCAGCCTCTTTTGAAACAAACTCCTTCGTCTCGCTGTTAAAAACATCCACATGCCGAGAATGAAGAACACCATGCCGTCGATATGCTCCATTATTGTGTGTTTGTTTGTGGTGCGTTTACGATGATGTCACGGCAGTAGCGGCGCCGCGACTAAAACGACACGTGAATAATCCCGCCCACTCTAAAGCGTTACTAAACTGCAGTGGAAGCGCAAACCGAGCCGAACTGAGCCGAACCGAAGTGAGTTGAACTGAACCGTGTCGTGCCGTACTATGCAGTGGAAAAGAGGCATTAGAACAGTGCTCCCCATGAAGCACGGTAGTGGTAGCATTATGCAATGAAGATGTTTTTTGTTAGCAGTGACTGACAAGAATCAATGGCAAAAGCCAAATAAAGCATAAGCCTATAGACCTGGTGTCATGTGTCACGTCTTTTTCCACAACCCGTTATGCTTATCTTTTTTTTCCCACGCTGTCACTTCCCCACGAGCCCAGGGGTACTGAATTAAAATTTAAGAATGTTTGGTTATTATAATAAAATTTTCTTTGAAATTAGAGTAGGTCTGAATTTCATGTTTGTGTTAGGATTTCGATCAATTTAAGTCCATAAAAATAAGCAATTTTAAATTTAAATAACATTTCTATAATATTTTTGTAAATAATAATGTTTTCAGGAACTATGTTAAACATGGGGACAATTTGAATTCTGATGACCTTGTACACTATATTTCCTTGTATTTGTACGGAATACAAACAAGAATCTTTAATCAGTCTAAAAGTGAATCCTGACCTGCTTGTTGCTCGGCTGTAAATAGATGTGAAAGTTCTCTAGTTGCTCTGTCATACTGGGCTCTCAGTTGAGGTATTTTACACGCCTCAGATATCTTTGCTCTAATGACCCGTGTCTTGTCTCATAGTGGTGCTTCACGTTACGGCTTTTTATTAGCGCCAGGGTTTCGGAACATATGAAACAAACTTGTTTTAAACTTCCCACAGTATGAATAACCATATAGCCATTGTTTAATGTCTAATACCCAGAAGGCCTCAGATGTAAAAGATCTCTATAAAAACCTTTGTTCTTCTGCTGCATCAGAGAAAAATACAGGCTGTGCAGACACTCAATTTAGGGAAGTAAAGTGATACATAAGCAAGAGGCAGAGAAAAACTCGTCAAACAACTTTAATAGTAATTGCATGAATAATATTTAATAAATGTAAAATAACTAATATAATATTTAAACTAACAATATTATCTATTATAACAAATGTACTTATTTTCTAACCTTAATCAAGTAGAAAACCTTAGAAAACGATACAAGAGTGTAACCAGAGGATGACCTGTACACAAAGAGAGCAAGAAATAAGGAACAGAGGGATTAATAATCAATAATCAAGTCTATTACTATCTGTTACTACTGTCCCTCTATGTTACACTACATAACCAAAATTCATCAACGAAGGTTTAGATTTTTTTTCTAGTTAATTAATTAATTATGCTAATTAATATAGCTATACTAATAACTTACTAATCCATAGTGTATATGTATTTTATCAAATGTCAATGTTCAAAAGCATACTGTAGGTGAATGATCAAATTATACTTTTAAGAATAGGATTATCTTATGAATAATATTTTTTAATCTGGAAAAAAATAAAAAATAATATAATCTTATGTTATCAAGCTTTGACTAAATCAATCATGTTGACCTTAACCCTAATTAGGTTCAATAATTAATCATTATATGATCAAGATTACAATATTGGGATCATAATTAAAAAAGGTTAATAAAAAATGTAAATAAAAATTAACAAATAAATGATTTCAATAACTTTAAGCATACTAAGAACAGGTGAGAAATCACTGTTGGGAAAGGAGTAGGAAAAAAGGAAAATAAGAAAAAGATCGTTACGCATCTTTATTCATTCATTCATCTTCTATACCGCTTAATCCTGTGTTCAGGGTCGCGGGGGACCTGGAGCCTATCCCAGGAGACTTCGGGCACTAGGCGGGGTACACCCTGGACAGGGTGCCAATCCATCGCAGGGCACACACACATACACACACTCACACACCCAATCACACACTACGGGCAATTTTGGGAACGCCAATTAGCCTAATCTGCATATCTTTGGACTGTGGGAGGAAACCGGAGTACCCGGAGGAAACCCACCAAGCACGGGGAGAACATGCAAACTCCATGCACACAGAGACGGGAATCGAGCCTGGCCGGGGAATCGAACCCGGACCCTGGAGGTGCAAGGCTCCAAGTGCTAACCACAACACCACTGTGCCACCTACGCATCTTTAAAAAAGCTCAAAACTTTCTCAGGTGGAAGAATTAAGCTGTCAGCACTAGTGGTCTGGTTAGGAAAAGAGGAACAAACCAAACTCTCTTTGAAAGTAAGGAATTATTTTTGGAGGCCCGACACAGACATGAATAAATAATAAGTAAAGATGAGGTAAGAGGGGAAAAGTATGGAATTGGGAACTAATTAACATACACCTATTGAATATTAAATAAAAATTGAGAGGCAACACTGAAGTGGCCCAGACTTAAGAATGTATTTGAATAACCCAGTTAAATCACAGACCTGTGATATGAACAATTTCACCAAGAAGAATGGGAAAAAGAATATCAGCAATTAAATGTGTAATGCTTAGAGACAGATATCCCAGATAACATACATCTTTAATAACAATTAGTAAAATTAGGATTCTACCAAGCATTGACCCAGGGAGTGAATACTTATGTGAATATTTAATATTTTGTGTGTAACGAGAAAATAACGTTTAAATATTAGCTATAAATTAGTACAAGTTAAACAATAAAATCACAGTTATGTCCATTTCGGTTCCAGAATGTAACAGTAGAAATTGTAATAAAGTTCAAGGGTTAGGGTTAGGCTTATGCAAAAGATCGTAACTCATGCTCATTGAGTAACTTATGCACATTGGCACAAATTATACATTATATTATTCTTTTATTCTTTAAAGGTCACATCTCAGCAACTTTGGGAATTGTAAATGCAACAGTAAGTTTAACTGCTCAGATGTGTACCCACTTCCTTGAGGGTCAAGTCTGTGTGTGTGTGTGTGTGCATGCTCTACAGTCCTGCTCCTCACCAGTGCTTCTGGCACTCCTGATTAAATCAGCAATTCGGATAAATTGTTGGTGGGTGTGTATGGAGGAAAGACACAACGGGTAAATTAAAAGCCGGGACTGACAGAGTGCCATATGGTCCGAGTCTCTGGGAGAGCAGAGCCAGCTGAGATGAACCGATAACACTTGCCTCTTTCACCACCTCCAGCAGGGATGTGAGCTGCTGGAATTTCAACTCACATGTGTTTACAAAAATCTACAGCTACTATAAGCCTCTGTTAAAGACAAGTCTGAATAGTGATGGCTGACAAGGTGAGGTCTTACACGTCACCGATCATATTAGATATTAGATGGCTTCTCTTGCATTGGAGGTAGAAGGTGGAACTTTGAGTTGTTGTTATTGATTCCAGCATGTAGCACAGTAACTAAGTGGTTAGCATTGTCACCACGTACCTCCAGGGGTGGAAGATCAAATCTCGCCTTCGGTCCACATACACTTATGTTCAAAAGTTAGAAATCTGGGTCCATTCTTCTTCACAACACTGTTTCAGTTGATTACAGTTTTTGGGCATTCGCTTATGCACAGCTCTCTTCAGATCCTGCCACAGCATTTCAATTGGTTTGATGTCTGGACTTTGACTTAGGCCATTCCAAAACCGTGATTCTTTTATTTATTTATTTTTGCCACTTTGATGTGTTACTGTGCTTCGGATCATTGCCCTGTTGAACGACAGAATTTCCCTTAAGCTTTAGCTGTTAGACAAATGGTCTAACATTTGCCTCTAGAATACTCTGGTATACAGAGGAATTCATGGTCGATTTGATGAATGCAAGGTGCCCTGGTCCTCTGTCTGCAAAATAAGCCCAAATCATCACCCCTCGACCACCGTGCTTGACGGTGGGTATGAGGAGTCTCTTCTTTTTCACCAAACATGGCACTGGGCATTATGTCCGAACAGCACCACTTTGGTTTCATCTGTCCAGAGGACATTGTTCCAGAAGCTCTGTGCTTAGTTCAGATGCAAATTTGTGAACCCAATTGTGCTTCAATGTTCTTTTTAGACAGAAGAGGCTTTCTCCTGGCAAACCCTTCCAAAGAACTGTCTTCTTCTAAGTGTGCTATCATGAACTAACTGAACAATGCTCAGTAAGGCCTGAGATGTAGATCTTTTTTGTAGGTTTTTTTGTGTCTCTGACCATACAAACTGCACATTTATCATCCCATACTTACTTTCAAACACAGTGTTTGGCTACTAATACTATTTGAACATTATTAAAATTTCAGGGTTGATGAAAAGATCATTAGGCTGTAAATTACACATATTTATTAAGTTATGAGGCGGCATGGTGGTGTAGTGGTTAGCAGTGACTCCTTGCACTTCCTGGGTCCAGGTTCGATTCCCGCCTCAGGGTCTGTGTGCAAGAAGTTTGCATGTTCTCCCCGTGCTTGGTGGGTTTCCTCCGGGTACTCTGGTTTCCTCCCACAGTCCAAAGACATGGGGATTAGGCTAACTGCGGTTCTCAAATTACTCGTAGTGTGTGAAGGTCCTACAGCACCACGGATATAAAAATGGAAATAAACGCAATGGTCACCATTGGGCTCCAAGATCCCTAGTTAGACTACAGTGGTTGCTAGATGGATAGATGGATGGATAGATGGATAAAGTTATCAACTATACCTAGGTGGCACAGTGGCATAGTGGTTAGCAGTGGCCTCATACCTCCAAGTCTGATGGATCAATCTGTGTGCATAGAGTTTGCATGTTCTCCCCGTGCTTGGAGGGTTTCCTCTGGATACTCCGGTTTCCTCCTACAGTCCCAACATACAGTATGCAGATTAGGTTAATGGCGTTCCCAAATTGCCCACAGTGTGTGTGTGTGTGTGTGTGTGTGTGTGTGTGTGTCCTGAAAAGGATGTACCCCACCTTGTGCCTTAATACATGCCTTCTATACATGCTATGCTTGTATAAAGTATACCACTGCTAAACTATCCAGTGAGGAAGAAAATTGGCTTCTGGATTTGTTTTTAGCTCAAATAGTTTAGCAGTGGTATACGTTTTGAACCATTAGCCTCAGTGCTCCAGTACAAAAACTAAATATGCAGCTCATTATAAAAAAAAGAGTTATATTTCATGAACATATGCATCATAATGGGTATGGTGAAGATGTATGCTAGCTGTATTTGATTAAGTCAAACTGTCCTTGATGGATTTATTTAACAGGCTTTTCAATAACATTTTTGCCCATTCAACATTATATGGGTTCTCACCATTTTCAGATGCTTACCAGTCCAGTTATCTAGCATATAATGTCCATTCTGACACTTATGTAAGTACAAGATCTCGATCTGCTGCATTTTTAATCGGAAAATGGTGGATTTAACCAATCGGAGCAGCTTTTGTGTTTCTTTAAATGTAAGCACTCTGGCTTTGTTGTCTATCTTATTGGATACAATTTGCTATAATGATGGATTGGTGATTGGTGAAAGAGAGTGAGCAAGGAATATAGAGAGAGGGGGAAGGAAGAGAAAGAGAGAGAGAGAGAGAGAGAGAGAGAGAGAGAGAGAGAGAGAGAGAGAGAGCTTCCACTCGGGGGAAATCAGTGCTCTGTACTCATAAACAGATTCATCATCAGCATTGACAAGCCACATGCACATAAAGATGAGCGAAAGTGCAGAGAGAGAGAGAGAGAGAGAGAGAGAGAGAAAGTTGGAGAATTGCATTGATGTGTATCGGAGGGTTCACAAAATGCAAATGCCATGTTCCCAATATTGTTCCATTAGGTAAATTAAGCATGGCATCTTTTAAAGGAACAGTTCTAAATCCTAAAAAGAAATGCACACAGACATGTTTAATGGCTAATGCTGCTAACAAGCAAGAGACGCTCATCGCCACTAGCATGAGCGATTTTACATTAGAGCCTATTTAAGGGGTTCAGCCCCACCATTATTGATCCCCCCCTCCTTAAATTGTTCAGTCACTCTTTCACTAAGTCAATTAAAGTCTGGAATCTCTTTTTCCAGGCTTTGGTGGGGACAAAAGCAGTAGTATAGCATTAAACAAAGCTGTTCTTTCCCTTTTGTGGTCTTGTGCAAATAAACTGCTGCGTGATCTCAGTCTACGTACTGGTTTAAATAGATGTGTTATTCCATTGCGTGCAGTCCATGCCTAAGTAGCTGATCGTGATTTGCCGGTTGCACTCATTTGTGTTCATTTGAGCTTTTAATGCCACACAGCAAACATATGGTGAATACAGGCAAAGTTGTGTTTTAAAAGTAAGACTGCATTCACACTTGGTGCCATTTCTTAACCACCAGCACATGCTTTAGAGGTATGGTACTGTGCAAGTCTTTCTTCATAGTTTGCTTCCAAAGAGACAGATTTTCTTAAATTTTAATGTAGTCTTGTAGAGTAGATCTCCAGACTTTTCTGGCTCGTATTTTTTTTTTGTGTGTGCATGTTTTAGGCTCTGATTTTCAGTCCAGTCCCTGAGCAGTTTCAGAGGAATGTTTTATATTTGTTAAGCATCTATGAAACAATCAAGCATTTAACTGGCATGAACCAGTGAGAAACAGGGACAGATGATGACAGATGATCAGGGTAGTGGTTAGTATACTGGTGATGCTGAATGCTGACAAGGTTGGAATAGACGAAAGGGGAAATGAGGTTGCTGCTGAGGCTGGTATTACTGTACATTGTAAGTACACATGCCATTTCAGCTGTAACTAGCTACAGTCATCCTTATAGTTACATGTCACATGACCCAGAGTCTCTAAATCTGTGTAAGCATCCCAAGCTAGGAAGCAAACAGCTCCATGTTATTATAAAGCAAACCACAATAATAAGTCTACTACAGGTATAACAGTTGGTTGTGATTATACCTGGATCCATATGCACCTGTCACTGCACAGTGCTAATACTGTAACGTTTTACAAAGCTGAATGTGGTGGGCGGGCCTTTGTTACCGCTCCGCCCTCCTGTCTGTGGTCCTGATAGTAGAAGCTGCCACTGTTTGGATGTAATGTGTGTGTGTGTGCGTGTGCGCGCGCGTGTGCGTGCATGTGTGCATTATTAATTAGATGGAGGCCTTGATGTGAACTGCTTCTCTCTCAGTCTGTTAATGACAGTAAATGAATAGTAATTACAGCCTGTCAGTCAGACACACACACACACACACACACACACATGAATAAGAGATGTTATTACTGGTTTATTAGAGTGTTATAGCACATTATTATTATTATTATTATTATTATTATTATTGTTGTTGTTATTGTTGTTATTCTTATTCTTATTGTTGTTGCTGTTGTTGTTTTTGTTGAAAGAAAGAAAGAAATAGCCTTCACTAGGCTAACCGTATTAAAGTATTAGGTAAGTCACACCGGTTACTTTTGCACTCTGGTATTAAATCTTCAATTTTGGCACAAATTATTTAATAAACATCTTATTTTCCTGATCCTTCAAAAGAATTAAGAAGGTTTAGAACATAGTTTTCTAACACTTTAATGAACTTAACCGAAGCTGGTTACTCAATTGAATTTAGTTTTATTTATGAATGAATAATATATATATATATATATATATATATGGTGGCAATAAAAAAAAACTAACTCAACAGGAAACCCATTCTCATGATAACGGATCTCAGGGACTGAACTGAAGCCATACTGTGTGTTAGGAGGCTGGAAGTTTAGTATAACAGGTAATGAGCTTCAGTTAATAAAATACGAAATTTTTTCACTATAAAACCCGGTGCTCACAAATGCCTCTTGTGAGTACAGCTCACTTCGGTTCGGCTCAGTTCGGCTCGGTTTGCGCTTCCACTGCAGTTTAGTAACGCTTTAAAGTGGGCGGGATTACTCACGTGTCGTTTAGTGGCGGCGCCGCTACTGCCGTGACATCATCGTAAACGCGCCACAAACAAACACACAACAATGGAGCATATCGACGGCATGGTGTTCTTCATTCTCGGCATGTGGATGTTTTTAACAGCGAGACGAAGGAGTTTGTTTCAAAAGAGGCTGATGGCAGCCAAAGAAAATTTTTGGTTAATACAAAAAGGTGCGTGCGATCCTTCTCTGGCTGTTCTAAACATAGCGGTTCTGTTGTGTCTCGTGTCGCAAGTTCAGTGACGCAGTAATGACGATTTTCTCCGGCCAATCAGTGACCAGCAGAGTTTACACGTCACGTTTTGGTAATGGTTCGGCGCGCTCGGAACCTCGGCTGAGGTGGTACTAAAAAAGGACCAGGTACCAGGTACTGTTCCCATTGGAAAACCCCCCAAAAGTGAGTTGAACTGAACCGTGTCGTGCCGTACTATGCAGTGGAAAAGCACCAAAAGTTACTTTCAGGGTACTAGGGAAATCCAGTCTGTCGGCTTTGTTATGTCATGGTAACATTGTTTTTGCTGGCAAAGGGGGAAGTGTCACTGCAAGTCAACCACGTTTATCCTATGATGAAACATCCTCATGGAGTGGTCACTCCCAGGAGAGCTCCGCCTCCATCCACAGGATACATGGGCTGACTGGACAGTTTGATCATGATGAAAATAATGTAAATCATATGCCAGGATCCTTTCAGTCTCCAGATACATAGTTTTACAGCAACAATGTTAACGCCATAGCCATCTGCTCTACCTGCTTCGTGCACTGCTCACTAAGTCTCAATCTGACCTAAATCAAACATTTGCATCGCTCAATTTATTCCACAGCTCTTCAAAGGATGCAGGACCGTGTAGAGATAAAAATCACACTCTCATTGTCTCTGAGACTATCTTTGATGAGGGCATGTGTTTGTCTCCATCTTACCTCTTCTTGTGATGAGGCCCCTGGGACCCCCTCTTCATCCTCACTCTCTCCAGCATCTCCAACCACCCCCCACCTCCCCTCGTACCTCAATTCCCCCTCTCCTCATCTCATCACGCTGGGCTCCAGGTGTCTCCTCCGTTCCCCATCCCAGCTGCTCCAAATGACGCATTCCAGTGCAGCCTAATGACCGTTGGGACACAGGGGACATCGGGCATCTCTCGTCTCAGCCCCTCGTCCCCTTCACCGTCCCCCAGGGGCCCCAGAGCTGACACAGATAAGGCAGGACACTCCAGGTGGTACGAGAGCATGGGGGACTGGAAGTCATGAATACATTAACGGAGCAGGGTAATGAATTCAAATTAAATTATATGTGCGGAGCAGCATGCAGCAGCAGGGCAAGAGCAGCCGGTGGGATATTTTAGGAGTCGAATAATTACACCTTTCAGCCTAAGGATGGTTTAAAAAAAAAATAAAATGGACGGGGATTGGAGAAATACATGGTTCTCTCGTACTCAAATGGAACGAAAAGAAGAAAAGAGTACAAAACACGGGTGACCTGAGTGTCCTTAGTGCAAAGCATTCTGGGTAGTGATCCAAGTGACCTGGCGAAGCTCGGGCTGGAAGATGCGAGGAGGTGAGGAGACTCCAGCTGTCTCCATGGGCAGTGCAAGCTCAGACCTCAGGGACAGTATTGAGGGGCAAGAGGGGGGACGCAGACTTGCCTTGAAGACATGCCAGGCTTTTGATGAAGGGAGACGGGGAAAGCGAAGGCCTACTTTCTCCTCCGAGCCTCAGGGAAGATAGGCTTGATTGTCTTTCTATTGTTCAGTTTGGGCTATAAAACAAGCAGACGTCTCAGCAAGCTCGTCGAAAAATGCTGCTTGAGTAAACACGCTAATATCTCCTAATAGACCAGTGTTTGACATTCACAAAGGAAAAACGGGGGACACCGCATAATGTGGACGCAGAAGTGCGGAACGAAAACAGTGGTGGTTTAAGTGACTTGGTACAGATGCGGAAAGCGGCAGTTTAATCAAAAATATAATTGGTGTATCAGTCTTACCATAAGTGTCAAAGACATGGAGCCCAAAACTGATTCCACTCATTTGGAGGTTTGTGCGAAAACCACATTATTATGCTGAATGATGTCTTCTGAGGCAAGTGTGTGATGCAGTTAGTGCAATGCTAAACTGCTAGCGGTAATCTTCCATAACATTAGCCATATAACATTAGCTTGCGTATGAAAGAAAGCATCAAACACCAGACACCACTTGTGTTGGTTCATCAGCTACATTTTGCATAAGAGAAAAAAAGATGGCAGGGAAAGTTCTTCTGCATGGTCCAGTATTCTCGCCTAGTGAATATTGTTAGATGGAAGACGGATAAAAGACTCAAATAATGTGTCTCTTAGGTCTAATTTGAACATTGTGACCAATTTTGTAGATGGTTACGGTTGTGTGGAAGGGGGCAGGGTCAAAGCTTGTAGCTTTTCTTACAACTTCATTCAACCGTGGACCGAAGAAACCAGGTCTGACACGAGGTTTATTATTTTCCGTAACTACCAACTCACAGCTTTTCATCATTAAAAATCTCTCTCTCTTACTCTCTCTCTCTTGCTCTCTCTCTCTCTGACTTTAGATGCAGTTAATTTGCTTTGGCATTGTGCTGCATTAGTCTTTGGTGCGTAGCTCTTTAATCAGACAGAGAGACTGAGGTTTGCTCTAGATGTGAGAAATGAACGGGAGGGGGATCTGTCACGCTGTAATTTTCTGTTGCAAAGGCGTAATGTGAAAATGACAAGAGCAATCAGAAATTAATGGACGACAATACACAGGCAGCACGCGCAGACACGGTCTTAATTACAAATGCTGAAAGCCAATTAATCCGGTGCCACGGTGCTCTCTGTTTTCCGGTCTGATTTGAAGAGATGGAGAGATGCAGCGATATGACAGTGCGATGAAGAGATGGAGAAAAAGAGAGAGAGAGAGAGAGGGACAAACATCAAACCCAAACAGCCTAAAGCTTCGTCCTATAGTGCTTTGTTTCTCTCTCTCTCTCTCTCTCTCTCTCTCTCTCTTTTCTCAATGCTCCCCATCTCTTAGTTTTCACACCCTCCCGTATGTCTGCTGTGCTCTCCTTCTGTCATCTTTTACCCTCTCTTTTCCCCTCCCTTCTTATGCCTCTTCTCTTCTTTTTTCACTCTGTTATCTTGTTGAACAGCTCATACCCCCTGCCTCCTGCTCAGTGGAATTACAAGGATTAGGGCCTTCTCCCCAGACGGCACACTACACGCACATACGCACACACAGGGAGCGGCCTCGGCCCCTGGCTGCTTTACACAGCTTGCCTGCAGAACAACAATAACACGACCCTGCTGTTTCGTCCTTGGTCTCTCTCTCTCTCTCTCTCTCTCTCTTTTTTTTTTACTTTCCCTCCTCTCTTTCTCCCTCATCTTCTCTCCGCCTCTCTGCCCTTTGACTCTGGCTGGACAACATGAGCAGGCAGTCAATAAATCAAACCCAGAGCGAGTAGTGATGGAGATTAATGCAGTGTGTGTCACAGGAGCTACGCTCCCCATGTAGGTATTAAACTGCAATAACCAAACCATTACTGAGCAATTGCTCAGGTGGGTCATTAAGGAAGCAGTTAGGTCAAGAATGAAATCTTCACATTACCCCAAGCATAGCCAATCAGGCAAAGCACGTTTGGTGTTGCTTCTTTAAATTTTGTTTCATCTTAAATCTGTGATTTTAACATATTGGATCACAAAGTTTTGACCCATAACATGATCAAAGCCGATATGACCCAGATCTGTTTTGTTTATTTTTCATGGAATGTAAATAACTTTTTTTTTTTCTTTCAAAATTAACCTTTGACCAACTACAGTGCTGACTACAAAGAAATGTACACTGTTTAAAGAACGAAAGAAAGAAAGAAGGAAAGGTTTTCCTTTAAAAGAGATTGCGGTTACAGTCATGTGTAAAGGTTAGTGCCCCCTCTTTCATTTTTCATGTTCTATTATGTTTCATAATACCATTTTATAGCATAATTTTATTATAAAACATAATAAAAATCATCTGATCGTAGCAGGTCTTAGAATTAGACAAATACAGCTTCAGACAAACAACAACATTTTTTAACATTACACATTTCACATTGTGGAAACAGATGACGTGGATTAAGTGGAAAACATTCAAGACAGTTGCCAATCTTCCCAGGAGTGGACGTCGCAGCACATTCACCCCAAGGCCGGACAGGGCAATGCTTTGAAAAATACCAACAAAAAAAAAACTAAACAAGGAGCTGCATGTCAGACCCTACACACCTCAATGAATATGCTAAATGTTAATGTCCAGGGCAGCACAATTAGAAGAACACTGGACAAGTTGGAAGGGTTTACCAGACTCAAAAAAATGAACATGGCTATCTGTTACATGTACTAAAATGTAATATGTGTTTTGTACATAAGAATTTCATGTTTCCAAGCTAAACATGAATAAGTTATGTTGTATTTGCATGAAATTCAACAACTTAACATGTACTAGATTCAATCATGTTGAGATAAACCAACGAGATCTTGTCACTATGAAAACCGGAAATAGCAAAACCGGAAATATCGCGAGAAGAGAAGACAAGTTTGTTGAGAAGACAAGCGTTTGGTGGTCGTGTGGAAAAGGTAAGAGGAATTAATTCCCATCTTTCTCAATAGAAACGAAATACTGAACATAAATGTCACCTGCTGTTTAGTCGCATTATTTTGGTTTAAGCTATTTCTTGTATTTTTAATCACACTTAAAATACCGACGGTTATATGCGCGTGCTTGTGGTTCGGTTGTGGTTTCGGTCTGTTCTCATGAGTTGTGAAGCGAGAGGAACAAAGTATAAATATTGTTCATTTGCTAAATTAAGTATCATGAATTTTAATTGAATATCTATCTCTGTATTTTTTCACAGCAGTTTGTGACCGAAAGTGTGTCTGCATCTGACTTCAGGAGATTCCTGACCAACCGGATCTAACGGTCATATTTAAAAATCATAACCTACAGTTATGAAGTACAAAAACGTTTCTGTTGGTGTTTAATATTTTTTTTTATTAATACTTATTTGTGGTGTTTTATGTTTTGTACTTCTTTTCAAATTGAGACCTCATTTGTAAGTTCTGGTGTAAAATAAAAATCTCCGTTTTATCCCGTTTGTCTGTTTCCTTCCTTCACAGAATTCTGTTGACCAGGGCTTGAAATTTAAATTTACTTGAGTTGGATCAACTTAATTTACAACTGAAAATTTTGTTGTACCAACCCTATTCATTTATGTTAACAGTATTAAATTATGTTGGACGCAGCTGTAGTAAATAAGTTAAATGAACCTAATAACATTACTTTGACGGAACCTAAGAACATTAAGTTGGGCCAACAAAATTGCTTAATGCTGAACGAAAGCCATTAAATCAGGTGGAAATTCTTTCCATAATTTAATTATGTTCATTCAACAAGTTATTTTTTTGAGTACATTTGAAACCTCTAATATCTGAAAAGAACATGGAGTGGAGTTGATGCCAATTGCCAAACAAAACCAAAAACATGCCTGTAGGTGTTCCAAGCTTTACATGCTAAATCACTAAACACCACCCTTCTACAGTGGACAATATCAGAAGGCCAACGTACATCCAAGAGCAGGGCTGGAGGATAGCATAAGAGTTTGTAAGGTCTGGACAGGATTTAAATCTAATAATGTAAACTTTACCTTTAACCATTTTTGCGATCATCTGTAGTCATCATCCCAATGCATTATATAAGAGCAGTTGGTGCCTTACAATGTCATAATGTCATGAAAAAGATTTAAAATAAAAGAAATAAACCATGCTACAGTAGCGGTGGAGGATTAGTTAGTAAGATATGATTTAAAGAAGGCATGACCTAATCGTATACTTAACCAAAATAATTTAGAAATGTGTAATGAGTATTTCATGGTTTACTGCATGAAGCGCTCCTAAAGCTACATCAATTTATTGTAAAGCTCAGAAAGCTAGGCCTGAAAGCCATGAAATGGTTAGTATTACTTAGTTAGTAAAGTCTGTGACTTTGGACAACAACCTACAACAGCCGATAAGAAATGGTTACTTCCAGGCAAGTCCAGATAAAAATGATGGTTTCTTAAGAATGTGTGGTAATAATGCCAGTTGTTTTAGAATCCATTATATCTGCTTAAAAATATGCTTTATCAGTATCTGGAATAGAGCAGATTATAGCATGAGACGGGGTTTCTACATACAGGAGCCCGTTCCCCAACCCCCCCCCCCCTTCCCTGCCTCTATGGAACTATTAGTGATCAGGACTTGGATACTTGGGTCTCAATTTACTGATTTATTAATTCATTGATGTATTGATTCTTTAGATCGTGTTTCCTGTGAAGACACTTCAAAGCTGAAATATTATGACCGACACCAACTAAATGATTAAAACACTCACCCAAGCCATCTGTAATTTTCTAATCACCGAAAGTATTTAAGAACATGGTTACTGCAACAGAAAAACAAAGAAATGTAGCGTATATTGCCAGTGAGGACAATAATTAGTCTACCCTTCTATCAAATTGACTTCATATATTATGAATATAAAATTACACACATTAAGATCTACATTTGAATATATTTTAATATATTTCTCAATATATGAAAAGCAGCAACTTGAAAAGATATTATAATATATTTATATAATATATTATTCTGTATATTGTGAATATATTTTTGAATATGAATATCTTTTTTATTATTATTAGTGCAAGACGTACATGATCTATAAACTCCTAGGTTGATTTAAAAAAATAAATGTTCCTTTTATTGGCGCGAAAATCTTAAGAGGAAAGATGCAATAAATTTATTAATTTACTTTACATTTTCTGTAGAATAGCATAGGGAATTTAAAGTCTAATAATCGGTTTAGAGCATCCACAATTGTTCTTTCTGTTAATTGTGATAAGCAACATCTGTGGCAATCTGACACTTACTGTGTCAGTACTTTTTTTTCCCCTCTTTGAAGGGTATACAAACTTTTGCACTTAATTCTATAGCCATATACAGTCATGCAAATTCAATGGACTGGGGTAAATGGAGTTACAGCTGCTTTGATTTCTTAAAAATGTATTACTTTAATGATCAAAATCAATCCGGTGAGATTTTTTCCTATAAATAAATGTAACGTACAGCACGACAAAATGTTTTTTTTTTCAGCCTCTGACTTGGCTTGTGTTATACGGTTATAGTAATGCAGCTGCATTTGTTGTCATGTTTATTTCTATAGCATGTCGGATGGAGAAATTGTGAAAGCCTTAAAACACCCTCCACTAAACAATAAGCGCCATATGGACGACTTAATCTAACGTATGAAATACACACAGACTCGCCCCCCCTTTATCTCAACACACACAACCACATCATGGGTAGCACATCCGCTGCTGGTGTAAATTTGGGGGATGTGCACGTGTGTGTGTGCGTGTATGTGTGTGTTTAGAAAGGGTAGGGGGCAAAGATTAGAAGGTGCGAGACAGCAGATGGTTATGTCTAAAAAAGCGCAGAGTGGTTTGGGCTACAGAGTGAGCGCGTGTGTGTTGGGGGATTAGGGGGCAAAATATTTCAAGATGAGGCAGAAATATTAATAAGCATCCAAAGACTCAAGTGGCTTTCAATATGTCCATAAGGAAGAAGTGAAACAGTCTTCGCCTTTACATGATAGACTCAGCGTAGATACAGCAAAAGCAATATATGATCTTCTTCACCTCCTTTACCTCCTTACGCTGTTTGTTAAAGGCATGCATTATAAAATCACATACAGTACTGTGTATAAAGGATCGAGTCACATTCAACCTTCTTATTTAAGATATTTTATTGTTGATCTGGCCAATGATCCCCTTTCGAATGACATAGATATTTCCATATCACACTTTTACAAGCATTGCTTAATATATACAGTATAAAACATTATTCTATATATAAAACATGTCCAGTTATATATAATAGTCAGCCAAAAAAATGTATACACACTTAAATAAATTCTATTTGTTTTGGTGGTGGGCGGTGGACACCCTTCCTGACGCAACCTTTCCATTACCTGGGCTTGGGAACGGCACTGCATCCAATGGCTGGGGTTTAAAAAAATTTCTGATTGTTGGTATGGTGACTTACCGTGACTTATGATGAAATTTCTCATAAAACTGATATTTACAGAGGATTTCCAGCATAGTATGGTACGGAAGCGCATTGCATTCACACAATAAAAAAAAAATCACGGGACTTATGTCATAATTATGACTTAATATCTCATAATTTTGACATCCTGATCTCATAATTATGACTTACTAACTCATAATTATGACTTAATATCTCATAATTATGACATCCTTATCTCATAATTATGACTTACTATCTCATAATTATGACATCCTGATCTCATAATTATGACTTACTATTTCATAATTATGACTTGCTATCTCATAATTATGACTTACTATCTCATAATTATGACTTAGTATCTCATAATTATGACTTATTATTACATATATACATTACATATATACATTATACATTACATACATTAGGGTTCTGAGAAGACAGGGACAATGGAGCAATTATTGGCAAATTTAATTAGCTTTTATTTATTTCTTGAATTGAGACACTGGGAGATATTCATGTCATTGAGTAATTTGGATGCTATTATCATTAGTATTTTTTTTTGTATAGATTTTTTTTTTATTGTGTGAATGCAATGCGCTTCTGTAGTATGGTGATGAGACTCTTAGCTGCAGTAATGCAGCCATTTACAAAATTACGATCTACATCCATCAAATGGAAATAAAAAGGCGACAGATAACTTCCCAACAGAAGAGACGGGAACTGTACACATCATTAAAGGAGTTCCTGGGAGGCCAGGGTTTCAGACATGAAGCAGTCTGATCATGGCTCCGACATAAAGAGAAAGCACTAGTTAAACGCTGCACTGTAAAAAAAAATGGTACATATTACGGTAAAAAAAACGGCAGCTGTGGTTGCTAGAATTCTACCGTAAAAAAAACGGTAGCACCGTTATTGCACTGTGAAAAAAAAATAATAATAAAATTTTACGGTAAAAAAATGCAGTTGTGGTTGCCAGAAGTTTACCGTAAATTTTTTAACAGATTATAATTTTTTTTAACTGTTTATAACTGTCTAATTAACATGTTTATGTTGTTATAAAAACAGTTTATTCCCGCCAAATTCCAGGGTTTACATTATAACAAATACGGATCATAACCATGTTTTTTACAGCTCAGAACTGTCTAATTTAAAGATTTATGTAGTAGTAATAATGGTTTATTTCCATCGTTTTTACAGCTCAGTACTGACACACTCAAGTTTATCCTGTATATGGGGGGGGGGGGTGATTAGTGCCTGGAGGAAACCCACCAAGCACGGGGAGAACATGCAAACTCCATGCACACAGAGACACGAATCGAGCCTGGCCGGGAATCGAACCCGGACCCTGATGGTGGAAGGCGACAGTGCTAACCACTACACTACTTTTGCTTTACCATTACACAATTGCTGTTGTTGTTGGACTATTTGTTTTATTATGAATAACCACAGTGAATTCATTCAGCATCATTTTATCACACTAGCTGGAGCTAAAAGAGATAGAAGTTACATTGCTAAGCATTCAGATTTTACTGTTAAGAAACTATTAGTAGTACTTTTATACCAATTGATGAATACAAACCTAAATCAAAAACCCATCAAAAGTTATTCAAGACTCGGACATCAGCATGGTCTCATGTATTTTTTAATAAAGACAGCAAAACAATATTTAAATTCTCAGGGTGGACATTTTTTGGGGCAGACAATCTAAGTATATAATTTTATAGAAGGGCTTTTATTACAACTTTACCCAAAAAATTATTTTATCACACACAGTTCTGGTGGGCAGTGCCCTGCTGGCATGCGGGCACAGCCTGGTGAGCGGTGGCGGCGGGCAAAGTGGCGCGTGCTAGCGGCTGTCCTTGCCACAGTGATCAAAGGGCGGAATACCATTCACGAATTCGAAGTCCTTGGTTAATATTAATTAGACGGTTATAAACCGTAGAAAAAAACTACAAAAATCCGTAAAATATACAGTATAATGAGTTCAGTCCCGTACAAACAATAGTGTTGCTACCGTATTGTTTACGGTAAATTTCTGCCAACCACAGCTGCCTTTTTAAACTCTATCAACAAAGGTTTAGTAAAATATAAACTGATGCTTCATGATATTAGTAACAAAAGTAACAAATAACAAGTAACAAATACCTTCTCTGAGAGTTTCCATTTTATAAATACAGTATATCATCAATTTTACTGCAATAAACCATATTTTCATATGTTTTTAACTGTTAAATTTAAGGTCTTACTCTGTAAAACTAATTACAGTTTTTCACTGTAAATTCTACCGTTATCCCAAGTTTTGTGTAATACGGTTTTATTCTGTAGCATTTATACAGTATTTTACTGCTAGAATTACGAACATTTTTTACAGTGTGGAATAATAAGTGTAGCAAGGGATTACATAGAGAAATAAAGGGATTGTTTACACTCAGAACTGTATTTTGTTATTCTGTAGGATCAAAAGTCCTAGTTTGACTTGAATGCACCTTGTAAGTATGCATTTGAATCTTTTTCAATCTAATGAAAGATTACAGATTTCAGTTTGAGGCAATTTGCCTTAAAATTTAAGAAAATATTGATTAGGCTTGTCCAAAATGATCTCCTTGTGAAAAAGCTAGTTCCTGATTATAGATCACATTTAGTCATCTTAAACAAGTAGTTAATAAACCAAATACAATAACTTTTATATAATTTATTTATTAAAAAACTTTTTTTTGAAGTGATTACTCATTGTTTGTTAGCTACATGAGCCATGACTTGGTTGATTTAGGGCGCATTTTATAATGATTTCCATCAGGCATGGTCAGTTGTAGAGAACGTTGCTAAATAGTGAACATACCATGCTTCACTCTGTCATGACTCGTCTCTGCTTTAACCAGAATGGAGGTGTTCCGGTATAGCAAGCAGCCGCCTCTGAGTCCCTGACCATATGGAGGAGTTTTGTCTTGTCTTTGGCACAGATGGTGTCCAGCGCGGCCACGATGCCACTGTGCCTATTGTTTTTCCATCTCGCCCCTTAATAAGGTGGCAGAAATAATAATGGACAAGAAGAGAAAGAAGCGATCTGTCCTAATTCAGCACCCAGAAGGACCTTTTCCGAAGAGAAAGCATCCAGAGATCAGTAATGAATGATATGATAATGAATGACTAATTATGCCCCGAGATGTTTGCGGAGGGACGCGCCCTCGACCTGCTTCTGGCAGACTGTCATCAAATCCCTGAAGGGCTTATCAAAGCCTGACCCTGAAATAGACCAGAAATCTGTCCATCCTCCTCATCACACACTGACAGACGTGTAGGCGTTCAGTAGGTGCATGTGGACATGATGACAGTCAGGTTAGTGTCACCTCACTGCTGGACCTCATGGTCATGTAAAGAGTTAGTAATGCAGGAGAGAAAGTGAGAGAGAGAGAGAGAGCGAGAGGTGCTTGCTAGGATACAGCTGGCTGTTTTTACACAAGCATAATATGTGTACATGTGTTCTATACGAGCTATTGCTTTGAGCTAAATGCATTTCCTATTCAAGCATGTCATGTTTGGTCAGCCTTTGGCTCATTGTGCATAGCCTCCAGACAGAAAAAGTGTGCCTTCTG
Source organism: Channallabes apus (assembly GCA_030522415.1). NCBI lineage: Eukaryota > Metazoa > Chordata > Actinopteri > Siluriformes > Clariidae > Channallabes > Channallabes apus. Next base: position 25,898,068 of record CM060106.1, read on the forward strand.
AGTGGCTTGAGTCATAAATGAGACAAGCTAAGTAAGCAGAAAAAGCTTCATACAATCTGAAACACTTATTAATTATTAACATGGTGGAAATTCTTAGTTTAGCATTTGGAATTCATCAAAAATCCGACTACAGTATATGTAAATTGCACCAAGACTTTTGCAGAATAACAACACAGATATGAGAGTAAAAACTCTCTTTATTTCTCTATATAATCTTCTGCTACACTAATGCACTTATCCCAGGTTATCACTAGTTCTACCATCAAGGTAGAATGTTTTCTCACGGACTGCCTGCGAGACGTCTGAAATGCTGGCCTCCCAGGAACTCCTTTAAAGGCCTAAACATGTGGAAATGGCTTAAAGTGAGATGAGGACTGAAGGGGGGTGTGGCTTGCATTTGTAATGTGCAGGTAAGGTGTTTGTGAACGATTGCATACAGTTCCCACCGACAAATCGGCAAATCGTAATACACTAACGGTTCACGCAGGTGCTGTGGCGCGGGACTGTTTAGTCCTTTATGCAGTAGGTCAATAGTAGCATTTTAAAATCAATGCAAAATAGGTTGTAATATTTGAAACCATGTGGACCAGTGTTACAATCTTATTTTTAGTGCACAGTCACTCTAGACATGATATAATCTACAGTAGCTAAGCGCACTTTAGTGCCAGTTCGCCGGCTAGCTAGATGATAATTGACATGTAGCTAGCTTATAGTCTGGAGTCCGGTTTGTTATGTGTAAGTGTTTAACTCAGTTTGATTCCTTACAGGAAGAGATTAGCGAGCGTTCGCTAACAGTGTCCTGCAGTACTAGACTTAAATCCGAGCATTAACAGACCATCAGTCAGGAGATAAAACATGCTAAGACGATGTTTATGAGCTCTCTCACTCACACACACACACACTGTGCATATTCCTTTCTGGCATATATTATTCATCCTTCTGTAGAGCTTTCTAATGTTTCTCCTGCATCTCTACAGGGAAGCACATCTGGAGTGCGCATATACACACAGAAAGAGAGAGAGAGAGAGAGAGAGAGAGAGAGAGAGATTGAGATTCTCACTTTCAATATTCTGCAGGTGGAGGTTAGGGGAAAGGGTGTGATGGATGGTTTCAGCACCGAGTTGGGGTGTCAGGGTGGCATCGCTCTCTCAACAAGAGCCGCACAGCCACAGCCATTGTTTGAATGGATGATAATTAAAGGAGAGAGAGAGAGAAGGAGAGAGAGAGATAGAAGCTCAATGGAATAGGCAGTTTTGCAATTGTGTATATGTTGTGTGTGTGTGTGTGTGACAAGTCCTGTCCAGATAGCACTGCCCCCAGCCTCCAGATGGCCATCTTCCAACAGGTGCTTCAAGGATGGGGGAGGGTGAGAGGTCTGACATCTGCTGCCCACACACTTTACACACTCCATGTCCTCTCTCTCTCTCTCTCTCTCTCTCTCTCTCACACACACACACACACACACACACACACACACACACACACACACACACACACTTCTCAAAGTCATTATAAAATCTCACATTTTACAAATTCATACACCTGGCAGCAATGCAGTATAAATAGATATCTTTGTTTCCATTGGTATCACTTTATCACACCTGTATACTCTAATTGTATCATAATTTGTGTACCAATTGCTGCAACACAAGAAGAGACCACACACACTCATTATGTGTACAGTTAAAAGTCCATGACGGCACAATTAGAAGAAGACCGAACAAGCGCTGTTTGTTTGGAAGGGTTGTCAGGAGAAACTTCTTCTATCTACAAACTTGGAAGCATGACGGAGGTTCACAAAACTGTATCTGAACAAACCACAAGGCTTCTGAAACAATGTCCTATATGGACAGATGAGAGCAAAGTGGAGTTGTTTGGCCTTAATGTCCAGCACCATGTTTGGCGAAAACCAAACCAGAGTTCTAAACAATTAAAATGCTGTGACATGACCTGAAGAGAGCTGTGCATAAGTGAATGCTGGAAGAACCTCAATGAACTGAAACAATCTTGTAAAGAAGAATGGACCAAAATTCTTTCACAACAATGTGATCGACTGATAAAGTCATACAAGAAAGAATTACTTTAAGTTATTGTATGGGGGGGGGGTTATATTTTGTTCATCTGAGGTTCTATTTGCCTAATATTGAGACCCATTACAATCAGATGACTTTTTAATGTTGACTACGTTAAAATACAGCAAAGTCTGGCTTTGTGGAAGCAAAATAAGAAGAAATTATTGGTGGCTCAAGCCTTTTTCACAGTACTGTATATAATATACTGTACCTTATGATCATTATCATTGACAATCGTGGGCTGGAAAATAGGTGTATTTAATGAAGTTATATTTTGCTAAAAAGTGTTAATTTCCTATGCATAATGTATAAGTGGCCCTGTATATCCATATGCAATCTAAATATATTGTTTCTGGTGAGAAATATAAAAGAGTCTCATTTTAATCGTACAGATAATGGAGTGATTTTTTCCCCCACATATATTCTGAAGTGAGCTCTTGGCTATGCTACTGCAGTACCCGATGGTAGCACTGCGTTGAAATCCGGCTGCAACATTTCAAAACTGCTCAACCTCATGATGTCAGGTTGCACGGTTGGGCCCTTGATCAAGGTCCTGAACTGCTCAGATGTATACTGAAATTTAAATGTAAGTCGCTCTGAATAAGTGTGTCTGCCAAATACTGTAAATGTGGTATTAGGTCCTGGGGGAGGTACTAGTTCTGAGTTACTGATCAGAAGGTCTTCAGCTCCACCAAGTTGCCACTGTTGGGCACTTGAGCAAGGCCCTTAAAAGTCCATGACGGCACAATTAGAAGAAGACCGAACAAGCGCTGTTTGTTTGGAAGGGTTGTCAGGACAAACTTCAAAGGCCCTTAACCCTATCTGCTCCAGGATCGCTGTATCATGGCTCACACCAGTTACACTGGGATTTGCAAAGAAAGAATGTTACTGTGCAGTAATGTATATGTGACAAATAAAGGCTAAAGTAACAGAATACATTTACCAAGTTGCCTATAGTTGGAAGACAAAGCTTACATTTCATTTCACATTACTATAATTAGAAATGACTGAATATCAGTGTGTGTGAAAGCTTAAAAATTAACACTCCAAAATAAACGTCACCACAGAGCGACGTAAAGTGCATAGATATCTGCATTAATTTGTTTATGCATTAAGTTATCTATAACAACGTGATTTTTGTACCTTGTGTCTGATCGCTTTATCAGATAGCTTTTAATGAACAGGGGAATGTGAAGGGTTAGGGTTAGGGTTAGGTATAAGTTCCAGGAATAGATATAGCAGAAAAATCTTTTATAGGAATGCATTCAAAGTGCAATCACATACAGTACATAACACCAGATGTGTTAACAAGAGTTTATCATACTTCATGTGTGCTCACGAAGAAATCGCAATCATGTAAAGGAAGTGTGTTTAATGAAGTTACATTTGGATAAAAAGTCTTAATTTCTCTGCATGACTTATAAGAGGCTTTTGGGACACCCTGTATATAAACATGCAATCTAAATATATTGCTTCCGGTGAGAAACATAATACAGTAATACCATTAACGAACACATTTCACATTAATTATTAACTGTATATACAGTACATAGCAGTTTACATTGTGAGGTGTACTGACAGATGGAATCAGTTTCTTACATTTTTGAATGAAGGTATTTATTTTTAATGCAGTGCAAAATATGCAATGCAAAAAAGAGATCGCAGCAAGTGAATATATCTTGAATATTATAAATATAATTAAAAAAATAATACAACATGCTTCGTCTTTTTCTTCACTTACATTCTCTACCTCTATTGTAATTGTATCTTCTATTATTATTATTATTATTATTATTATTGTTGTTGTTGTTGTTGTTGTTTTTCTTGTTCCAGTAAAGTATACTGCCTGGACAAAAACAAAAGTTGCAGTTTAAAAAGGGTCAAATTACTGGCCTGCAATAAGCAAAGAAAACAACTAAAGATAATGGTGAGCCAAAAAAAAAGGTCACGTAAAAGAAATGGAAAAAAAATTAATGGAGTTCATTTAAACCCTTGATGAACTTTCTTTGTACAAAACAAAATGACAATAGAACATTAGAAATCACAGCCATGTTCCAATAGTGAAAGTGAGAAAATAAGAAACCCTCTCGTTAGGAAGGGAGTATAAAGATTTAACTTCCACTAGAGCAGTGGATAAAGGTCATGTGGTCTAATAAGAAGGGAAGTGATGCACTCATCATGCATAGAGGCAGTGTTATGATCTGCGGTGGCTTCAGTTGGTCAGGTCTAGACTCAGCAATAATACTAACTATTACTAGCAATATAGACTTATAATCCACAAATGTTGACAAACAGGTATTTTTAGTAATGCTTTTACATATTGGCACCAAACATGGCACATACTGTATGTTTAGTGATTTGACCTTCTAACAAACAACCATCAAGGAAAATTGCTGAAAACAGGAAGTGAGGCGAAATCTCAGCAATGACATCATGTATTCACTCATTCACTCATTGTCTATACTGCTTTATCCTGTATCTTGTAGGGAGGAGTTGGAGCATATCCCAGGAGACTAGGGCACAAGGTGGAGTACACCCTGGGTGCCAATCCATCGCAGGGCACAAACACACACTCACAAATTCATTCACACACTACGGGCAATTAACCAGTAATCCAGTTAACCTAATCTGCATGTCTTTGAGGGGACTGTGAGAGGAAACCGGAACAGCCTGGGGAAACCCAGCAAGAACGGGGAAAACAGGCAAACTCCATGCACACAGACTCAACTATTTGAGGTACCTGCGGTGTAAATTCATGTTGGATCGAATGGTAGACACAAAGCTGCATACCAGCATAATGTTGATACTTGATTAAAAGTGGAAATATATATTAGATTATATGGTGTAGTCCTGAGCCTTCGTTGTAGTCGCTTAGTCCTTAGTACTTTCAGTTGACACAAACTCACCTTTAAAAATGCAGCTAGAACAATTGATTAATTCTCTGGGTGCAGTGACATGAAAGCCAACAGAACATGACCACACCTTATGTGTGATATTCACTAAAACCTTGGGGTTGGTATATAATGCTGAGAGAGGAGGTTGTTCTGCTATAAACACAATCCTACTGCACAGTGAAACACAATTTCCACTGCCACATGGACGTACACACACACACACACACACACACACGCTCTTGCGCGCCTCCGTGCTCCCTCTAATCAGGGCCCCTTTGTTTCTTCCCAAATTATCTCCCGTTATTATACATTCTGGTCTCCAGCCTGGGCTTAGATTGTTTAATTGCTTATTCAAGAGAGCTATTTAGGAGACACACTCCACTGATATAGCCACAGTCACACAGGAAAGTGAGTCTCCTCTGATTCGTCTCCAGCTCCTTCTCCTCAACTTATTGGTAATTGCTCGGCAGAGCTCTTGTTTTTCGGCTCTGCTTTGTCATGCTAAGTGAAGTGCTACCCGGCTATAACGTGCCTTTTTTCCCCCTTCATGGAACCATTTACATACTGCCTATTTGTCATACAGTAATGAACAGGACAGGGGCAATATTAGTACAGGACGCATGGCCGCTTTAAATATTGTGTATATGAACAGAGTTTATTTCCAGGCTGTAATGTAATAGCCCTTATTTCATGATACAGTAAAATGAAAAAAGCAATATATCATTTTTATTGTCCACAATAACAAGGCTGTATAATGGCTTAACACCTAATGTGGGGATTATTATAAGCATCTCCACTGGTGCTTCATTACCGAGTCCCCCAGCGTGTTGCTGGCTTCTTGCGTGCGTGCGTGTGTGATTGCGAGGAGTTATTAGGCAGATGACGCGTGCCGAGCCGCGCACTCCGTAACACTATAAGCGTTTGGTTAAATTGGGCGTGTGTGAGTTCCTGCTCTCTCCACCACCCAGCTGTCATTCAGCACATCACACACACTCCCTCCAGGGGAGAACAGAGACGAGAACAGAGAGAGCTGACCTTGTATGGATCCATCACTCCATGGCTTTCTCCTTTAACAGACATTCTGCATTTCATTCATTCTTCATTCTCCAGCCCAATCTCCCCATTTATTAATACCAGACGTTGAGCAAGAGAAGTTCTGTCTGTAACCTTCTTGTATCGGTTGCTTTTGAAGAGGACGTGCGACGCAGCAGCCAAGCAGGCAGCGATCCATTTAACCAGATCAATAACTCTCTCTGGCCGTGGGAAAGCTGGTGCACATAGTTCCTGCTGCCCTCTGCAGCTCAGCAACAGTGAACCAGTGTGTCATATCGCATTTAATGTTATCATTACTGAAAGTAAAACTTACAGGTTAACACTGTGCTACAAATCCATAATAACTCGCATGGTCATACCCCTATGTACATATCTTTTTTGTTGCTTTCATGATAGTTTTTATGCCACTTTTGTAGTGCTGTGATGCAGGTAAATAAGAAAAAACTGAAGGAAGAGACATAAAAAAAAAAGACAAATGGGTGGCGTCTATGTGAGCTCATTAATTTTAGGGTCAAATTGGGTGTAAGCATCAGGTCAGGATGAAATGACCTCTCGACCCCAACCATGCAAACCTCCCACCAGCCTCAACACGATATGGATATTACCGCCAGTGATAGGGATGATACTCTTTACAAACGACTTATGATTTAAAGCAAAAAGCCAAGCTCCATTTTTTTCAGATGGAAGTTATAAAAAAATAAGCTGCATTCTTTATCGCACTGTTATTTCAAACTGATCAGCGCTAAACCACACCACACCGCATTAGATAAGTACCACTAGAGTGTAATTACCCCAACACTGATTATCAGAATATTACAATAGACTACTGTTTTACATACAGTATATACATCACACACACACACACACACACACACACACATATTGTAGTGCTTATATACTGTACACTAGCGCTTCTCTTAGCCAGCCTTCACTCTCCATGTGCATCAGTAGACCTCAGTCACCCATGACCCTCTCACCAGTTCACCGGTTTTCCTTCCTCGGACCACGTTAGATATGTCCTGACCACTGCAGGCTGGGAACATCCCACAAGATGTTGTGGTTGCTCTGACCCAGTCCTCTTGCGATGACAATTCAAAGTCATTCAAATCCTTATGCTTCCTATCTAATATATTCCACCCACTTCCAGACGCAGTGAGAACAACAATAATTGTTATGGATAAACAACTGGGTTTTAAAAGTGGTTTGGGTTCAGCTTGTTATGAAGACTGTTATGTCTCAGAGTACTATCAGCACATTCAGGTAGGAGGTGTGGTCCAAAGGTATTACTGTACAACAGGATTGGGGGTTACAGTAGTTAAATATTTGATACATTTTGTTGGGAACTTGTTTTTTTTTTTACACACCCGTGACCCTACACTTGATAAGTGACATACTTAATGAATGGCTGGAGATTTTAATGCCATCTATTTTAATGCCATATATGGATTACATAAACTGAGAATATTTGTTTTCAATGTGACTTGCATCATTTAAAAGTAGACACTTTAAGCTTTCTATAGACATATTTCTCATTTCAGTTCATTTTAGTGACGTGTTTCAAAAAGATTTTCACGGAGACTGAGGTTTCATATATGTGCATATATGCTCATATACTGTATGTGGGCAATTAGGATACCAATTTCATGTGTTCGCACATAAGTTTTTTGCATTTTTTTTTAGTTAGTTCTTAGTTATTGCCTTGATAATAGAAAATATGAGCTAGGCATCATGTATGACAGTTGCCAAAGTGAGATATGAGCTAAAATGACCAGATCCTGCCATAGGAGACATATCTTGTATGTACATATAGGGCTTATATGTGGATATAAAGAAGCAATACAGGAGACCTATATGGCCTGTATATGCACATATATGCACCTCAATGTTGCCTACATGTGGCATATATACGCATATATGCAGCGTATATATTATCATATATATGCATATATACTGCATATAGGTTTCATATATGCGCATATATCCTCATATAGGTTCTTTCCATGTGGGCGTAGCCATTGTAATGAAATGTCCTCATGCTTATCCTGATGCTTTTTGTAATTTGCCCTTTTATCTCATTGACACCCTCACCCCTCTCTCTCTCTCTCTCTCTCTCTCTCTGTCTCTCTAAAATCAGCATGACCTCCAGCTCCCAGAACAACCTTTTGTAGGCTTCCATTTGAACAAACTCCAATAAACAAACAATTACTCCAATGAAAGACACATTGCACTTTGTGAAGGCAAAGCGTTTAATTTCTGATTTCACACTCTCCCAAAGGAAGGTGAACAGGCGATCACTTTCCCAGCACCCATAACTGCTGCATCAGAGAGCACAAATTCACACACTCATGTAGGAAAAGCTTATAGCTACCCTTTTCAGTAAATAGCAGAATATGTGCATACTACAAATAAATAAATAAATAAATAAATAAATAAATACGTGTGTGTGTGTGTGTGTGTGTGTGTGTGTGTGTTGGCCGAGTTAAGACTTTCAGTTTTAATTCAAAGTGTGGCATTAACCATTCAGGAACTACAGCCATTTTCATACACACCCTCATTTTGGAGACTCATGAATAAGGGAATAAATGGCCAGGTTGCATGGACAGGTGTAGCTTGTTCCCTCCTTCACTCCATGACTAATCATGCAGATAAAAGGCCTGGAGGTGGCTCTGAGTATTACATTTGCATTTAGTAGCTGCTCACTCAAATTGTCACCATGAGGTCCAAAGAGGTGTCTATGCAAGTGAAGGTGGGCTTCATTCAGTTTAATAAACATCAGAGAGATGGCAAAAACATGCGGAGTGGTCAATATACAGTAAGAGTTTGGAACATTAATCGATAGAAAAAGGCCTGGAAGACCACATTAGACTGCTAAAGTTGATGACTGCAAAATCCAGTCCATGGTGAAGAAGAACTCTTTCACAACATCAGCCAAGTCATGAACACACAGAATGATGGGAAGAGAATGGTATGGAGAAAGAAAGGAACAGCTCATGATCCAAAGATCCAAAGAAAAATATTTCACTATTTCGCTCGTCATCTGTCAAACATGCTGGTGACCGTGTTATTGCAGAAGTGTTTACGGCTGCCAATGGAACTGGGTTACTGATGACCCTACTGCTTACTGGTGACCCTACTGCTTACTGGTGACCCTACTGCTTACTGGTGACCCTACTGCTTCAATTCTGAAGTATACAGTATAAGACCAAACACTCTGCTTAGATTTAGTGAAAGGCTACCAAACTGATAGGACACCGCTTCATGTTGCAGATAGATAATGTCCCAAAACATACAGTGGAAGCTACCCAAGAGTTTCTCAAGGCAAAGAAATTGGCTAGATTATTATCCAGGTATTAAAGGCTATCTTCATGTTTGTAATTATTTTAGTTCGTTCCATATTTTTGAGCCCCATTACGTCTGCTCACTTATTGAGTTTTACATTTCAACTTCAATGTGTTATTTATTTATTTATTTATTTATTTATGCATGTTCTCCCCGTGCTTGGTGGGTTTCCTCCGGGTTCTCCGGTTTCCTCCCACAGTCCAAAGACATGCAGGTTAGGCTAATTGGCATTCCCAAATTGACCATAGTGAATGAGTGTGTGAATGTGCGTATGAGGGTGTGGCCTGCGATGGATTGGCACCCTGTCCAGGTTGTACCCCGCCTTGTGCCCTAAGCCTCCTGGGATAGGCTCCAGGTCCCCCACGACCCTGAATAGAAGGATAAAGCGGTATAGAAGATGAAGATTTATTTATTTATTTTTTACAAATAACAGTACCTGAATGCATGTATACAGTACCTGAATGTGATGAAGCGGTCCACGGTGCATTCCTGTATGGATGTGAGACTAAAATATGCAATAAAAATAATGCAAACATGACCGTGCAAAGTCTTCCTCTCTCCAGTGTAACGGAATATTACAGCGAGGGGAACTCATTCATCTCCCTCACACACCTCACTGTCCACCACAAACTGACCACACACTCAATTAAAATACACTTTAGTCTGTGGCCAAGTGCAGCTATTAAGTTTTAGTGGCCACAGCTTTAACAGCGCGCTAATGGACAGCAACGTACCGCAAGGGCTTAACCCTCATGTATGGACACACTGCTGCAAATTAAATCTTGGCCTATCCTTCACTTGCACCTTCACAAGGAGATGGAGCTGGAATGCCATACACCTGTTTTTTTTTGTTTTTTTTTAGGGTTTTGAATTGGAGGATGTGAAGGCTGACAATCTTCTGAAAGTATGATTAAAGTACCAGGGGTGTTCAAGTCAAACTGGGACTTTTCATTGTGTAGAATGATAACAGAGTTATGGGGGTAAAAACTTCCTTCATTTCTATATATATATATATATATATATATATATATATATATATATATATAATCCCTGGCTACTTACTTACAATGCACTTATCCAAGCATTTCACTAGTGCTGGTGCTTGGATACCAGCAAGCTAGGAAGTTTTCTCAGTACGCCGGATCTGTCAGGCTGCCAGCATCACATCTGGAACTCTTTTAATGGACCAACCATTAAAAGAAACCAGGGCTTGGAGGTATAGCCTTCTTTCGATCGTTTTTGCCCCATTCAAATGTTTTACTGCAGCTAAGAGTCTCAAAACTGAGACTGAGAAGAGTCTAAAACTGTGCTTGAAGTCTGTACAGTACATGTCAATCTGTTTTACTTCTTCATTCACGAGAAGTCCCGGTTTGACTTGAATGGTCTGAAGCCAAGAAGCTTTGATGCTTACAAATATGGCAGAAAGAGAAGAAGAAGTTTAGCAGCATAATTCCAATATACACCACATGGCCAAAAGTATGTGGGCACCAAACAATCACAGCCAGATGTGCTCTTTGAACATACTGTACCATTCTTGACTATTCTTCTAGTCCCCTCCTTCTGTAATACTTAACCTCAATGATCCTACAAAGGCTTTCCACTAGATTTTGGAGTGTGGCTGTGTGTATTTGTGTTCATTCAGCAACACGAGCAAGAGGACATGCACTGATGTTGGCCAAGGAGGCCTCGGGTGCTGTCAGCGTTCTCATTTATCTCAGAGGTGTTCAGTGGGGTTCAGGTCACAGCTCTGTGCAGTCCACTCGAATTCGTCCAATCTTACCACACCATATCTTTATTGTTCACAGGGACATTGTACTGCCAGGACAGGTTTGAGGGCCTGCAGAATTTGGGAATGTCCATCACACAGACACATTACTTGCAATTTGGACTGTGGGAGGAAACCAGAGTACCTTGAGTAAACCCATCAATCACGGGAAGAACATGTAAACTCCATGCACACAGATCCAAGCCAGGAATTGAACTCTCGACCCTGGTGGTGTAAGTCCACATTGTTAACCACAACGCCATCAGTCCGAATCTCATAAAATTCCATTTTTTCAATGCCCACATATCCATATCATCTCTTTTGTTTTCTGTCAGGATTTTGCATTTCATTACAAATTACTTTTCTTCTTAAATGCACTCTCTTTACTTTTTATGATTCGTTTTGTACAATAAAATAATGTGCAATACAAAATATTTAATAAAACTTTAGAACAAATGATTTTTGTAAAATAGCAGTTACTTTTCTGAAAAAGAAAAAAAAAGGGAGAAAAAAAAAATCTAATTACTGAAATGGAACATTCGCGCTGTCATATTACAATACGAATTCACATAATGACAATTCGTTATTAAAATGTAAATTACTGTAAAATAATGGTAGTTGTCCTGAAAGGTTAATTACTGTAATATTTTACGGCTATGTCAATTTAGCATCTGGTAAATTACTGTAATTTAACAGTTTTGTACCACGCTTGGTGCCAGTCTACTGCCTTTTTTTTTTCTCTTCTTTTTCTCTTTTTTTTTTTCCAAGATATTTTTAACAGTGCATTCATGCGGTTTTCTTCTTAATCTATCCTGGTAAGTGTCACCCTATTTCAGGAACACCGGGTGCAGTTAGCATCAGAATGCACCTTAAATGGGATGCGTGTCAATCCCCGTGCGCACCAAGCATACATATACATATAGATTTAACTTTGCCCGTCCACCTAGTTACACGTTTTGGGGAACCTGAAGAGGAAACCAAGACGGACATAGAAAGAACATGCAAAGCTCCACACATACATCAGTCAGATCTCAGGGTTAATGTTATATATAACTATACTCTCTACACCATCTAATACTAATTAAAGCTGGTTTAAATCAATTCTGTAAGTCTGTCTAACACATTGTTCCTATATCACTATACATTATCTTCCTTTCTAAACCAGTCCGTGAGCACTCACGTTATTTTCAACGCAGGAATAGATATAGGTGATTAGCCAGAATGCATTGATTTGCAGTAACTCTTCCGTCTAAAGGGGCACGTAGACGTAAACGATGCCGCCAACCTCAATCGGGCCCCCCCACCCCCCCCCCCTTCCCAGGGCACATGACCTTCAGAGTGTCACCTGAGCATCACCATTACACCATTGAAGGTTGGCCAGAGGTTATGGAGACTCGGAAAAAGGATCTGAAACAGAGTCTATGATCCAGAAATAAACACACACACACACACACACACACACACACTCATACATATAGTAACAGCCAATCCCTTTGTGCTGGTAATTGTATTGTTCTGGGGGCCGTGTGACATCTGCCAGCACTGAGCTATTTACCCCCTGCTGTCTCTCTCTCTCTCTCTCTCTCTCTCTCTCTCTCACTCACACACACACTCACACACACACACACTCAAATTAAGTAGCCCAATCAGACAATCAGAGAGGTTGGTTTCTATAGGACATCATTTCCCCTCATTGCAGTCACACACTGCTATAAATAGTTTACACACACACACACAGCACACACACACGCTCTTATGTACAGACATTCACACAAATAATTTGATGATGGTGATTGTTGTTGCTGTTGTTGTTACAGTACGTTCTCCCATCTACAGTCTGTCAATCATTTTGTTACATTTATTTCCATACAACTTTTCCTGAATGATGGATTTGATATACGGAAAGAACCACTGGGATTTCATATAGAGCATGAGCTGATGCATTTGCATAAACCTGTGCAGTTCATTTGTCTAATCATGACGGATCTGTCAGGACATATCTGTGTGTAAGGCTCAGATTCTTGAAGTCTGGCGCTGCAGGCGGGGACAACCTCAGGCGTAACCCTTCGACCCCGAGCTGCTGCCACGTGTCAAGCTGCTCTGAACAATCTTGTTAATGGGCCACTCTGCACCTCAATGAAACCACTGACCTCATTAAGAGCCCCATCAAAGCCTCGCTCACAAACAGCACATTAGCACAAGATGACAAGCAAGACAGCGAGACAGAGAGAGAGAGAGAGAGAGAGAGAGAGAGACGCACAAAAAAGTCTTACAGCAAACTCAGAGGAGTGGCTCTGGCAATGATAAGAAATGAACAGAAACATATTAAACATATCAGTTTGGCGATAAAGGATTGTTATAAAGCGCCTGGTCTACGTTTAATAGATATTGGCCAAGTGAAAGTCAGTGAGCAAGAAAAGCAAGATAGCTGCATGTGCATACCATGACTTAATAAATAACAGAGACAAAAATATTAAATTCCTACAAATTCCTGGAAAGCAGAAACAAAAGTGAGGCCAAGACATTTTTTTAATAGATGAATTCAGCTACCTTTTTATACTTTGCAAATTGTGTTACAAATTGAAGCTAGGGTGCTAGGTTCACGCTTTCTACCTTTTAGCACGCCCCCATAACATACTCTTTAGGTCCATTGACCCTGGAAAGCCAAAGTTTAGATAAGGCACAAAGGGAATTATTAGCATCTAAACTCGGGATTACCCTATAACTATTTATTTTTTTCGGCTGCTCCCGTCAAGGGGTCGTCGCCACAGGGCGTGGGGTGTAGCACCCTCCAAAGATGTGGCTCGAACCGTAACTACATTCATTCATTCATCTTATGTACCACTTTATCCTCTATTCAGGGTCGCGGGGACCTGGAGCCTATCCCAGGAGACTTCGGGCACTAGGCGGGGTACACCCTGGACAGGGTGCCAATCCATCGCAGGGCACACACTCATATGCACACTCATATGCACATTCACACACTCATTCACACACTACGGTCAATTTAGGAACGCCAATTAACCTAACCTGCATATCTTTGGACTGTGGGAGGAAACCGGAGAACCCGGAGGAAACCCACCAAGCACGGGGAGAACATGCAAACTCCATGCACACAGAGACGGGAATCGAGCCTGGCCGGGGAATCGAACCCAGACCCTGGAGGTGCAAGGCGACGGTGCTAACCGCTACACCACCGTGCCGCCCCGTAACTACATATGCCTTTTAAATGTGGCCTCTTTCCAGGCTGGAACATTTTAAACATACGCTCAGAAACAAAATATAATATTATCTTTATCGCATAGTCAGATTGCATATACAGTTCCCGCTACTTCTGCATGAGCTTGAGTAGTAAAGCAGTGACATAGAGATCTGACTTTAATATCCGCCTTATTATGTGATATATTTTACGCGTCTTATTCGGATACGAAGAATGTTTCAGAGGACAGAGCTGTCACTGATGCCGAGAAACAGGTTTTAATAATGTAGCCTCTTTTTTTTGTTTTTTTTAACTGTAGCCATTCTGCAATATTATTAAAAAAAAAAAAAAAACACTAAAAGCTTTGGCACTTAGCATTAAAAAAAATACTTTAAGCATTGGGTAAAATCTGACCCTCTGAAGTGTTTGAATAAGTAAAATCAAACCGAACTGAGGCTTTAACACGGAGTGTAACAAGTGTATGCAAACAGCACTAGAGACAAAAAGCCAATGCTGAATGCTCTTACTTCAGCCCTCCCATGCTAATTAAAGCACTCTGATGGAATATCTATCAGCTTGTCACCGAGAGAGCTTCTCTTAATCTGCTCCCAAACTTCACGGCTTAAAGAGCACAGCTAATTAACCACACGCCAAAACAGGAATACATTTCAATATTGATTCCTCTGCCTCCCTGGTGCATCGAGTATGATTATGAATATTTTAGAAGCACATTTAACGCAGAGGAGACGCTTCAGAATGAGAGAGACAGAAAGAGAGAGAGAGAGAGAGAGAGAGAGAGCATCTTCCACATCCAGCCTAAGGCTAATGACCCTGGCCTCTCCCAACAAAGCAGCTTCATGTTTTGAAGAAAGTCAATATCGCAGGAGCCCAGTCAGCAACATTAAGGCTCGCACAGACACCACGGGACCTGAGAGGGAGAGAAAAAAAAATTAACAACACGTGCCTAACAATCCTTCCTGCTATTTAGTGGGTTGCTGGGCCACTCTACTTGAAATGTGAAGTAGTAATGAACATTTACATGAGATGAATCCAGAACACGAAGCTCTCCATCCTTTTTAGCTATGCATGATGGTTTACAGCGCAGATGTTCACAGGCTGCCTGTCCCTTAAGAAAATTTCAGAAACGGTGGCAAAAGACCGTCAACATCTCGACATCCCTACGTTCTTATTTTATTTCTAACCAATGTACATTTTGTAATAGCGCATTTCAATGTTGTCGTTCATTTAAATCCATTGCATTCTTAAGAACCGTAAGTCAATCTTCGGATGGACATTTTTATCCTAAAAAATGTTCACATACTGTATAATGTTTGAAATTCTATGACGGAAAACCTAAAAAACACCTACGTAAGAACAGAAGAATTCATAAAGGGCATTTCAGATTGACAGCTAACATTTATACGTAAAAAAAAAAAAAAAAAAAGTATAGTTTTTTTCATCTCCTCGTTTCTTTCGCTCTCTCTGTCTGTCCCTTCATGGTGGCTCAGTGTCTTTTCTGCATCATGGCTGAGCCACTCTCCCTGAGCACCGAGACAGCATATGGTGCTGTCTATCTGTGAATACACCACCAGAACAGCGTGACAGTCTCACAGAGAGAGAGAGGGAGAGAGAGAGAGAGCATATGTGATAAGAAAGAGACGTAAGAGATGAGAGAATGCGGGAAAAGCATGACAGACAGATGCCAAGCTGAGAATAGAGATGAAGGGAGCATGAATGGGAAAGATGAAGGGCTTCAGGAAGGAAGGAAGAAATTTCAGACAAGAAGTTTCAGACTTTACTCATGGAGATTTACTCATGACCATGTCGCAAAAACACATCATCGACCATCGGCATCATCGTCCTGTGAGCATGGAGGAAGAGAATTAAGGAGGTGTATATCCAAATTAAATCAGAACTTCTGTAGACCTGGAGAAACGGATTGAATTGAATAAAAGAATCTAAGCGCACCATCTGGAAGCTGCTCCGTCATGTTATGGAGTATAAAAGCCCGGACCCTTCCCCACAAATAAATGAACAAATAACCAAATAAACAAAAGAGAATGAGGCCCAGGTTTTATGCAGCGACCTGCTAGCAGCAGGTCTGATTAGGAAGGGAAGGTCTTGATTGTCTCTCTGCTCACTCATTTCCGCAGCCTTCAGAGAGCGCTGAAAGGGAACGGAGCGGATCAATAACTCATTAGAGAGAGACCATCAGCAGAGCCGGCGTGTGCCGAGAACTCAGTCTGCTGAGGCAGAAGACATAGACTGGAGCATCGCTGAAAGATCGAGAAAGTTTCCCTCACATTTGGAAACTTCTGGTCTCAAAACATGATCTCAGAGGAATAAGAATGAGCAGAAATTTGGACTTCCAAATTAACCTTAATATATTAAATGGAAGATTTAAGACAGGAGGACATAAATCTACAGTCTTTTTCTTTCAGCCCATTCCAAATGCCCTCACCATCATCATCATCATCATCATCATCATCATCATTAATGGTTGATGGTTTAAGGAGGGTATGTTAGAAATGTACAAGTGTCTCTGAATGAATTCGATGTTTATGAGTAGACACCTGGCACTCAAATACAGTTTTATGACAGCACTCAAGGAAACGGTACAACCGGAACCTGTCACTGGCTCGTCATAGAAAGTGATGCATATGAACATTCACGTATATCACTTCTCAGAATTGCTGTCAAAATATCTTGTGTTAGCTAGAACCGTATCGAAAGTATTTAAACATAAAAAATGACGATCTTACAAAAATCTTTTATTCGTTTTTCCGAGACGGGGGCGCACTCAGGCTAGCTTCCCCTCAGACATGACGTTAGGCTAATGCCAGCTGACTCCTGTTAGCCTGCTTGCTAGCTACCATTGTTAGTGAAGATCACAAAGATCATATAGATTTCTACTGGCTGTAAATTCGGTCAGAAATCTCATCCAAATATCTGTCTCAGATGCCGACTAAGTTGTACGTATGTCTGGGAGTCGTTCAAAACATGTTTGGGTCAGTGAAAAGCCACGCGATGCTAGGTTTTTGTGGGTTTTTCTTTTGCAGTAGCACCATGGGTCCCATGAATGTTAGCAAAGACGTAGCATTTTTTTCATCCCTAAATTAATCATGTCCAATTCCTCCCCGTCACTAGGGGGCTCCCACACATTAAGGCTACTACTAGCACTCAGTCGGGAGGGCCGTGTTTCCTCCGAACCACATGACGCCAGCCGACCGCATCTTTTCGAACTGCTCGCTCACACACCGTTGGGGGCGGCGTAACACACTCGGAGGACAGCGCTATCCGCTCCCTCCACGTGCACAAGCTCACAGACGCCCCTGATTGGCTGTAGTGCCGTGATTAACGTGGGAGCACGAAGTACCTCTCATCCCTCCCCTCTGAGAGAGCTCGGCCAATCAGCTCTCTCTAGACCTCTGCCTGCGAGAGGTTACAGCATCACCCGGGAATCGAACTCGCGACCTAGAGGAATCATGAATTAAAGTTAAGTGAGGTTTAATGTGTATCTATTTCATATTTTACTTTATTTACATGTCATTTTTATATGTTTTGACTGTTTTTATATGCAAAAATATGATTATTTATTTATTGAAATCATGACAAAACTTTGATCTGGTGTTTTAGGTGATAAACACATACCGTGTCCTGTCTTTGATTCACAAACTGCATTGAACAGTGACCATGACTTTTGGAAAGTTTGTGAATGAAACATTCCTGTAATTGTAATTTTGCATGCCAGGATGTTTGCATGATGTGGTTTGCCTTACAACTACTGTAAAAGCTGTTATTTTCCCCTATATTCATATGCTCCATCCGGTCATCCATCTGGGAACCTCTGTAGTCCAACTAGGGACTGTGGAGGCCAGTGGTGACCATTATATTTAATCCCATTTTTTCAATACCTCCAGTAAACATTCACATGCATATTTACACTCTCTAGGCAATTTGGGAATGCCAGTTGGACTAATCTGCATGTCTTTGGTCTGTAGGAGGTAACCGGATTACCCGGAGGAAACCCACCAAGCGTGGAGAGAACAGGAAAACAGACACTGAGGTGGGAATCAAACCCAGACCCTAGAGATGCAAGGTGACAGTCCTAACCACTAAGGCAGTGTATGCTCATATAGCCTAAAGTACAGACTGCAGTGAATCCTTGGTACTGTAGCTTGCACATTATATCAGAGCAATTAATAAAATAAAAAACTAAAAAAAAAAAACTCACTCAGTTTTTTTCATTTAAAGGCAAACTTGAAAAGTATCAGAGCAAACAGGTGAATTTATAATGCCATCCCAACAGATGTTCAGAGATCACACCATTGAATGAAAAGAGCAGCAGGAACCTAAAAAAGCTAAGGGTTACTAAAAGCTATAAGCAATGAAATTTGACACAAAGCTACTGCTACAAAATCAAAGACTAAAGTAAAGGCAAGAGAGGACACACACCGTCTGGAGTAGCAAACAAGAAGAAAAAAAAACGTTTCAGAGGCATGGCTAAGACAAAGGTGATGCAGAGTGCAAAACAGGATGTGAACAGATTGTCTTCATGATGCATAACCATTCGGAGACTTCGCTTCTCTCCTCTCAATCTGCACTCCTCAGCCAATCACTTCACGTGATTAACATATCATGTCGCATCCCCTGATCGAACAAATCCTGCTTGGCTGTGTTCTGAAATCCTGTGAGATTTCCGAATCACACCTGCTAAACATGATTCATCACTGATTCCGAGACCAGACTGCATCAGCTGAACACCAGAATGGAGTTGCATATGTGGCTCACACACTGTGGTCCCAGCGGGCACGGGGTCTGTGCATTGATACCCTCCACATGGCTGCCCGTCTGTGGCACTACCGTCTGAGCAATTTCCTGCTTAACTGCCCTGGTTAGAGGGCTAATTTCTGACCCTGCCAGGGATTTGCTGGCATAGTTAGTTCACCCAATGCAGGAAGAAAACAGTGGATCATGGCTTCATGAGAAAACTTTTATTTATAAACTTTATTTAATGAACTCGTGGAGAAACATCATGCAACTACCCGGATCTCTTTAACACATAAAACATTCATACCTTTACATGGAATTAAATTAGAAATGAGTGCACAGCCTATTCCTACTGTATTTATTCCTGTTTAGAACATGTTATCGTTATGCTTATTCAACTTAACGTATTCATATTCCGTTACAGCTTTAACTACAGGTTTAAGACAGTTCAAGTGCCGCAGAATTCAATGCTTAGCACTTAAAGGTTAAGATTTTCTCAGGTGTACTCATGTGGCAGTGCCCTGCGAAGGATTGACACCCCGCCCAGGGTGTACCCCGCCTCGTGCCCTAAGTCTCCTGGGATAGGCCCCCCTGTGACCCAGTATACAGGATTTAACTATATAGACAATGAGTGACTGAGTGAGTAAATGAGTGAGTGAGTTCTCGTGTGGCCTGAACTCAAAATCGTCTGGAAGAAGTAAAGTCTTATACCTGTTCAGTGCACGCTGCAACCATGGAACATAGAAAAACATGTGTTATTTACGTTTCCCTGGATCAAAGACGCATGTGCAACCATGAAAAGACAATCTCTACCAACCCAATGCCACTTAAAGACATTTGAACACAATACACTGAAAGAGTTGATTTTCTGTGGACAAAGATGTGAAAAAGAGACGTGACACAAAAATAATTTATCCATTGCTCTCACATGCCTGTACATTCACATACATTGATAATGACCATAAATAATTAATTCCCTGCGCCACCTAAAAGAAAGCCCCATAACGGAGGGCAAAGGCAGGGTCTCCTCCATCTTGCAAGGTTCACGAGTCCAGCATCGCTAGCATATGCTATTGAATAGCTAGCGTCTGGTTTCCTAGCAGCAGTGTGTTTCCTCGTGCCATGCCTTGATGATCGCTTATCCCCCTGCCACCACACATATGCTTGGGACACAGAGCAGTTGGACATGGCCGTGGGCTAAAGTGGGTCAGCCCACCGCAGATGGAGCCAACCCCCAATGGGTCATCATCAGCTGAACACGAAAATAACACCACCAAGCTGCTGCTTTAAAAAAAAAAAAAAAAAAACTTCACAGAAAGCATCTGTTCTCCTTCGTAAAATATATATATATATATATATATAAATATGACATGTTAAAAAAATTCCAATCTGGGTCATGGAGCTCAAAGCAAAGCATCGCAAGGCTCCCAAATGAAACGAATGTCTGTATCTCTTAAATAATGCCCACGATGTGCCTTTGTCAGATGCTATTCCCTGTACTGATGTAGCTGATCCACTTAGAGATAAACAAACCATGTAATTCACTTGAGGGCTATGCTTTATTCAGAAGTTCTCCTCCACATCTTACCCTCCTGTGGTTTTAGCACTTTGGCAACATTTAGAGAACATGACAGGATTACCCGTAGAGAAAGACACGTATCCTTTCCGAGTACAGAGAGCTTTGTAATTAACTCAAAAGCAATGCCTTTGCAAAGATAGTCAGCTTTTGGGATTATCCTGGAAAAGAAAACATGTGCATCCCTCATGTGCATCCTTATTTAGCAGCATCACCAACATGGCGGAAACAACAAAACATTCAGTGCTTTAGAAGGATCCATGAACGTCTTGGAGGTCTACAGAGTAAAGAAGGCCACGATCCCGGAAAAGAATAGTCTCTAGTCTTCTGCACCCGTAGAGAAAAATGTTGAAAGTTGATTTTGAATGCACATTTCAGATCAAAAACTGACACAGACATTTAATACTACAGCTTCTCTACCGATAACAATCCTTCGGCAAATTCAATTCAGCATGTGCAATTCGGTATATGCATCAGTATGCATGGCACGAGTCTGGCGTGTTTTTCCTACGCTGCTGCAATTCTTGGAAAGAAGTCAAGTTTGCAGCTGCAGCTCCAAATAATTCACAGGCTCCCCCCCCCCTTGCACCTGGGAGGAGCTACAGGTAGTTGATGAAGTGGCGGTGCCAAGCATCCCAACTGGTGAAGACAATGCGCAGCTGGCGGGAGTCAGCTCGGCCAGATGCCACCACCACCACCGTGCCATGTGTTCTGAGCAGGGCAAAGAAGGGTGGGGGGTGCAGGGCGGTGATGAAGAGCGTGCCAAGACATTCTGATCTGGTGCCAACCCAACGCGTTCTGGCACGCCATTCGATTTCCGAGCGATGCTAACGCGGTGGTATATAAAAAGAGGTGTCCCCGATCACTCTCTTTGTCTCAATGTTGTTCCTATAATCCTGTGCCAAACTACCGGAAAGTTGGCATCCAGTGTTTTACCTCATGAAAGATCATCCAGGCTTAGAACTTCAACACGGGAGATAGCCAGCGATCAGTGGTACTAAAGCTCGGCTGGACAGCTTCCCATCACGCAGTCGTCGCGATCCGTTTTTGGTTATTGTATTCCCTTTTTCCGTAAGACTTGTGCCAAGAATATGGCTGAAGCCCATGAGTGCAAGTGGTAACCATGTCACAGAGACTTGATCATCTTCCAAATAGTCCTTAGGAAAAACAAGAATCACATATTACGCGCCGAGGTTCGGCTGGATAGCACGCCATTAGCATCACACTCGCAATTAAAAGCACGGCGAAAGTATCCTATTTGCCCATTCCTAGTGGGCATTCTCTCTTCTTTGTGTGAGAACGGACCGCTCAGTGACGATGCTACTCCTCAAACTGGAGGGGAGATACTGAGACAAAGCTTCCAGTTTGCAGGAACATGCCATCCTCGTTTGCGACGGAGGGGTTTAGGGAAGGGAAAACTTTTTGAACGAGTGCCATCTCTGCGCAGTCCTTATCAGAGGCCCGCGACTGCCAGCTGGTGGCTGAGTGTGCCCGTGCTGTGAGCCGCTGCCAAAAGCAGGAGGCTCGCACTGAGACTGGCTAACAACAGCCTGTTGGCACAACACATGTTTAGGTGCCAATCCACCAATTTAACTGTGCCGTATGGCCACCTACATATGTCGACTCTTGCCTTATTTGTTTTTAGAGGATGTTGCCGAATAAAACACAGATACCCCAAAGAAAATTGTTAGATAACGTATTCATAAATAACACATTGTTGTCTATCAGTGACGTTAGCAAAAATATTTCAAGCATTGTTGGAACAGTAACTGTACAACTTCTTTCTTGCAGTATTATTAAAGGAATACAAAAAGTTGCTATTAAGTGGCATGGCACACTTTTTCACGTGGGAACTTAAACATAAAAACACACACAAACTCAGGGACATAAAACACTAAGAGATCAGCCATTTATGTCAAAATGGCCTTGACACTTACTGTAGTTTTCCTTATGTAGTCAATACACAATAGCTTCTTTTCAGCTATATAATGCCTGATAACAAAATAAGCACCTGCCAGGAAAATGCTATTAGGTGCACTTTATCCATCCATGAACCTTTATAGTCCAACAATGGTGGGGACCAATGGTGATTACTATTGGATCCCAGGAGACTTCAGGCACTAGGCGGGGTACACTAGGCGGGGTACTAGGCAGGGTACACCCTGGACAGGGTGCCAATCCATCGCAGGGCACACACACATACACACACACCCAATCACACACTACGGGCAATTTGGGAACGCCAATTAGCCTAACCTGCATATCTTTGGACTGTGGGAGGAAACCGGAGTACCCGGAGGAAACCCACCAAGCACGGGGAGAACATGCAAACTCCATGCACACAGAGACGGGAATCGAGCCTGGCCGGGGAATCGAACCCAGACCCTGGAGGTGCAAGGCGACAGTGCTAACCACTACACCACCGCGCTGCATTCAAACACTACAGGCAATTTTGGAACATAATTGAATCTAATCTGCATGTCTTTGGACTGTGGGAGGAAACCGGAGTACCCGGAGGAAAACCACTAAGCACGGGGGAACATGTAATCTCCATGCACACAGACCCCGAGGCAGGAATCGAACCCAGACCGAGGAGGTGCATAGTGACAGATCATAACCACTTAATAACCACTAAGCCGCCGTGCCGCTTAGTAGGTGCACTGACTAATGCTAAAATGCGTCTTTGTGTAAAGGAGGATTCATGCTTGTATCTCATTTTGGTTTATTCCTGCCAGTGTTCTCTGAGTCTGATAATATTTAATGTCGAAACACTTAATAACTTATTAATAGCTTTGTGTACATTTAGCATGAGCTCATTTCCTATAGCTAAAAATCAGATTTTATTCAAAAAAAAAAAACAAATATAAAGTGAAGTTCCTGTCAATAATTCCTTAAAACACACACACACACAATAACTAGTGACACTGCACTTTGCACGTTTCGAAGCTGTTGCGCGCATGCGTAAGTGTCCCCCCCCCCCCCCTCCCCCTTAAATCCGTACAGCCTATTATGGAACAATTTATATTTAAAAACACATGAAGTATATACAACTGTCTCCTTAACCAATTTCATTAGAAAAAAATAGTCCAACGCTTAAACAGCGATTGACGTGTTTCTGAAGGTTCCTCCCGCTCTCGGTTTCCACCCGGAACATTAAAGCGCCGTACGCGGTCATCACGTGTTTAAGGTAAGAGCGGCTTAATGTTGATTTTTTTTTTTAAGTCCTATAGTATTCGCAAATAGTTTCAATTAAATAATTTTGTAACGCCTATGTGCCGTTAAATAATATATCGAGAGCTTATAAATTTACAAAATAAAAATGTACGTAACCGGAGTTTATTTATCATGTGTTACTTCTATAAGGTCCGTGTACAACGTATTTACTCTGCTTCTTTTTTTTAGTTCCTCCCAAACCTTCATACACCGATCATCCATTACATTATGACCACCTTCTTAGTATTGAGTAGGTCCCCCTTTAACTACCACAAGAGTAATGCACTGTGTGTTCTGACCCCTTTCTCTCACAACCAAACTTCTCTCCCCATGTGTATCAGTAAGCCTTGACCTCGCATGACCCTGTCCCTACCCCCAGTTCACTGGTTTTCCTTCCTTGGATTACTTTTGGTGTGTCCTGATCACTGTAACTGCAGTTTTGGAGTTGCTCTGACCCAGTTCTCTAGCTATCACAATCCTAGAGACCCTTTGACCCATGTCGAAGTCACACATCGAGTTCACTTTCTGCCTAATATACCCCACCCACTTCCATCCACCTTTGTACCAAGATATTGAACATGTAGCTATTGTGAGAACAGCCAGATTGTGATGGCGAGTGAACTGGGTCAGAGAGCTCCAAAACTGCAGCTCTTATGAGATGTTCCCAGGCTGCAGTGGTCAAGACCTACCAAAAGTGATCCAAGAAATGAAAACCAGTGAACTGGTAACAGGGTCATGGTTGACCGAGGCTTACTGATGCATGCGTTCCAATAGAAGAGCGAGTGTAGCTCAAATAAAATTTAAAAAAAGCTTCTAATAGAAAGGTGTCAGGACTCAGTGTATCACTGTCTTCGTGGCAAAAGGGGACCGTCTCAGTGTTACACGGGTGATCATAATGTTATGGCTGATCGATGTATGAATTATGTGCGTTTATAGAATTAATAAAATTGGCAAAAAAGTCTTGGTAATAGAAGAAAACGTTCCATTATACAGTACAATATGGTGAAATAATGCTTCATTTGTTCTTGATGCTAATACAGTGTTTTATTTTGTTTTGTCTGCTTAGCTTCTTTGATAAATATTATGATTAAGGATGTTCCTTGAATTGTGGCTGAAATAAAGACCTTCCATCATGCTGTGTGCTTCCACTACGGTCATGCGGAGAACCTTTCTGAACACTTTACAATACAAACGCTGCAGATATTCACTTAAATGGCTGCTGGGATACCTAGTCCAAAGAACGTTGACGTCCTCTGGTCCCCGAACATCCAGATCACGAGAAAGAGTCACCCCGGTTTTTACCAAAGCCTTGGCTTATGAAGATAAAGTGGCTATTATAGATGAGAGCCGGAGTCACAGCTATAGCTGTCTTTACCAGAGCAGCAGAGGCTTAGCAGCACAGATACGCCAAACACTATCCTGCCACTCGGGAGATCTACAGGGCAAGCGCATTTCCTTTCTGTGCGCCAACGATGCGTCCTACACCGTGGCTCAGTGGGCGACGTGGATGTGCGGCGGGACGGCCGTGCCGCTCTACAGAAAGCACCCGGTGTCGGAGATGGAGTATGTCATCTCAGACTCCCAGAGTTCACTGGTGCTCGCTGGTGAGAGTTATGCTGTCATGCTGGAGCCTCTAGCACAGAAACTGGGGCTGCCATGTCTGCATCTCCCTCCTACTGCCAACCTGGACACCCTGCAAACAACAGAGCCATCCTGCCCCTCGGAGGAGGTGATCTCTGATTGGGCAGAGAGACCAGCCATGATTGTTTACACCAGCGGAACGACAGGAAGACCAAAAGGAGTCCTGCACACGCACAGCAGCCTGCAGGCGATGGTAAGAGACTGGTGTAGCTATTTGTCTGTGGTATTAGCATTAATGTTGAAGCTTTGAAATCTAAGATGTTAGAGAGAAAGATTGAGTAAAAGATTAAAGCTCTGCTTCATTATTACCTTTATATCAAGAGACGAGGGCTAAATCTTTTTGTGCCGCCATCAACAGGAAGCAGAATTGAATTGTTGGTAATTAAGGAAAGTTAAAACCCAGGGTAAAATGAATCAAGAAAGTTTTGATTCAGATAGCCAACTTTAGTTCTAATCCTTTTATTGCTTAGTGTACCGTAAAAATAAGGAAGGAAGTAGCTTTCTAGCAATAATGGCGGTAACGTTTGACAGCGGCATTTCAAAGCATCATCATATGAATCATTTAAAGATCCAATTTATATTTCAACCTTATGCCACACTTAGTACATTATCTGTCAGTTTCCTCCCACAGTCCAAAGACATGCAGGGTAGACTTATTGGTGTTTTCAAATGACTTGTAGTGAGAGTGTGTGTGCAATGGATTGGCACCCTGGACAGACTTGAGGCATAAGCGGTATACAGAATCTACCATTTAGCATTCAAGCTTACTTACATGGACTAAAATCAAATATTGTCACTAAATCTAGTTGCATGAAGGTAACCTCGTGTTTATTAGTTTAAAAATCCCTCTTTCACAACATGGCCACCGTGACCTTCGCTAAGTATTTATGAGCTGTGATTTTTTTGTCTCTTTGATGTCTTCTCATTCACCTTGATGACTGCAAGTGCGGGATATGAATTATTTATATTAATATTTAAAAAAAAATCACCAAATTAGCCTTTTCTGGTCACCAAAACCACACACACACACACACACACACACATACTGCTAGTTTTAAAAAAAGAAATGCACTGCTGAATAAGACCTCTGATTAGACTGGTTTAGCGTGAGTCTCTGAGTCCATAGGTCATGTTCTGAGTACTTTAGGCAAAACTCCAGATGAATTACTATGCGTACATAAGCTGTAATAAATTGCACCTTTTCATGATTAGATAATTGCACGGGTTCATACTGAGGTTTTGATTCATAATTATTATAATTTATCACTGTGCAGCACATAAATAAATAAACAAACAAACAAATAATCAAAAATCTTTTGACCTGAGTCTTGCTTAAGGATGCAGCTGTGGTTTTCTGGCTGTCCTGGTATGTTAACTTCTAAGTAAAGAACTGCATCTAAACAGCTTTAAAGATTCTAGAAAACAATATTGTGGCTATTGAAGCTTATAATAGGCTTCAATTGGAGTCAATAGCTATCAGAGTACGTGTGAAGGCCTACCTTAAAACTCGGTGCCCCTTTGTTTGACATCATGGAAATATCAAAAGAAACCAGTTAAGACCTTAGAAAAAAAAAACATTGTGGACCTCTGTAAGTCTGATTCATCCTTGGGAGCAGTTTCTAAGAGTCTGAAGGTACCACGTTCATCTGTACAAACTACCATGGAACCACATAGCCATCTGACCGCTCAGAAAGGAGAGGTAAATGTATATTCAATTAAATTCAATTTTATTTATATAGCGCTTTTAACAGTGGTCATTGTCTCAAAGCAGCTTCACAAAAATGAAAGAAAAAAAAATTTAGAAAAGAAAATAATTGGAAGTGTGTATGTGTGAGAAAAAATGTGTCTAGATAATAATGAGATGAATGAATGATGAATGAAATTTCTCTGATGAGCAAGCCAAGGGTGACGGCGACGGTGGCAAGGAAAAACTCCCTGAGATGGCGTTAGGAAGAAACCTTGAGAGGAACCAGACTCAACAGGGAACCCATCCTCATTTGGGTGATAACAGATAGAAATTATGTAACATCTTGTGTGTTGTGCAGGTGAAAGTTCAATATGACAGAAATTATTTAAATTGACATGAAGACCAGTTCAGCATAGGGACGAGTCAGTAGGTGCAGAGGGCAGATGAGGTCTGGATCACTGGAAGCACAGGAGCAGCATGTGTAGCTCCAACCATCATAAAGCTGGAGCTGGTCCTTCTCTGGATGCCTCAGGAACCTCGCAGGGTCGGCCTTTGTCTACTGAAGCTGGCACGATCTCCCGATGTATATGTATGTGAAGACTTTATGGAACAGGTACAAAAGTATCTATTTCGAGACTGATATCAGCATAACCTGAAAGGCTACTCAGCAAGGAAGAAGCCACTGCAACAAAGCCACACACGCAAAAAAACAATCCAGACAATCCCGGCTTGCAAATCATATTTTTTTGGAGAAATGCCCTCTAGTCTGATGAAACATGAAACAAAATGTGGCCATAATGACCATCTTTGTCTGGAGGGAAAAGGGGGAAGCTTGTAAGCCAAAGAACACCATAACAACTGTAACGCACGGGGCGGGGGTGGCCGCATGATGGTGTGGGGGTGCTTTGCTCCAGGAGGGAATTGGTGCACTTCACAAAGTAGATAGCATCATGAGGAGGAAAGATTATGTGGAAATATTGGAGTAATATTTCAAGACATCAGCCGGGATGTTAAAGCTTGGTCATAAATGGGTCTTCCAAAATCGACAATTTTGGACACACTTTCTTACTTGCATGGTCGTTCCTGATTTTTATTTCTTTCTACACGGTCAAAAAATGCCAAAGGCGTCCAGAATATTCAATAATCCCCTTTGTACAGTTAATATTGAGATGTGTCTGCCACTTATGCTCTGTAAAGCCTTCATAACGTCTTTAATTCGAATGGTGATAGTTGAAGCTAGTAACTCTAAATGAACTTTGCAGTTTCTCTGCATTAGAGGTACGTTTTGGTCTTTCTTTCCTGGGATGGTCTTCATGAGAGCCAGTTTCATCATGGTGCTCGATGGGTCTTACAAATGCACTTGACAAAACTGTTCTTTCAAGAACTATTCCAGAACAGCTCACTTTCATGTCTTAAAATAACAACTGACTGTTGTTGATGATGATACTTACTGTAATTACCTGTCTTCAGTATTGTTTTAAAATGTAGAAAAATAAATCTAAACTTTTGTCTTTTGATAAATTTGAGGCTCATGGACAATAAAGTTGAAGTATAAGAACGGCCTGGCCTCAGTCCAGTAGTTGATTTGTAGGCAGGACTGAAAAAGCTTGTGCACGCAAGGACCCATAGAAACCACCGGTTCCATCAGGAGTAAGGGGCTAAAATTCAAGCAACTTACTTTACAAAGCTTGTGGAAGGCTACCCTAATGTAAACCTCTGACACACTGGAAATGTGATCAGAAATAAAAGCTGAAATTGATCTTCCTTTCTATTATTATTCTGACATTTAAATGTTTAGGCGTATGTAAACATCTGGTTTCAACTGTAGCTGCTTTACACAGTTGCGCTCTTAGCAGCCTCGCTTATTTTCTCATAAGGTAAATGAGATTTTTTATTTTTTATTTTTTTGTCCAAGAAAGTCCTCTGTCCTGAACACTCTTTTGTGACTGAAACTTTACAACTCTTACAAAGAAAAAAACATAAACATGATAAAAAAAAAAACATAATAACAAAAAATATTAAATGACAGCGAAAAAATACTGCTAATTTTAGATTGTATGGAGAGTCTTCCACACTAATCCCTGTAAGTAATTCCCTATAGAAGCAGTTAAACATTAAAATGTTAAAATGCACACAAGAATAAAAAATAAAAAAAAAATCATTAATTTAAACCTGTGATTAGGTTTTCAGCCAGCGTTATTGTCAGAGTTGCAGGTGTAGAAAATTAATCAACACCTTCTGACCAATTAGATTTGATAATTTAAGAGTGTTGTGGTATATCTTGCATCAAGTTTCATATTTACATTGGAAATACAGTTATTTAAAAATTATTTAGCGTTGAATCTGTTTTAATTGTGTTCCATAGTATGTTATTGCAGAATATAAGAAAGTGTAGTCATGTTTGTGTGTCTTGATCAGGCAGATGTTAAATAAAAAAGAAAAAGAAAACCATCATCATATTTTATGCTTCACTGAAACATTTCCTTAAGAAAAGTTTCCAATCTTTTATTCCAAAGTGCTGTAGAACCTCGAGTAAGCACAGAGCTGAGAAGCGTACGCATTAAGAGTCTTGTTGTTTGTGATAAAGAAACTTGTAATGGCCAGATGTGTAGCGTGAAGAAAACAAACGCTCATTTGGAATGAGAAATAAAGTTAGAGTATTCTCCTCCCTGCTGATCAGGAAGCCATTCCTGCAGACAGATGAGCTGCTCGTCCTCGTGTTTGGGCACACACAATTTTGTTGCTGTCCTTGGTGCTGAACTAACACTGTTGCAGAAACGGCTATATTTGTGAGCATCACTCATGGCTCTCTGGCCGTCCTACGATTAAAACTCATCTGATTAGGGATGGAAATCACCAGGGACCAGCCGATACGATCATATCATGATACTCAGGTAGCGATTTGATTTGCATTGCGATTTTGTAAGTATTTTTACATTCGATTTTGTAACGATTTTGGAGTCAGTGTTTATTGGTGGTTATTGGTTTACGAATGCTGATAATTACCAAGAACAAATCTGTTAACGACCCAAAAATTTGCCTAAAACTTCACAAACTCTTCCTCAAAACATGGACCAGAAACCACTATCCCAAGCTGCCGCTATCAGCTGAACGAATGCATGAATGCGTCACTGAGTCCTTAAAACTCAGTTTTGCTCTGTCCCCAGTCGTGGATTGCGCACATGATATAAGAATTTTGTGTAAAGTGGATTGATGCCCAAGTCTTTGCTGAGAAATATCATCCGGAAAAACTTAAACAGAGTGCTACACTTTATGAACGATAAAATGGTGTCTTACTTTAGGATAATTGTGCAGTGAAGAAAAAAAAAAATCTCTGAATAGATTTTTTTGTGAAAACGGCAGCCATGTATGAATGAAGTCAAGAAACAAAAAGAGAGAAGGAGTATTACAGTAGTTATGGTGTGTTAGTAGTGCTATTAACCTGTGTTGTTATGGAAGCGGACTCTCTATATCTGAGAATTACCATCATACCTTCAATAAATAAATAAACCTTAACAAACTGGCGCATAACATTTACATAATCAGTTAAGACCAGTGTAGTGACAGTTTTTTTCTGTTTAAAGGTGTGAAGCAGCAGAAGCTGACAGGAACTGTCTTAGTAAAATCGTATCCAGTTCATGACATAAAAGCGGATTGTAAATGAGGCTGAGCTGTGAGGTCTGAGTGAAGCCGGTCTCTCGGGGCAGGTCTGCTGCGTCAGCACCCTGCATGACCTGTGTCATTCTCTAGCTGCCTGATGGTCATCAGTGTCTCTGTGTGACCTGCATATCAGCCTTCGGGCATGTGGTGGACATGCGGGTCAGTATTTATTCACACTGTTTATACCTGCTGACCCACTTTGTGTGGAATTTTAGTGCTGAATAAAACCCACTGGCAGCTCATGTGATTTGCACCACCAGTATTAATCACATTTGACACACTTCTTGAGATAAACTACACGTCTATGAGAAGTGTAATATAAAGACCCGTCAATCAAGATGTTTAATATCCAATTCCCCTGCCGTTCCTTTATTATTTTGAAACGTGTGATACATGCTTATTCAGTTTTGTTGAAATAGATCCATTTTTGCCTTTAAACAAGTGATAATACAGTAACCAAACAATCTCTCAATCTTTTTTCTCTCAGGTTCAGGCCCTGGTGAGTGACTGGGCTTGGAGCAGAGATGATGTGATTCTGCACACACTGCCCCTCCATCATGTGCATGGCATTGTCAATAAGCTGATGTGTCCGCTGTGGGTTGGAGCCACCTGCATCATGCTGCCCGACTTCAGCCCTCAGAAGGTAGGGTACGATATATCATTTTCCATGTTGTGATTGTGGTATACTGTGGTGTAATGTATCCGAACCTCTTCTGTGAACTCTTGATGTCTATTAGATTAGCCTGCACTTTGCATTTTGACCTTTTATAGTAATGTATGGATGGCCAAATACACCTAAGCGCACATCTGGAATTTCTCAGATAAAAATGACGACATGTGCACAATAATTACTGGCTCATTAATAAACGACTAACTACTTTCCTGAAGGTGAAACTTTCTTCAATGGCACAGACGTCCGCGGAAACCACGCCACTTTCACAGACCCTAAAAAGCATCAAGGGCCTCACTAGGCTTTATCGTTGCAAATGCAGTGTGTCCTTTAGGTTCTAGCTAGCTCAAAGTTCATGTCTCCTTTACTGTACTTGACCAAAGGACCAAAGTCACACCTTTCACTGACACTGATGGGTGCATATGCAGTGTCCCCTCCTTTGCTAAGATTACCAGGTACATAGTCCATATGTCTTCTCTGCGTAGATAACATGCCTTA
Organism: Channallabes apus; assembly: GCA_030522415.1. Taxonomy (NCBI): domain Eukaryota; kingdom Metazoa; phylum Chordata; class Actinopteri; order Siluriformes; family Clariidae; genus Channallabes; species Channallabes apus. Next base: position 25,930,105 of record CM060106.1, read on the forward strand.
AAGGCATGAAGCTGTTATGCAATACTCTGTATAAGCTTTTTTTTTTTTTTTTTTAATAAAAAAGTGGTATAGGATAGTAATTCTGTCTGCGAGGCCACTGAGCAAAGTTGGCATGTCTGTACATTGAAGATACAATATTTGCGAAAAATAATTTGGCGGATCGTAAGATGAGTAACAGGACACATCAAGATGATTTTTGGAATCGTTGTTTGTCTGTTTGTTTGTGTACGCATCACATAAAAAACTACCGAACGAATTTTAATGGGGTTTTCACAGGTCTATTTGGCCGAGCTTAAGGTAACATAGGAAGAGACAATACGCTACTTTTGAAATTTAAATGGGAAACGGCCTTAGGGTTAGGTTCATAAAAAAAAAAAAAAAAGAAAAAATCATTAGTTCATCTCAAAATTCAACAGATGGCACTGTACATTTTTTAATACGTGCCTATGAATGTGCAACCAAAATCTGTTTAAGAGACATGATCTCACACTTTTATTCTGGGTGCTTCACAGTAACGTAAACATTTTAGTTAATGCCATAATTCAACAGATGGCAATTTTCCATATGCACGAATATGGAAATTCTAGTGTATGTATACATATATATGTATATGTACTGTACGTAGACACGCATACAGTATGTGCACTCTTTATAGCTGCTATAACATCAAGAATAACAGGAATGAACTTCTTTCATGGAAAATCTAACCACAAATGGATAAAAGTACAATGTTTTAGTTAAAAATGTTGGGTTTTGTGAATTTGCTGTGGTTTAAGATGAATTAAACACATTGGCTATGCCTTTTCGCAGAATAACTTCAGGTAAGCAACGTGTATAGTAACTTTGTCTTTTCTTACCACCCCATTAACATCTATTGTCTTTACAGATGATCTTTGGAGTTATGTTAACTAGTAAAATTAGCACATCATTTCAGACAGAAGTTGAGAGAACTCAAAAGACAAAATAATGTATTCTTGATTCATTCATTTATTTCTTTGATATAAAAACAAAAATCATAAAACGTGAAAACCGCTCGATATTTCTTTCCAAAACCAAAAAAAAAAAAAAAAAAAAGTAATGGCACATTTTCTGATTTATGCTCGAATCAAAAATGGAAGAAACGTATAATGAGTGTTCACTTTCCATTTTTGTTTTTTTATATCATATTTTATTTCCCCTGAAGAGCATGAATGCAACCCTTTGATAAACGGAAGCAGGGTTTATTAGCTGCACAGGGCTTTTAGACATGCTGTACACCATTAACAGCACCGAAAGCAGAGCTGCTCTTTAAAAGTAGTTCATCTGAGTTACACTGAACAGATCTGCTGTACTTTTGGGGAGATTAGGTGGCATCATAGGAGGCGCTGGCTAATCATGGCTTTAAGATGTCGGATGTCTGTAAATAATGCTGTTAATGAAAGAATTAACGTAAATGCTTGTTTTTCGTTCGACTAAAAAGAGAAGCAAAGCGACCAAAGCTGTTCAAGTAGTCTGACTCGATGTATTTGAGTTGGCCAACGTAAAACAGTTAGGTTTTTATTTTTTTTTTTTAAGAAAAAACTGACGGAGTCACATAGGGATATTAATTAAGGACTTAATTCATGGATTTAATTAATGTCTTTTTCTCCCCCCCCCCCCCTAAAACTTACTCCATTGCATTTAGTTTTTTCGTCTCATGCTCTGTTATCATTCTGGTGTGTTGGCAAAAATTCTTTACTGTAGTTTCAGCAGTTGTAATCTTTGTATATCGTTAGAAAATACCTGTATTTTATTCCATTCATCCCTTGCACTTATTGTTCTTCATGTGTGATGATTAAGCACCTCGGGTGTGTGTGTGTGATCTCTAAGCACTCTCCAGGGTTCTGTGTTCTGGAGCCAGTGTGTGGTGTGGAGCTTCTGGAAGAACTGGTGATGGTGGTGATGTTTTTTCTGCCTTATCGGGAAGTTGTCACAGGGCCGCGCTAATTGTAGCTACGTCTCCGCTGTAGGCGTCAGTGGCAGCGGCCAGGAGCTGACAGGGTGTGTGTGTGTGTGTGTGTGTGTGTGTGTGTGCAAGAGAACGAGACCAGACTGTCACACCAAAGCGTTGGAGTGCGCGTGATGGATTGCCTCGCGCGGCTTTGTATCCGAGTGCGGCAGACTCGCTAGCAGATCAATCGATGCGCTGACGTTGAAGGATGATTCGGCGGCTCTGGATGAGGAGGAGGTTTAAAGGTCCTCCAGATTTTAATAGGAGTCAAGGTGCTGCGTGACAGCAAAGGGTGGAAAGGACACTGTCAAAACAACAGCAGCACCTTCACACCAAGACGACTGCACTCTTCTTACTGACATGAACTTGTGTGTCAAAGACAATGAAGTTTCTGTGTTTTCTAAAAAGAGTGCGTTTTTTTCCCCCCCTTTCCTCTCCTGCTTGTCCTCTGGCGTTATTATTTACAACACGAGGCTTTAGAAATTTTTAATGAAGCAGAAAAATCGATACGTGTGGCGCTTTTGTTTTTCTGAGCTGTTTGACTGATTGGGATGCAATTTTGCTTCCTGCTCAAGTGGAAACGACACCGAGATTCAGGGATGAATGGGTTTGTTTTTCCCTTCTGTAAAGTCAGAAAGACAGAGTTCCATATATGAGATCTGTATATTAAACATAAGCAGATATTAATTTAAATTCCCATCCCACCTTAATTTGGATTTAATTGACTGTTTTTATCAGGATATTGCATTCAAATATTACTTGATCTGGTAAAAGACACAAAACACTATGTGTGTGGGGGGTGAAAAAATAAATGCACTAAAATAATAAAGAAATAACTGAAAACAAGGTGCTAAGAGCAGTGTGTCACAGGTTTTGGAAAAGTGCGATCCTTGCAAACAGGGCTATAAATGCGGAATTAAAATCCAGTACAGATATTACAGATTTGTTTACTTTGTTGTAGACACGTTGCATCTTGAAGAATGACTGCAGTGTTAAAAGAAAAGAAAAAGAAACAAAATGTTGGTTAGAATGGAAAATTAACAACAGCTTCTTTAATAATAATATATGTTTCAATAATTCTGCTGCTGATACCTGCTTCATGTCTGAAACACTGGCCTCCCAGGAACTCCGTTAATAGCCCAAACATGTGGAAATGGCTTGGAGCGCGGTCAGGACTGTATATGTGTAGGAGTGTGTATACATTTTTTTGTCTGTGTGTGGTGGTGTGAGAAGGAACACTTCTTCATTATACACTTTCCGATAATCGGCATGTTGAAAATTGCCGTATAACTTTAAATAATTAGAGTACTTTTTTAAGTCAGTTTTTAGGGTTATGGAGGTTTCGCATGGACACGGTTATGTTAATGAATAATGTAGACAATCAGGAAATCTATTAACCCCGGGAAATGGAGACGGATGGAGAGGGACAAAGGCGAGGTGAAATGAGAGGAGAGAAGAAGTTGGGAATGAGTTAAAGCTAATAAAAGTGTGTGTGTGTGTGCTGTGTATGGAGAGAGGCGGGGGGGGGGGGGGGGGTAGTGTGGATGGGGGAGGGGGAGGGGGCGAGACAGAGGGACTGATAAGGGAGCGGAGGCATTGAAGCAGGAAATAATGAAATGGAGAGAGTGAGGAGGAGGGAAGGCTGGAAGAAGGCAGCCTCCTTGGGGGGGTTGGTGGAGATGGAGGAGGAGAATCTGTCGTTCACCTTCAATTAATTCACACTTTTCTCCCACAGCGGCGTGGAGGTGCAGCCAGCCGTGCAGCCTCGCTCTGCGACTGACTAACTGTGTGTGTGTGTGTGTGTGTGTGTGTGTGTGTGTGTGTGTGTGTGTGTGTGAGCGAGCGAGCGAGTGTGCGAGAGAGAACAATGTACATATGAATGCAGATCATATTTGGTGTCTGTTTATTATGATTGTAGCTTGTGTGTGTGTGTGTGTGTGTGTGTGTGTGTGTGTGTGTGTGTGTTTTATGGAATTTATACATGCGACCATGTTACCAGTTATCGATAAAATAAAATTTCATGATTATTATAATTTAAGCGAGATTGTTATATCAACACCGCACCCATTCATTCAGTTCATCCTTCCTGATTGGACGACAGAATAAATCATGTGATCAGCTTTGTGTCTCCGTCGCTCAGCTTTTTCTGGAGTTTCTTACTGGACATACAGTATAGTCATGATTGTTGTTATTACTGGAAAAATGCTGTAGATTTAATGAACTCACATCTGTCGCACCTCTGTCCTAACTCTAATGCATAGTGTAATTTGCACAACCCGTAGAATGCACTTAAATAGAAAATTATTGTGATTCACGTATAAAGATCTGGGTCTTGATCATTTTTGCCTGTTCTTTTTAGCAATTGCTTAAGCTTTGCCGGGTTACATTGAGACTGTTGTTGTTATTATTATTGTCAGCCTTATCAGGGTTTCTAGCCTTGACTAAAATGCTTTCCACATAACTCAATGCTCCCACCACCATGCTTTACGGTGGTTGCAACTGCCAGTCAAAAGTTTGGTTCCACTTCTAATTCCATGCTCTTTCCTGATTTTTATTTCTTTCTACATTGTAAAACAATGATGAATGCATCCAAAATATGCAATAATCTTCTGTGAACAGTTAATACTGAGACGTGTCTGTAAAGCCTTCATAACGGCTCTAATCTGAGGTGCTGTTTGTTAATTGGTGGGTTTTTTAAGCTGGTAACGCAAAATCTCCTGCAGAAGAGGTAAGTTTTTGGTCTTGCTTTCCTGGGAAGGTCTTTATGAGAGCCAATTTCATCATGGTGTGCTTGATTGCTTTTGCAAATATACTTGACAAAACTGTTCTTGCAAAAACTATTCCAGTACAGTAATGTTGTTACTTAATTACCTAATGTGTTATTTCTTAGTTTGGAAAATCTACAGTTTTTGTTCTCTCTCTCTCTCTCTCTCTCTCTCTCTCTCTCTCTCCGTCTGTCAGGTATGGGAGCGGCTGCTGAGTTCCCAGTCTCCAGTGGTGACCGTGTTCATGGCTGTTCCCACCATCTACTCTAAACTAATCCAGCACTACAACCAGCACTTCACACACCCACATGTATGGGACTTCATCAGAGCTGTGTGTAAACAGAGGATCCGGTAATACACACACACACACACACACACACTTTTGTAACAGTTCAGGATGTAACCCCCTAAACCTTGCCTGCTTGGGGGGGGAAAACAAAATCAATATACAGGTTAATTTGGTGTGAAAGTGGAGTTAATGTAGCAGGGGGTTTTATTTTACATTTCATTTATGCTCACCTTAAAATGGTAGATCAGCCTTGTTTAGTTTTTGTCCTGTTAGTGTTTGTATAGTGCAGAGCTGAAATATTCTCATCATATGATCCACATGTTCGCATCTTTAAACAGGATAAGTAGCAGTTAGACTAAAATAATATGATCACATGACATGATGTAACTTTTTGCTATGTAAATGAATGATGAAGCAACTATAGTTTTACAGAAAATAAATATTATTATTATTATTATTAATAATAATAAATGACTTATGTAAAAAAAAAATAGTCTCAGTTTACAGTAAGTGTATGTTCCTTCAGAAAAATCCTGCCTTTCATGCAAATGCCATATTTATCAGTAATTACTGTACATCACTATCGACTGAGCCCGCCTCGGTTATAAACAGCCTGATCCGGATGAAAGCGCTCAGGAAATTGATATTGATTTGTATTACATTTATCTTTACCAGCTCCGTACACTTCTTGTGTCAGGTTACTTTATGATATTGCTGCTCTGCACCCTAAACCCTAAGCTACAGTACACTGCCAACGTATAACCTACTGTATGTACTGTATAGAAAACACTGATCTAAGATAGTAGGATACCAGTGAGGGAATATAATAACTATTGGAAAGCCCTGACCCCTTGGAGGAAGTGACTACTTTGGGGCATTTCCTTATTTTAAACACTTTTTTTTTTTGTAAAATGCATCTCTCATTTTTGTGATAATCCACACGAAAAAGACAGAGGTGTTATATACTGCCTGATCTATTTTTTTTTTACAGTATTATTTCCTTTGATCACCATTATGGTGCACGGTGTGTGTGTGTGTGGGGGGGGGGGGGGTCATTTGATCTCCTTCTATCACACACATGAAAATAGGTTCCCTGTTGAGTCTGGTACCTCTTGTGGTTTCTTCCTATTGTCATGTTAGTTAGTTTTCCATGCCACTACTGCCCTCTGCTTGCTCTTTAGGGACAATCTGATAATTAGGTTTTTTACTTTATGTTTTAAAGCTGCTTTGCGACAATGACCATTGTTGAGACCGAACTATAAATAAAACAAAACATAATTGTATTGGGCGGCACGGTGGTGTAGTGGTTAGCACTGTCGCCTTGCACCTCCAGGGTCCGGGTTCGATTCCCTGCCAGGATCGATCCTCGTCTCTGTGTGCATGGAGTTATCATGTTCTCCCCGTGCTTGGTGCGTTTCCTCCCGGTACTCCGGTTTCCTCCCACAGTCCAAAGACATGTAGATTAGGCTAATTGGCGTTCCTAAATTTGTCAGAGTGTGTATGAGGGTGTGCATGTGTGTGTGCCCATGCGATAAATTGGCACCCTGTCCAAGGTGTACCCTGCCTCATGCCCTTAGCCTCCTGGGATAGGCTCCAGGTCCCCGTGATCCTGAATACAGGATAAAGCGGTATAGAAGATGAGTGAATTAAATTGAATGCGTGAAAATTAACCACATTTTTCATATTCATTAGAGACAAAACTCCATAGATGTGATAACCTGGTCATTCAGTACATGCAGGTCATCTGCTCATATTTTATTGCCACATAACAAGTGACCAACTGAAGCAACACCAGATCTTAACGCTGCCTTCAGCGGCTTGTACAGTGGACACTATAGATGATGGTGCACGCTTCATGTGCTTCCCGTCTTACCCTGACGTACCAAAGTCCAACCTTTATGCTTAATAATTTTTTTCTATTATTAACAAATAGTTTTTTTTTTTATGGACACACAGCTCTTTAGTCCCAATTGCGAGAGTTCTTTTCTGGATTTGCATCAAAGCTTTCACCGTTAAACATAGCTATACATTTTTTACAATGCAACTTAACCAAGATAAGTGAGCCATTCATGATTTTTATGCTGTCTGATGATGACTCGGTGCTGTTTTTCTATGTTTTAATAATGTGTTGGACCAATTCTTAACCCATTTCTAGTAATTAAAATTTTTTTTAATTTTTTTTTTTTACTTTACATTTAGTTCTCATTAGTCTTGACCCTTAGACCAGGAGCTGTAAACGGTCATGATTCATATCTCATCATGATTAATAAGCCATAAGCTATTGGCTTTTAAAGAGCAGCTCCCAACCATCATCTAACCACAATAGTAATCTCTCTCTCTCTCTCTCTCTCTCTCTCTCAGTGGGTCAAGTAGCTTCGATCTGAACACAAGCGTAATGATTTTTATTCCATCTCATTTTATTCCAAGATTTGATATCCATCAAAGATCTGATTTCTCATTACACTAAAAGTCTGGAATGATTACTCACCAAAAGTAAAAAAAAAAATGCTTTCTTGGACCAAAGACTAAAATCAATAAGAAAGTTGATGATGCAGCCAAACAGTAAGACTGATTATTATTTTGTTTAAAGATTTGTTCTCAGTGCAGCTGCAACCGTACTGTCACACTAGCCAGCAAGATTATTGCTTTTTACATTTTTTTTTAATTGATTAATATTGAAAGAAAAAAACACACAGGAAAAGATATTCACAATTAGACTTTAGAAACAGTAACATTTTGTGCTGAAGGATTGGTTCGAGGAGTTTACTCAATAGATTATCTGCATGTTTGTGTCTCGTAACTTATTCAAGAAAATCTAGTTGAGTTGTTACTGGATGTATGTTTATCGCAAACTGGTACAGATTTTAAGATGATAAAGCTGATAATGTGAAATCATTAAAAGTAGCATAAATGAGTAGAACAACCCGGTCTACTACCATTTGATTCCACATTACTGTTCAATGTAGGGCTGCAACAACTAATCGATAAAATCGATAATCATCCATAATGAAATTCGTTGTCAACGAATGCCGTTATCGATTAGTTGGGCTGCTCACGTTACTGAGAAGCGCGACCACAAGATGTACAAATTCACAAAGACACACACATGGCGGTTACAGAAGCGTTTGCAGGAAACAGCGCGCGCCCCAAGTCCTCTCAGGTATCGGAGCAATTTACATTAAACGCCTCTTATCGGGCGTTAAAATCGAGCGGTTTTCTGCCGTTCGTAGTGTCCGGTGAGCGCGGATGAAGCGCCGAGGGTTTTCTACACATAGGAGTCAGTGAGAGAGTTCACACAGGCTTTGGTGACGTGCGTTTGTCCGGCTGCGCAGTTATAAGGTGTCAAAAAAAACGTTGCATGCAGCTGTTCAAATCCCAATGAACGCAAGGAAAACACTTCTAGTGTGTTTTCTTCACGTTCATGTTACACTTCGGAGGACCGGATATATCCCATCATCCTACACGCTATACAGAGGGAAATGCGGGAAAAGGGCAAAATAAACAGAGTGAACCCAGTAGCGGCAAGTTTTTCTCTCCCCACGTCACCGTATTACGAGAATGTCTAGTATAGCAATTATATAGTATAAATGAAATAACAGCAAATAAAATAAAATAAACACAACAAATAATTCATAACAAGTACGATATGGCACTTACATCTAGTATAGCAAAATGGTCTATATATATATATATTTGTTATGAATTATTTGTTGTGTTTATTTTTTTTTTTTTTTTTTTAAATAAACACAACAAATAATTCAATAAATGAATTATTTGTTGTGTTTATTTTTTTTTTTTTTTTTTTAAATAAACACAACAAATAATTCATAACAAGTACGATATGGCACTTACATCTAGTATAGCAAAATGGTCTATATATATATATATATATATATATATATATATATAGGGCGGCACGGTGGTGTAGTGGCTAGCACTGTCGCCTTGCACCTCCAGGGTCTGGGTTCGATTCCCCGGCCAGGCTGGATTCCCGTCTCTGTGTGCATGGAGTTTGCATGTTCTCCCCGTGCTTGGTGGGTTTCCTCCGGGTACCCCGGTTTCCTCCCACAGTCCAAAGATATGCAGGTTAGGCTAATTGGCGTTCCTAAATTGCCCGTAGTGAGTGATTGGGTGTGTGAGTGTGTGTATGTGTGTGTGCCCTGCGATGGATTGGCACCCTGTCCAGGGTGTACCCCGCCTAGTGCCCGAAGTCCCCTGGGATAGGCTCCAGGTCCCCCGCGACCCTGAACACAGGATTAAGCGGTACAGAAAATGAATGAATGAATGTATATATATATATATATATATATATATATATATATATATATATATTTATTTATTTATTTAGTTATTTTTTTTTTTTTTTTTTTTGACACCACAAAAAAAAGGATAAAATACACGAGAGGATCGAAATAAAGTATAAACCGTGAAAAGGATGTAGCAAGAGACACTTCAATTAAAAATAACATCATAATAATCTAGAAGTCTATTATTCTTCTTATTAAGTTGAATTAATTTAAGAGAATTTAAAATTGAGGTCATCATTCTTAACTGAATATGTCAGTATATTTTTTTAACTATATATATATATATATATATATATATATATATATATATATACATACACACACACACACTGTGTGTATATATATGTATATATATATATATATATATATATATATATATATATATATATATATACATACACACACACACACACTGTCAACTTGCCATCTGCAATTATTGTTAAAGACGAAAATGTTGATTTACATAAAATAAAGTTTAAATGTCAAAATGAAAGATCATTAAATTGCATTTTTTTAAAGTTTACTTTTATACATAAATAATACCCTGATTTATGGTTTTATATAGTTAAGCAAAACATAAAAGTAAAGCATGTAGTTTTTGTCCGATTAATCGAAGAAGAAAAATAATCGACCAACTAATCGATTATCAAAATACTCATTAGTTGCAGCCCTAGTTCAATGCATGATATTCATTATGGACTGTTGTTCCAGCTGTAATGTAAATCATTATTTAACACATACATACACACCAGAATCAAGCTCCAGACCAGCAAACTGCCAAATCTTCTGCTTTTATAGAGGTCTGTTTTTTTTTTTTTTGCCTGATGGAGTTACTTTTTGTTAAATATGTCATGGCACTTGTTTTTAGTTGTCTCACAGTTTTTTTTAAGCGTCTCACTAATATTTCTTTATAGTTAGGATAGCCAGCATACCGATATGCTGTACATCATACATTACTTCTTCTTCTTCTTTGTCTTTCGGCTGTTCCCTTTCAGGGGTCGCCACAGTGAATCATCTGCCTCCATCTAACCCTATCCTCTGCATCGTCTTCTCTCACACCAACTAACTTCATGTCCTCTCTCACTGCATCCTAAATCTCCTCTTTGGTCTTCTTCTAGACCTCCTGCCTGGCAGTTCCAACCTCAGCCTCCTTCTACCGATATATTCACACTCTCTCCTCTGAACATGTCCAAACCACCTCAATCTGGCCTCTCTGACTTTATCTCCAAAACATCTAACATGGGTTGTCCCTCTAATGGACTCATTCTTGATCCTATCCATCCTGGTCACTCCCAAAGAGAACCTCAACATCTTCAGCTCTGCAACATCTAGCTCTGCCTCTTGTCTTTTCTTCAGTGCCACTGTCTCTAAGCCGTAGAGCATCGCTGGTCTCACCACTGTCCTGTACACCTTTCCTTTCATTCTCGCTGATACTCTTTCATCACACAACACCTGACACTTTTCTCCACCCATTCCAACCTGCCTGTACTCGTCTCTTCACCTCCTTTGAACACTCTCCGTTGCTCTCGACCGTTGACCCTAAGTACTTAAAATCCTGCACCTTCATTACCTCTGCTCCCTGTAGCCTCACCATTCCTCTTGGGTCTCTCTCATTCACACACATGTATTCCGTCTTGCTGCGGCTAACCTTCATTCCTCTGCTTTCCAGAGCGTACCTCCACCTCTCCAAATTTTCCTCCACCTGTTCCCTGCTCTCGTTACAAAGCACAATGTCATCTGCAAACATCATAGTCCATGGAGACTCCTGTCTAACTTCATCTGTCATCCTGTCCATCACTAGAGCAAACAAAAAGGGGCTTAGAGCCGATCCTTGATGCAGACCCACACCCACCTTGAACTCTTCTGTCACACATACAGCACATCTTACCACTGTCTTACAACTCTCATACATGTCCTGCACCACTCTAACATACTTCTCTGCCACTCCAGACTTCCTCATACAACACCACAGCTCCTCTCTCGGCACCCTGTCGTACGCTTTCTCTGAATCTACAAAGACACAATGCAACTCTTTATTACCTTCTCTGTACTTCTCCACCAGCATCCTCAAACCAAATACTGCATCTGATGTACTCTTTCTAGGCATAAAACTATATTGCTGCTCACAAATTCTCACCTCAGCCCTTAACCTAGCTTCCACTACTCTTTCCCACAGCTTCATTGTATGGCTCATTAGCTTTATACCTCTGTAATTGCCACAGCTCTGCACATCTCCCTTGTTCTTAAAAATCGGCACCAATACACTCCTCCATTCCTCTGGAATCCTCTCACTCTCCAAGATCTCGTTAAACCAACTAGTCAGAAACTCTACTGCCACCTCTCCTAAGCACTTCCATACCTCCACAGGTATGTCATCAGGACCAACAGCCTTTCCACTCTTCATCCTCTTCAATGCCCTTCTCACCTCACTTTTACTAATATTTGCTACTTCCTGCTCCACAACAGTCACCTCTTCTACTCTTTGTTCTCTCTTGTTTTCCTCATTCATCAACTCCTCAAAGTACTCCTTCCATCTTCCCATCACCCTCCTGGCATCTGTCAGTACATTTCCATCTCTATCTTTAATCACTCTAACCTGCTGCACATCCTTCCCATCTCTATCTCTTTGCCTTGCCAACCTGTACAGATCCACCTCTCCCTCCTTACTGTCCAGCCTAGCATACAAGTCCTCATATGCTCTTTGTTTGGCCTTTGCCACTTCTACCTTCACCTTACGGTGCATCTCCCTGTACTCCTGTCTACTCTCTTCAGTCCTCTCAGTGTCCCACTTCTTCTTAGCTAGCCCCTTTCCCTGTATATACTCCTGGACTTCCTCGTTCCACCACCAAGTCTCCTTGTCTACTTTTCCCTTATCTGATGATACACCAAGTACCCTCTTACCTGTCTCCCTGATCACATTGGCTGTAGTTGTCCAGTCAACTGAAAGCACCTCCTGACCACCCATAGCCTGTCTCAACTCCTCCCTGAAGACTACAAAAACATTCTTCCTTTCTCAGCTTCCACCACTTTGTCCTCTGCTCTGCCTTTGTCCTCTTCACCTTCCTCACCACCAGGGTTATTTTACACACCACCATTCTGTGTTGTCTGGCTACACTCTCCCCTACCAACATTTGCAGTCACTAATCTCTTTCAGATTACAACGTCGACACAAGATGTAGTCCACCTGAGTGCTTCTGTCTCCGCTCTTATATGTCACCCTATGTTCCTGCCTTTTCTGGAAGAAAGTATTTACTACTGCAATTTCCATCCTCTTTGCAAAGTCCACCACCATCTGTCCTTCCTTTCATCACCTCTGTTCCCTTCCCCAACATGTCCATTGAAGTCTGCACCAATCACCACTTTCTCGCCTCTGGGGATGCTCTGCATCTCTTCATCTAACTCACTCCAGAATTTCTCCTTCTCTTCTAACACACATCCTACCTGTGGAGCATAACCACTAACAACATTGAACATCACACCATCAATTTCCAGCTTCAGACTCATCACCCTATCTGATACTCTCTTCCCCTCTAGGACATTCCTTACAAACTCCTCTTTCAGGATAACTCCTACTCCATTTCTTTTCCTATCCACACCATGGTAAAACAATTTGAACCCTGATCCCAAGCTTCTGGCCTTGCTACCTTTCCACCTGGTCTTCTGGACACACAGTATATCCACCTTCCTTCCCTGCATCATATCAACCAACTCTCTTCCCTTCCCTGTCATGGTCCCAACATTCAAGGTCCCTACTTTCACTCCTAAACTCTTGCCTTTCCTCTTCTCTCTCTGCTTTCGAACACGCCTTCCTCCTCTCCTTCAACAGTAGCCCAATTTCCACCGGTACCCTGTAGGTCACCAGCACCGGTGGCGGTCGTTGTTAACCCGGGCCACGACCGATCCGGTATGGAAATAATATTTCTGATTCGCATCATTGATTTGGCAAATGTTTTACGTCAGATGCCCTTCCTGACACAACCCTCTGCATTTATCCAGACTTGGGACTGGCACAAGAAGACACTGGATTGCGCCCCCCCATGGTTGCATTCTGTACATCATACATTACAAGCACTGTAAAGCTTTAATTTCTTTAATTACGATAATAAACCAACCTGAAGCTTTGTCACTGTACTCTGTTAGTTGTGTTAAAAGCTCATTTCTTGATGGTGTCGAGTTCAGCTGCTCTCCCTCAACCTGTTCTGATATTATTGCCTAATACTAAGACTGGCTATGATCAGATGATTTGTTTATTGTTTTTATACAAAAACATATAGAATTAAATGAGGGTGTACTCATTTTTGAACATGACTTTATTTACTTCACTGATTTGAAGCATAATAATAAAAATGTATTGCTGTTTAAAAATGTTTTTTAGTATTTAGTAAGTAGACATTTATTTATCATTTATGAGTGGAGTTTTCGAACCAGGTTTGCACCCTGTGTTTTTCAGATTTTAATATAAGAGTATACACAAAGATCAGCCATAAACTTAAAACTCAAAATATTAGGGCCTCCAAGTGGCGCAGTGGTAAAGTGCTCGCCCTATCATCCGGTGATGCTGTAACCTCTCACAGCCGGAGGTCTAGAGAGAGCTGATTGGCTGAGCTCTCTCAGAGGGGAGGGATGAGAGCTACTTCGTGCTCCCACATTAATCACAGCTCTACAGCCAATCAGGGGTTTCTGTGAGCGGATATCGCTGTCCTCAGAATGTGTTACACCGCCCCTAACGGTGCGTGAGTGAGCAGTTCGAAAAAATGCGGTTGGCTGGCGTCACGTGGTTTGGAGGAAACACGTGATAGTCTTCAGCCCTCCCGACTGAGTGGTAGTAGTAGCCTTAATGTGGGAGCCCCCTAGTGATGGGGGAGGAATTGGACAAGACTAAATTAGGGAGAAAATCGGGGGGGCAGGGGCAATATTAAGCCTCTTAAATTCTGTTGTGGCATGACATCTGGGGGTGTGCTGTGGTGTCTGATCCTTTGGGTGCTGTGGGTTACGGGATCGGACTTGTTTGTCCAGCGACCTTCCTTGCATTCTCAATCAGATTGAGACCTGGGGAATTTGGAAGCCAGATCAACAACCTTGGGCTTTTTGTCTGCTTAGCCCCATACACAGCATGCACTTGTTTTCGTAATACATTTCTATCATGACCAGCGTTACCTATTTTTGGCATTTGCCCTGTATTGGCTTTGTGTAAATAATTATTAATAATAAAACTAAACAAACAACTGATGATCGTAGATAATTAAAGTGGTTTATTCCTTACCTAATGACTCACTCTCCTTGGATAGCCAGTGAGCTACCGATATGCTGAACTTCCTTATATTGCAATAACCAGTACAATACACTATAAAGATTTAATTCCTGAAAGATAATAAACCCACTGTATTGTACTTTGCGTTAGTTGTGTTTAAAGCTCATTTCCGTTCAATCTTATTGCAGCTTGATGGTGTCAGGTTCAGCTGCTCTCCCCCAACCGGTTCTGGAGCATTGGAAAGAGATCACGGGGCATGTGCTTCTGGAGCGTTACGGTATGACCGAGATCGGCATGGCGCTGTCCAACCCGCTGAACGGACCGCGAGTCCCTGGTAATCACAACACCACAACATTGTGGCTGAGATGAAAAGTACACAGATTATATATTTAGATGGTCAATTTTCAATTCAGAATGGGTTCACCCTTTTAAAACTATTTAGGTCTAAAGTTGAGGAATTTCTTAAAATATAGCACAGATTTGGCACAAATATATATAATATATACATAATATGTATAATATATACACACACACACAGTATAATTATTTGTTGTATATCCCAGAATTGTGATCGTTATTGCACAATTTGGAGTTAATCCGTATATATGAATTAGCTTCATTTATTTAACTGTGTAACTCCAGCATAAATCTACAGAATCAAGCTACTCTGTGGTAATTTAATGATCATTTAATTTTCGTCTTGTTTGTCTAATTGATAGACTCTGTCCTAGTGTAGTTCTTACGACAATAACTCTCTGAACGCTATTATTAACTCTTAGTGTTATACCTGACACTTTTTTTTTGTTAGCTTGAGTTCTTTTTTGTTTCTCTAACACATACTGCTCCTACTATATTTTTGACAAGTGCAGTCTACAAATAACAGTAATTCCTCCAGGATTGATTGTATGCTGCGCTGCACTGTCGTGCGTCAGGCTCCCATTTCAACGCTCTTTGTCTGACTTTCTTGGGTCTTTTGGTACCAAACAAATGAGACGTGCTGTCCTTTTGAAAAATGCATAACGCTGACAATGGCATGACAGCCGAAAGAAACCGAGTGCTTCCCAAAGGTTTCTTGGATACTAGAGGTCTCTTTTTCTCTCTGATGTAGATCAAGACAGAATTGGCTGCTTCCGCTTGTTCTGCACTCGACGCTATCAAAGCGGTTAAGTGGGTTGTGTGGAATCTAACTAGCTTTGTTTTTTTTGTTTTGTTTTTTTTTTTTTGGCAATACACTTGGCAATACAAAGTGGCGGCTGTCGTTGTTGATGTTAAAGCGTAGCTGTGTTTATTGGCAAAAAGCTGATCGGTTACGTTATACTGCTGCTGCTGGTGTCTTAGTATTAATTAGGTTAAATAAATATCAGTAAGAACTACATGACAGATTCTTTTCTCTTGCTAATAAGAAAATAATACTACACTCACACGATTTTCTCTTCTTAAATAACGTTGTAGTCTACAAATATCAAAAAATAAAAAAGTCACTATTGATATGATGAATATACCATTTTTTTGTCTTGTTTTACTTATTATTGATTTAGTTTAAATCGAAATGTGTGTTCTCTAATTAGAAGTTATTTTGTTGAATTATAATTGTGTAATAGATTCATTGTTTAACTTGAGCCATGTGAAAAAAAATGGCTTATTGAGGAAACTTGATTCTCGTTCAATCTATTCTTTTTCACACACAGACAACAGGTGTTCAAGGTGTTCTTCAAGGTTCTATTCTAGGCTCTCCATATTTCTCCATAATTGTTGCTGCTATTATATTTAAAGTAGAGAAGCGTTTTTGAATAAAAGTTTTAAACTATAACATGCCCTCGTCAGTATGCTCAGTTAAGGTTCACGTTAATGCAGCAAGATTCTACAGTAGTATACAAAAATAAATATAATAGCAATGCTAGGTGTATAGGTGACTTCAAATCCAGATATAACTGATTAAAACAGGGAATTTATTATAATTTAAACATGAGTGTAAAAAAATGGTTTGTTGCAATTATAGTCTTAAAATCACAAGAATTTAAGACAATTCTACAGTCACTGCACTTGCAATATGGATTTTAGCAGGAACTTGTATGAAATTTTTCTGCGAGTTTTTATACCGACCTTGCTTTATTCCTTGTTTCGTTTTCTCAGTCTCTGACTCTCTCAATCTCTTTCGCTCTTACTCCCTCCCTCACTCCCCATTACACCCCATGGGCATCTCTGACTGCAGGAGTGTATGAGAGGCTTTGAATAAAACATGACCTGTTTTACTCAGAGCCCTACACACTCACACATACTCACACAACTGCACACACACACAGACATGCCTATACTCATGCTATGTAGACACAGGACGTGAGATATGATAATGTGATTCCCGTTTTGTTATATATTACAGACTCCATACAATTGCTCACATATTGCAATTCTAATACTCACCAACTCTAGAAAACTGTCTTTAGAATTTAGGTTTTGTAGACCAGACAAGGTGGTCTAAAAAAAATAAATAAAATAAATCACCTGGAAGTCAATAGCCCTGTTAGTGTTATTACAACTACTGTACAGGTCCATTTTATGTCAAGAAACACAAGTTATATGAAGAGAAAATATGGTCTGTCATTACTTTAAGAAAAAAAATCACAAGAACTTTGAATGTGTCCTCAACAAAAACCACGAAAGGCTATGATGAAAATGGATCTCATGAGTTCCGTCCCAGGAAAAGAAGGCCAAGAGCTATCTCTGCTGCAGAGGATATGTTTATTAGAATGACCAGCCTCAGAAAACCGTACATTTACAACCGTACATCAAGTGGCAAGAGCCAGGTCTTCATGGTTGAATTGCGGCAAAGTAGCCATTACTTCAGAAGAATAACATGCAGAAGAGACCTATTTGGGCCAAGAAACGAAAGGTCTGATGAGATTTCCTTTTTACTAACCGCCATGGCTTTATTAGACATAGAGGATGAACTGACGCCTGTTCCCAAGCAAGCATGGAGGAGAAGATATTATTCTGTGTGGGTGCTTTGCTGGTGACACTGTTGGTGACTTAGTCAATATTGAAGACACACTTAACCAGCATCGCTACCATATCATTTTGCAGAGAATGGCAAGTGTGCAAAGCTGTCATCAAAACATATTCTGGGTTATATATAGAGGACTTGTCTTGTAAGCTCTGCTTCTTTAACCATTTCGGGACACATTTATACTCTGCGAAATTTGTTCTTGCTTGCGGTGTGTTTCATTTCTGCGCTGCAACTGCTCTCCTGAGATAAAGTCTATCCCATTCTAGGGTAGCATAACAACTTTATATAAGTCTTTAATAAGTCTTTACAGAATTATTGCAACATTTGGTAAAACATGACGTCTCTGAGCGAGGAATGTAGCACATAAACATCAATAACATAAATCGTGATCATATCAGAACCATTGACTGGTGTTTAACATGTATGAATATGATTATATATATATATACACGCAGTAGTATTCAGCCCCCTTGAACTTTTCCACATTTTGTCACATTACAGCCACAAACATGAATCAATTTTATTGGAATTCCACGTGAAAGACCAATACAAAGTGGTGTACACGTGAGAAGTGGAACGAAAATCATACATGATTCCAAACATTTTTTACAAATAAATAACTGCAAAGTGGGGTGTGCATAATTATTCAGCCCCCTTTGGTCTGAGTGCAGTCAGTTGCCCATAGACATTGCCTGATGAGTGCTAATGACTAAATAGAGTGCATCTGTGTGTAATCTAATGTCAGTACAAATACAGCTGCTCTGTGACGGCCTCAGAGGTTGTCTAAGAGAATATTGGGAGCAACGACACCATGAAGTCCAAAGAACACACCAGACAGGTCAGGGATAAAGTTATTGAGAAATTTAAAGCAGGCTTAGGCTACAAAAAGATTTCCAAAGCCTTGAACATCCCACGGAGCCACTGTTCAAGCGATCATTCAGAAATGGAAGGAGTATGGCACAACTGTAAACCTACCGAGACAAGGCCGTCCACCTAAACTCACAGGCCGAACAAGGAGAGCGCTGATCAGAAATGCAGCCAAGAGGCCCATGGTGACTCTGGACGAGCTGCAGAGATCTACAGCTCAGGTGGGGGAATCTGTCCATAGGACAACTATTAGTCGTGCACTGCACAAAGTTGGCCTTTATGGAAGAGTGACAAGAAGAAAGCCATTGTTAACAGAAAACCATAAGAAGTCCCGTTTGCACAGCAAACATGTGGAAGAAGGTGCTCTGGTCAGATGAGACCAAAATGGAACTTTTTGGCCAAAATGCAAAACGCTATGTGTGGCGGAAAACTAACACTGCACATCACTCTGAACACACCATCACCACTGTCGAATATGGTGGTGGCAGCATCATGCTCTGGGGTGCTTCTCTTCAGCATGGACAGGGAAGCTGGTCAGAATTCCAATAAAATGTATTCATGTTTGTGGCTTGTTTGCAATACAGATGCCTTGTAGAGAATCTGGTTTTATTAGGGACTGGTTATAAAAATTACTACAGATACCAATATTTAAAAAGCTGAATAATCAGATTGCTTTAAAACTTTGTGCATTAATGTTATATCATTCAATATTCTACTTTTTTTTAAACACAGTATACTATGAGTGCACCTTTTCAAATCTCTTTTGCTCTTTTTCTCTATTCCCACTCAACCTTTCATGCTCTCTCTCACACACCCCCAGATTTCAAGCCTTACATGCCCTTTGTCATTAGTGAGAAATGTGACAAGCCACATCTCTGTCTTAATAACTTTGAGAGAGAAAAGAGAGACCAGATTACTGCTGTTGATTATTATACAACTATATCATGATCCCAATAATATTCCAGATCATTAACTAGATATTATTGGATTGTAGCATTGTTTTTTTTTTATTGCATCATACCCATGTAAAGACTTTAAAAACAATCTCTTAATTGAATAAAAAAACTAAAATTAAAATCGCACCAAAAACAATCCAGATTGCAGGGATCTTTTTTCTCGGATCTCTGTGTGTCAGGGTTTCCTGTAGATCTTCGCTCGAAAAACAGCGTGCATTAAATGTAACACCGTCTGGGAAAGAAGTGAGGGTGTAAGATTGCTTTAGTGCAGCTCTAAAGGGATTCTGGAAACTTGATGATTGAGAAGAGAGAACGGGCTTTTATTCCCTTGTCGCAGCCGAGACTCTGAGGATGAGGACACGTCAGCCATGATCCCAAAAACAACTCATCATCCCTACATGTGCGGGAATGAGACCTAGAGAAAGGAACTTTGTTGCATGAAAGATGATTACAGGGAGAGTTACTGTATCTGAAGCTACAGGAGCTCACTTTAATAAATCTGCCTCATGAAATAGATCACTGATTAATTTTACATACAGTACTGTGCAAAGATTCTCGATTTTATTTTCATATTAAATTAAATGTAGTTTATATAAAAGAAATAAGAACAAATGATTTCCTGTGACAGGCTGAAAAGTGTTTCAAGATGCAATTTATAAATTGGTTGTTTATTTAACCACGTCAGCAGCAGCCTTATTTCCCCTCTCGTCTGTTCCAACCACTCAGCATTCAGCTTAACCGGTATATTAATTACTGGAATGATTAGTAATGCTGCATTCTGATCTGTAAGTAGTTCCTGAGAAGTAGACTGCACAGTAAGGACTACTCCGGCACAGACTACAGCAATCTGAAATCTACTACTGTTCCTGCGATATCCCGTATGTGAAGCCCTGGATGTTTTTTTTTTTTTTTTCTACCTTAATTTATGCCGATCTGAATTTTATTACCTGAATTTGTGAAAAATAATGAAGGCGGGATTTTTAACACTTTACTTGAATTACATTTCCTTACAAGAAAAAAAAAACATTCTTCTGAAACTGCTCAGGGACTGGAATGAAAATGAGAAGAAAAGTCCTGGAGAAGGATTCCTCAAGACAACATTAAAAATACTAGAAGATCTGTCTCTTCGGAAAGTCAATATGTAGAAATAAATGGGGCTCAAGACTTTTGCACAGTACTATATTTATTTATTAGACATAACACGAGTTAAAAAAAATCAGTAAGCATTATAATACTTTTTTAGGTTAGAAGTAATCAGTCCCACAGGCCACATTCATGGCCATGACTAGGAATCTGCGTCCATAATAATTAGTGACTACCGACTTTTTCACTTGCCTTTCTTTAGAAGTATTGTTCCTATTAATTTCCTGCACAGTGATAAAATAAAACCTAAACCGGTCAGGAGTGGTTTAATCATTAAGGCATTGGACTACTGGTTGGAAGATCCCAGATTCAAACCCCACAACCACCAAGTTCTCCCTGTTGGACCCTTGAGCAAGGCCCTTAATCCTCAACTGCTCAGTTGTATAATGAGATAAAAATTGAAGTCGCTCTGGATAAGGGCATCTGCCAAATGCCTAGATGTAAATAATATAGTGTCCAACCAGTAGAACCAGCCGAACAACGTATGAGAGCAAAAGGACAAAAAAGTCACCTTTTCAGAAGGATCGAATAATTGAGCTGCATGAAGCAAAGAAAGTAACTAATACGATTTGAAATGACTGTAACTGAGTTAAGAATTCTTGAATACGTTATCAAAACCTGTACGTATAGGGCTGAACTGTCAACTTTTGTCAGCAACGTTATTTGGCAATAAAATGAAGTCAGCTGACAACCTGAATGTACCGAATGACCAGGTTATCACATCTATGCGGTGTTTCTTCCCTGTGTAGTTCTGTAAGTGTGAGGAACCACTTTCACCACATTGTCTGCTGTAATCAAAGTTAAAGGTGACTGAATTGTTTCTTCTTCCTAGGCAAGTGTATAAGGGCTGTAAAGGTGCAAAATAAATACAGTGCACAAAACAAGACAGATTGCCCAAGAATAATTCATGCAAATTTATGCGATATGTGCAAAAAATCACATGATCGCCATTTTTCAAGCCGCCGTTCTGTGTGATTTCTAATTAAAAAGGGTTTGGTGCTTTACTTTACATATCGCCTTTGTTGAAACTGTTTGCTTGCGTCTCTCTTTTTTTTTTTTTTTTTTTCTTTACTCTGTGCCAGCCATGTCTATTTATTAAATAATAAAAAGACCTATAGTCATGTGACTAGATATGCAATCTTCCTGAAAGTTTGCATATTAAAAAGACTTTTTTATTTGTATTTTTTTTTTATATTTTTCCATGTTACACAACATGTTTTAATTAAATACATATTTCAATAGTGTTAAACCATTCAGTCATGTAATAACGTATTGTTATTCTTCGAGGTACAGTGAAAAAGTATTTGCCCCATCCTAATTTTTTTTTTTTATTTTTTGCATATTTGTCTCACTTAAATAATTGAAATCATTAAGGAAACTTTAATATTACACAAAAATAAGCAAAGAAAATACAAATTAAAAAAGTAATGTAAAAAAAGTAATCAATGCTAAATCATGAATAAACTAGGAATTTTGGAAACCTGAATTATATTTCACTTGCCACATCCAGGCCCATTACTTTAATTAAATTAAATTGAATTCAATTACCCATTATCAGGTTACCCATAAATTTCACGCTGCACCAGAAAGTCCTAAAGGAGAATGTCTGGCCATCAGTGTGTGACATCAAGCTCAATCGCACTTCGGTTGTACAGCAGTACAATTATCTGAAACCAGTTAGTTCATCTCCAAGTTTGTTTTGAATAGCTCAAAACTAAAATGAAGGTTTTGGAGTGGCCTAGTCAAAGTCCAGACTTGAATCAAATTGAGACAGACAATCCTAAACAGACTGTCCAAAGTGATAAAAACCCTCCAATGTGGCTGAAATAAAACAATTCTGCAAAGAAGAGTGGGCCAAAATTCCTCTACAGCGATGTGAAAGACTCCTTGCCAGTTATCCCAAAAGCTTGACTGCACCTGTGGGACGACCAGTTAATAAATTAAATCATCATTTAAAAACAGCATTTTGTATTTACCTGCCTTACCTTCGCGATACTCTAAACTTTTTTGATGATCTAAATAATTTATGTGTCACAAATATGCTAAAAATCAGGATGGTGCGAATACTTTTTCACGGCATTGCATAATACAAGTTGAATACATACTGTCTCTTTAAATAAAGCAACGTCCTGTCAGTGGCCTGGCTCTAAGTGTCCTGGATATCCAGCTCCAGTGGCTCAGGTTGGTTTTTTTTTTTGTTCCCCAGCTGATTTCACACAATCAAATAAAATATAAATCACAAGCTTCAGGTTTCTTTTACTCGGGTAAATCGTGATCTTGCATCAACTGTGCTCCATCTCCAGCTAATAGGAAAAAAATAACCTCTGTATAGTATATAAAAATATGTTATTCACAATACGAGGAAACAATGAAAAGTTTATTAACGAGTCTCTGTTCACTAAAAGTTTTTTTTTTTTTTGTATTTTATTATTGTCTTAGCATCATCAGTTTTTAAGCTTGCAAACATAATGCTATGAAATGTAGTTTCACGCAGACGTCTCATAAGCCTTCTGGCACACTTTCTATAAAAAAAAAAAAAAAGGTACACACCCAGTTTATATCTGTTTACTACACATTATCTGTTAGTTCAGAATAATGTATTCATCTTATGTTGCATCTCTGTTTTGTAGTAAGTGTGTGTGTGTGTGTGTGTGTGTGTGTGTGTGTGTGTGTGTGTGTGTGTGTGTGTGTGTGTGTGTGTATGTGTGTGTGTGTGTGTGTGTTTAGGTGCAGTCGGAGTTCCACTCCCGGGTGTTGAAGTGCGAATCGTCATGACAAACACAAGCAACACCACCATCGCCGAGGGCAACAGCAAGCACACACGGGTACTTCATTAAATCCTTTTCCCATCATGCAATTCACAATCTATACACACACACACACACACACACACACACACACTTCACTGGTATGACTCTGTGTGTGTGTGTGTGCGAGCACAGGTAAAACCTGGACTGGAGGGGCGGGAGGGGGAGCTCCAGGTTCGAGGCTCATCTGTTTTTCAGGAATATTGGAATAAACCACAGGAGACCAGGGATGGCTTTACAGAAGATGGCTGGTTCAAAACTGGTACCTGCTCTACACACACACACACACACACACACACACACAGAGATCATGTGATCAGTCTGCTGACATGTAAATGTGTTCACAATTGTAGACAGATTCAGAATTATTGGCACCCCCTCTGGGTTTTTTTTTTTTTTTTTTTTTGCTTATTTTTTTTTTCTCATCTCATTTTCAACCAGTTTTGTACATGACATTCCTATATTTGGAGATTGGAGTTAGAATTAGCTTTACACAAACTACATAACATACATATCCAAAACATAAAAAAATATATATATATTTACAGGAATTTCCTGGAAGACTTCTTTTAATGATTTATGTCAAATTTTCTATTCATTAAAATATATAAAATAGCATTACATGTTTAAGCTGGAGTCAGGGTTACAGAAACTGGAATATGTATATGTATATATATGTATAAGTCTTAAGCTTATAATTTAAACAGATAACCATGCAAGTAATTTTGGGCAACCGTTGGTTTTGTTTGTGGAAGACTTTTGATTGAGATTCAGATTTTTCTTTCAAATAGCCAAACTTTTTTTTTTTATTATTGAGGAATAGTTCTTCAGGCTTGGCTCTTATTTTCAGTCTAGTCCCTGTACCTAAGCAGTTTCAGTGGGATGTTTTTTGTTTGTTAAGCCACACAGTTACCTTTGAATCATTCAAGCATAAAACATAATCTAACTTGAGGCATGAGCCAGTGAGAAACAGGTGCAGATGATGGCGGATGATCAGTACACTGGCGCTGGATACTGATTGGTTGGAACAGACGAGGGGAAATGAGGCTGCTGCTGAGGCTGTTAAATAAACTACCAATTTTTAAATTGCATCTTTAAACACTGTTGCAATTTCTTTAATTTATTTGAATATGAATAAATGAGGGGGCGGGACTCAAAGTACTGTATATTATGTATATGCTCAGGGGCTCGGGCTAGGTTTGGGGTTATGGGATGTAGAGTACAGTGTATATATAGCTTCAAAACGTGGGAATCAAGTAGGTAAGAATAGGAAGAGATTAAGAAGTCAATAGATAGTTACTGATTTGATTTTTAGCTGTTTTTGTTCGATATGTTAGACCTATAGATTTGTACAAATGAGAGCATGTACATTTTTCAAACTCAAGCCTCTAGCAGAAACAAATACAAAGATAGTTAAAATGTTTTTTTTTTTCCTGCTACACCATTTTTGCTTGTATTACACTCATGATTTATGCTTTACTGCACCAAATGCAACCATGTCCTCATCTCATCATTTTAAGCTAAAGTATTTTCCTTTGTCTTCTTCACCATTTTATACCGTCAGTGTGAGCGGCTGCATTGTGCTCATGAATCGTTTTTACAGTCCAGTCTTTCAAAGCCTTTGTTATGGCCCCAATTGTAATTAACGGTAAATTAAAATGCCTAAGTATTTTTTTTTATATCTATTACCGCATTTATGTAGGTCAACAACCATCTGTCTGTTGTGATGAAAGCTCTTTGTGTTGTGTTTTTCTGTTTAATGATGAGCTGACAGAGATTTATACATGTGGGTAATATTTGAACAAAGGCACAAGTTACATTCTGGAGAGATGTAAAAAAAGAGAGAAAAAAAGAAAACTTCTGGCAATTACTACTTGTATGTGTGTGTATATATATATATATATATATATATATATATATATATATATATATATATATATTTGGTGTTATGAAAGGGAAGTAATCTCCTCACTGTCTGGGTGGAAAAGTTGCAATTCGTGTGCAACGTCTAGCGTATACAGTATAACCATGTCTAGCTGTTATTTTTGAATAGTGCCAATAATTTTGCATTCGACTGTAATATGATATCGAGGCATAAGAGAGAGAGCGAGAGAGAAGCAGTGAAGAGGTGTGTGTGTGTGTGTGTGTGTGTGTGTGTGTGTGTGTGTGTGTGTGTGTGTGTGTGTGTGTGTAATTGGCTGAGGGGCTGTGAGGACAGAGCCGCAGTGTGTATGCGCTGCTGTCACACTCCATTACACGCAGCCACGCTGTAATGAGTCACAGTGCAATCAGTTCCCTCCAGACCGTGTGTGTGTGTGTGTGTGTGTGTGTGTGCACACATACAGTACTAGTTCCATCCTCCAGTCAAAACTCAGGCTTGTATGTCTTAAAACCATGAGGAAAGTGAACAGTGAGGCTCTGGTGACTCCATGCTCTGTGTGCTCCGACTCTATACGGGTCAGACTCAAAGTGTTTAATGGTGCAAAATGTTCCATCTTTCAGCGCTCGTTTCTGTCAGCTGCTGATTACAGGCTCAGAGTGATGATTAAGTCTATTAAGAGAAATAACGAATATTACAGGCTGTCTTCATGTGTATTACTTGGATACGGTGGGCTCCAGTTATCGGCGTCTGCTTTCGATAACTGGTCTCATTTCATCAGTCATCAAAAACGGAAGTCAGACTTCAGCAAATATTTTTTCAAACCCAGTTCTTCAGTAGGCTAATATAGGGGGAGTAAAATAGGTAGTGTTATTGGAACACAATGAAGGAACACGCTTATGTATAGTCAATATAAAGTGTTAAGATGGGATATTATTTAATTTATTTTAGCAAAGGCTTTTACTACCAGCCAAGGAAGATGGGAAAGAAGTTACCTTTGAGCCATGTGAGGCCAGCTGACGCTTAGAACTGCTAAAAGAGCAGCATAACAGACTCGGAGGACAGCGATTTCCGCTCCTTCTGTTTGCTTGAGCTCACAGACACCCCTGATTGGCTAGAGCCGCGATTGATTTGAGAGCGATCGAGTGCCGTCCATTCCTCCTCTCTCAAAGAACTCGACCAATCAGCTGTCTCTAAGCTCAAAGCTGCAGGAAGCGACAGCATAGCCCGGGATTTGAACTCACGACCTCTGGATGGTGCGATCGCTGCACCACTCAGGGTACCACGCTGAAGGTTTGTTTAAACGCAAAAAAATGTTTGATCTTGAAAGACGCACTGATTTCAGCTCAAGCCTCGGATCCTAACAGCTTAGCACAGTGACTTTGTTTTTCTCCTGTCCGAGTCTGAACAAATCTCACACCAATGCTTGCATGATGACTCTATACCCCTGCTGCTGGGTCTTGTTTGTCTCTTGAACATCACATGACTAACAAGTTTGTTTTCATAGACGCACACGATTTGATATCGTCTCTCTAATCCGCACCGAAGCGAATGCCATCTGCCAGTCCCAGGAGACCAAATATGGCCTTTTAATCTTTTAACCGTGGTGTGACCTATCAGAACAAAACAAAGCGTCTTATTCCGGAAACTCTGAGAGTGTTTTATTGTCTCAGGATGAAACATTTAGTCAAAAGAGTCGCCAACTCTCACCTCGAGCCGTGCAGGGTTGAGTACAGTGTGATACCCGACACTGTATTAGTGCTTTCACACCTGTATATTAGAATCCGAGCGATATCGGTACATTCGGTTCATTTAATCTTTGCTTTGGTTTCATTTATCACATCATTAGACAAACCAATTATAGACTGGAAAACGCGCAAACTCCAGTTTATTACACAGAAATATGATGAGTGTAATAAGGTAAACAAAAACAAACCTGTTGCCAAGTACACACAGAATTCATGAACAGCGCTCTAAAATGGATAACACTGATTCAGGACTGATCTGAGTCCGAGAATATTGTATACACTGGTGCCTCGGCATGACTGTTAATAATAATGTAAATGCAGAAAATTCGTTCCAGCCACCCAAAAATATTACTAATATTAGAAACTTCACTTTAATCATATTTTTGCATATAAGACTAAGGAAAACATTTATGAAATAAATCAAATGAAATGAAATCTAAATCCCATTCCTTTTGAAATCCCATTGTTTGATGTCTTAACAAAATTTTTTACAAATGCAACATTAAAAAAAAAAAAAGGTTTTATTGGAAGTACGAAGATGCTGAAAATGCTCTACATTCCGAGGAAAAATTCTTGCAAAATGTTAGTTCTTACATTTACATTTGCATTTAGGCATTTAGCAGTTGCTCTTATCCAGAGCGACTTACAAAAAGTGCTTTGAAGTTTTCATCACTAGATACTTAAACTTGGTTACTAGGTTATTATCGAATCGCCATCAGTCAAACACAGTTGGGAAGGTTGAGTCGTCCCGAGTCGTTGTTTAAAGATTGTCAAAGACTCCGCTGTACGGACATCTGGAGGACGATCGTTCCACTACCTAGGTGCCAGAACAGAAAAGAGTCTGGATGAATGTCTTCCTCGATCCCTGCGAGATGGTGGAACGAGGCGAGCAGTTCTTAAGGCCTACCGACGCCTCGTACCTACAGTACGCCGAGGTTCCACTATACAGTACATGAAACACTGTTCCATCTAAAGCCGGACACAATGTAAATAGTATTACTGAGCCACACAAGTCTTATTTACAGTACTTGTTGCCAACATTAGCCTAGTATCTGTAAGGAAGAAGCATATTTCAGACACCAGCCGTTGTGAACCGTGTATGTTTTTGCCCTGAATCATTAGTCGATTCTCGGTCTTAACCTGTGAAAAGCAAAGGAATTTCTTTCCCTCACCCCATTAGGTAGTAATGCTCTAATAACAGTTTGTCTCAAAGGGTTAATTGGCTAGATTGCACTGAATATCTGTAGGTACTTTAAATCTCACCAAGCCACCGTGAGACCCCCCCCCCCCCAGTCATTTCCCTTCACCTGTCACCTGTCTCTGCAGTCAGAAATCTAACACCCTCCTCTGCAAATCTCTTCCCATTCTCCCCCTTTCTTATTTCTGCCTTTCACCCTGGTGTGTGTGCACGCGTGTGTGCATATGCACAGTTAATCATATGATAATCAGAATTGTGGAGCAAAACACTTTATATATATTATTATTATTATTTTAAATGTAATACTGTTTTCCATATCCATATACAATGTAAATATATATATATATATATATATATATATATATATATATATATATACAGTGTGTGTGTGTATATATATATATATATATATATATATATATATATATATATATATATATATATATATGAATATGAGAGTGCGAGAAATAAGTATTTAAGGAAACAAGGAGAAGGTGCTCCTAACAGCAATGTGGTATGTGTATAAAACCTGTCCACAAAATCTCTATCTTCCATTCAAACCTTACCACCATCGGCTAGACCAAAGAGCTGTCAAAGCAAGTCAGGAAGAAGATTTTAGACCTGCACAAGCCTGGAATAGGCTACAAGACCATCAGCTAGATGCTTGGTGAGAAGGAGACAACTGCAGGAGCGATTATTTACAAATGGAAGAAATTGGAATTGGGATAAACTGCTGTGGTCAGATGAGACCAAAATTGAATTCTTTGTCATCAACTCGCCTTGCTGTTTTCGGCGGAAGAAAAATGCTGACTATGACACTAAGAGCACCACAATCCCTACACAGAAGTGGAAACATTATGCTTTGGGGCTGTTTCTCATTTCTCAAAGTTACAGATTGACTTTGCCTCACTGAGGGGCCAATGGATGAGGCCATGTGTTGTAAAATTTTGGATGAGAACCTCCTGAAGATGGGTTGTGGATGGGTCTTCCAGCATGAAAATGACCCCAAACATACTGCCAAGGAGTGGCTCAAGAATAAGCACATTAAGGTCATGGAGTGGTCTTTCAGACCTTAATCCAATAGAAGATTCACAGAGAGAATCTTCTGTAACTTCGAGTTGCCAAACAACAGGCAAGAAACCTTAAAGATTTAGAGAAAATCTGTAAAGAATAGTGGATCAAAATGCATCCCAAGATGTGTGCAAATCTGGTAAACAACTACAAGAAACGTCTTCCCACTGTGCTTTCCAGCGAGGGTTTCTCTACCTGCTTTTTCTGGATTCTTGGTTGATATTCTGTTGATATTTATGTTTTTTGTGATAATCAAGTATGATCTGTCTGACCAACATCTACTGTTTGTTTTTGTTTTTTTTGTGTTTTTTTACATACTGTATAATGTAAAATGTCCATGTCTCATGATGAGAGAGATGTAACGATAAGATGGAACGAGAGATCCAGATAAAAACGAGAGGCAGGGAGAAATGCGATCAATAAGACTTGTGCGTGCAAACCTCTGTCTTTAATCGTGTGTGGGCGACCGCTGGCTCTGACTGGCACCTCGATAGACAATCTGTCACTCTTCTGAGCGCTCACTTTTCGCCGCGCTTGTTCGTTATCATCGATTTTGCGTGTATTCTTTAGTGTCATCCTGCCTCTCACTTTCTCTCAGTATTTTCCCGTCTTTCTCTTCCTGCTTGTCCTTTAGCGCTGATTTTTAGACTCATAGACTGTTGATCTGAATTTTGTATCTGGTGAGTAGTGGCGAATAAACGCGCAAAGCGTCGTGAGGTTGCACGTGGCGAAGGGCTGACCACAAGCCAAGTGGCCTGTCTAATCAGTAACTAGTAATATGTTGCTGTTGTTCAAGTGTACAGGAGGGTGAAAATTAAAAGTTTATGAACGTTCTACAACCCTAAGTGTATGCTTGCAAAGACAAAAATGAATGTTGCTCAGCAGAAGTTTTTTAAAAATGATGATGATTCTTATGGAGTGAAGGTCAGTAGCTGAATTTGGTTCTAAGACCTTTTAAAATAACAAGCAATAGAGCCGGGAAATAATCGTCTATTAATAGTTGAATTGCTTTTGAACTGCAAACGTTCAAGTAGACGATCTGTGGAAAAAATGTAGAGAGTTTTTTTTTTTTTTTTTTATTGCATGTTTATATGTAAAGTGTTCAACTGGACGAATTACTTTTGTGTAATAATAAAAACGAGTCTGACTTGCAAGCTAATGCAAAGTTCCAGAAGTGACGTGAGTGTATTTAGGGACTGGCTAAGCACCTGCTTAAGTCGATTTTCTGAGTGTCGTATAGATTATGTAAATTCCTTGATGTTAGTTCATACCTCTGAGGTTGCCAGATTTGTCTTCAGTAGAAGTATTCGAGACAGGGTTTCTCAACAACCACCAGACTACCACCTTGAAACACAAGTAGTTGGTTTAAAGCTTAAAAATATATACTGTACAGTACATGACAAAACTTGATGATTGATGGAGAAGATTTTTTTCTTTGCGGTGAAATTTAATTATATTTTAAGTTGGAGAGGGAAGATAAGAAATTTAATAAGCATCAGAGTTTAGTCAATGTCAATGCAAGTACATGCTGCATGAAAAGTAAATGTTATTTTTACTTTTATCACTGTAAATATGGTCGGATTTAACATAACGGTGTCCACTATCATTATTATGGAACTTAAAATAGCACTTGCATGCTGCATTTTTTCAGGCACCAACAGTTACTTGTGCACACTTCTTAATAAATCATATTTATGTGCAGAGAAAGTCAAATTGATTAAAAGTATGTTTTTGTTTTTTATTTCGCATTTTCTTTCAAGGATGAACTTGGGCAATCCTTCAGTCTTGGGCAATCTACTTCAGTACATCTTGAGAAATTTGGAAATCCTGAAAAAAGTCGTTTTTTCTTTCATAATTTAATTAGAATATTTCATTTCAAGTTTAAGTGAATTAGTATTCATCCTTTATAAATATTGTGTATCTCTCAGCCCTGTTCAGTATACGCATGGGGAACACTGCTGACTACACAGTTGTCCAGAAGACATCATTGACAATCTTTATATTTTCATTCACAGCATTTGTCATACACCCTTATCCAAATGGACTTACCTGTACAATTTTATTTAAATATCTAAAATATAATGGGGGTTAAGTGCCTTGCTCAGGGCCCCAACAGTGGCAACTTGGTGGTGCTGGGGTTTAAACTATGCACTTTCTGATCAGTAGTACCATGACCACTGAGCACCAAGGCGGGGGAAAACTCCAGAGGGTGCTGTATGGAAACTTGACTGGAAGGGAAAGTTGTGGTATGAAAAGGTGCACAAGCAACATAAGATTTTCAAGCAAAGCAGATTAGGACTTTAGGAGTTTTTTACAAGGAGTGAACTGAGGCTGGAGACACCATATCAAGAGCCACCACACTTCTGTCTTTGGTTCAGAAGTGGCTTGATGCTGCATCTGTCCAGGGCTAAAAAAGAAAGAGAACTGAACCGTTCCACAGTTTTCCAAAGCACTCTTTTCAGAAAAAAACAAAAACAAATGTTGAAGTCCATTTGGAAATAACTAACCCTAACCCAAGGTCTCAGAGTTGGGAGGAAGGGTGGAGATCTACAGTTGAATTCCAATTAGCCTATGGGTCACTAAATGTATGCTGTATTTCTACTGCAAGGAGTTTTAAAATCTGGCGGTTTTGCATACGCCATTATGTGCTATATGACCAATAGAATGTTTTTTCTTGGGGTGAGGGTAACAAAATCAACTGACCCTATTTGGAAAATAGGGTTTTATGTATTGTTTTTATTGACTACTCGGATATACAATATATACAGATAAAAGATACATAAAGCGAAAGATCATAGTAAAGAAAGAGGAAGAGCCCTTTTCCCGGAATGAATAACGCGCCGGGAAACGATAAATAAATAAATATATAAGTAAGAGGAGGGAGAGCACAGAGGAAAAGCATTAGCAATTTTCCAAATGCTGCTCGCGCATACTTATGAATAATGGAGGCATGCTAAAAGTTGGCCGTGCTCGACCAAGCACTGCCTGGGGAGTGCGCATTAGACCGAGGGCTCATAAATAACTGCTGTGGATGAAGAGCGGAGGAGCGAGGAGGGGAAGGGAGGGAAGGATGTTAACTAGCTGCTCCACCACTCCTCTCTCCTCTCTCTCTCACTCTCTCTCACCCGCCTCTGAGTGGAGGTCAGACAGTGGCATTGGGGGAGCGCCCGAGACAGATGGGCTCAGATTATCGACCGTAGTGTGTGTCCTGTTCTTCTGCTCACTCTGGTTTTTAGTAGTAGTAGTAACAATATTGTTCCCATGGGTGAAGCATGGATTTTATGTGACGTGTGCTCGTATGGTGTTGAACAAAAGACCACAAACCACAGATCACAGATAAGAAGATTAACAGCAATAAAGACTACAAAAAAGGTCACATGCTAAGACGTACAATAGCGAAGCAGTGTCCGTCTCAGTATATCTTTACTCAGTATATCATCTCATTACGCAAGTCATAGTTTAAGGGTGAACGTACTTGTATGTATCTCAGGTAAGAGAAATAACTTGATGAGTGGAAAGTTGCAGGTGAAGTCAAGCAACAATCAACTGACTGAAATGCTTCAAGTAAGATCAGCCTTTCTGTCGAGCCCTGTCTCAGCATGTCATCCTACTACAATAATTCAATCATCACTCATCAAAAGGAAGAAAAAAAATAAAAAATCTGGACCGAATTGAAATTTACAAAAGCAATGTTAGAGCTAAGATTAAATTGAGAGC
Organism: Channallabes apus; assembly: GCA_030522415.1. Taxonomy (NCBI): domain Eukaryota; kingdom Metazoa; phylum Chordata; class Actinopteri; order Siluriformes; family Clariidae; genus Channallabes; species Channallabes apus. The sequence goes on from CM060106.1 coordinate 25,963,076, forward strand.
AGATAACCGTACTTTAATTCCTAGTTAAATTACACCGTAGCTTTAGTGTTTATGTCGGCGAGTGCCACTCTTTGCATGTCTTGCTGTGTGGAATTGCCTCTAATTAAATATAATAAACGAGTTTAAACAGTCATTTACTTCAACTTACATTCAGGTTGTAACAGCCACCAGGAGGCTCAATGTATTCAGACGAAGGAAGAAAAAAAAACCCCTCAAATTGAATTCCTCTCTAAAAGAACATCTATCATCAGGAAGGTTCTCCTGCACTGCTTGTCACTGCTTGAGTTTTTATTCATCTCCAACCTTTCAACTACTGTATTTCATGGTCTTTGCTTCATGTTTAAACCCTAATTTGGCACTGTATATTTGGTGGAGTAGTACATTTTAAAACAAAGTTAAAGTTAAAATCTACGTTTCGTTACTTATTCACTTATCCCAGTATTTCACTCCTGCTTGGATAACATCACATGAGGAAGTTTTCTCAATACACCGGACTCCCTGTCACGTCTGAAACGCTGGCCTCCCAAACATGTGCATATGTTAAGGTCAGGACTGTACAGGAAAAGTGGCAATAACTCCCAACCGAGTTTCTGTGATGTCCAAGTGGTGTTTATGAATGATGTGGGTGCAGTTCCCACAGAACTGGTGACGAGTGATCTGTCGATTATCAAGCGTCAGGCGATCCACTGCTGAATGTTCACAAGCAGGACTGGAGTGGGCTTCGGGGTCATCCTGGCCTGGACGGTCATTCACAGACGTGCAGCCTTCTTTAAAACATTTGCACCATTTTAAATGCTTTACTGTAGCTAACAGAGTCTCATCACCTTGATGCTTGAAGTCTTCTGTAGATGTCAGTTGATTTTTAGGCTTTCGTTCACTAGAAATAAAAAAAATAATAAATCTTGTACAATACGCTTCTTTAGTTCCGTAGCAGGAGGAGAGTTATTCATTTCAACATGACTCCTGAATTTTGCTTTAGCTCTGGCATTTATCTCACACCCATTGTTCTCAGGATAGGCTCTATGACCAGAACCTTGGTGAAGTGGAAATTCAAGATGAATGAATTTAACAGGCATTAAGCTTGACTTACATGTAAGCTGCATTATCCTTGTACAAAGAAATATAATTCTTCAGAAAATCTATGCTACAAACTTTTTTTTTTTCCCTTAAGATCGTAAGGAACCCTATACAAATTTCTATTCACACCATTCTTTCTATCTGGCCATTTAATCTTCCCACCTCTACCCCCTCCTGCGCATTACACCCCCCATGGGGCACCTTTAATCAAGGCAACATCTCCATTTACCCTCTTCTCTCGGGTGGATGCTACTCCACCTTTCCAGTCCACGACACTGCCATCTGCTCATCTACAAATTGACACATGGCACCAGGTTTGGACCCGGAAAACTCTGAAGCTATGATGAGTTCAGCTGAGAAGCCAGGTACAGTAGCAATGATGGCAGATTTATCCGGTTTATCCAGGCCATAATAAAAGTGTGTTTGGATAGGCTTGAGGCATAATTAAGTGTAGAGAGCGGAGGAAGCATGTCAGGATGTACTTGTTTTAGTGCTTCGAATCGAATCAAACTTTACAGATGTTTTTTTGCCTGTTTTTACAGAAAGTTACAACTTCAGCTCTTGCCAGAATACTTGATAAGCGAGCTGCTTTGACCATTCTTTATATACACAGCAGATCTGACAATAGCTCTGGTTGCAAGTCAGATCATTTTTCATATTTACGACTTACTTTTTTTAATCAATAACTATGATGCATCATACAGAATTAAATGCAGTGCTATAACTCGGTCGTAAACTTCGTTGAGAAAAATCCTGCAAAATCCTAAAATCTCTCCTGGATTCACGCCTGTCACTATGGAACTGAGATTTATGGGAGATACAGTAAAGATTTCTGGAGATGAAGATCTTAATGTTTCCCAGCAAGCACCATGCTCCAATCTCAGCTACCCCTGTTATAAACATAAAGCAGTTACTCTACATTGCATTAGACGAATCAGAGCTCTTTCACGTAGTGTATTATTTGCTAAAAATAAAAATAAACAGAAGCAACAGTTATTCGAGATAAATATGATCAATGCTGCGATTTTCAGTCGGTGCACGTCACGTATCCATCCTCATTAGCTCCTCTAGTGAGTCGCCCACTTCTGAACGCTGACATTAATATTCATGTTTTGTATGGACGTGCTTCACGCGCTTTACTGCTTCTTCAGAGGGATCAATCAGCAGCATCTTCATTCATCTAGACACGATAAGCTCATTTTAATCTCTGCTCATGTTTCATGTGTGTATTATTACTGATGTGATGTTGGGTTTAAACTGTCACATCAATCAGAACTTCTTTCATCATATTGCATTGTTCTCTAGTCTGGTCTCTTAATAGTCTAGACTGACACATCCTGCATGTTAAACCACACCTTTTCCACTGCTCCATTTTAGTGGAACTTTACTTTGATTAAGCACAGAGCTAGATTATTTTACAATCCGACACATAACTGTTCATAACAGCACTTTTACTCAACATTTAGATTTCACTTATGGTGCAGGTTAAACTTCAGGCAGATATCTAAGTACAGACGACATCAGAGGTGGTGTTGATATTCATGTTGCACAACAGCATGACCAAAAGTGTGATATCGCTTTTATAGAACAGTTCTACAAGCGACATTTAATATCAACAGATTATGATTTGTTTATTTAACCAGTTATTTCGCCCCACCAACACATATCCTTTAGTAGTGATCGTTAGTTAGTGTGAAAGTAGTTCTAGTACTTCTTACCGGTACTATGTAGCCTAAAGTTGTAGACAGAGCTGATTTACAGTCCTGAGATTTGCTTTACATTTCCACATACAGTATTGAACTTTAGAATATCAGTTAACCTCTGGATTCCGGGATCCGGATTCCAAATTGCGCGAAAAGGGAAGCTAGCGTGCTAAAGCAATCCCTTGTTCAAAACACCCAGAACAAAGTAGTGCCCTTGATCAGGGGTTAACGATTATTAGAACATCTGTAAGCTGAGAGATACATACAGTTAAACTTCCCAATGGTGTTATGCTCGATATCAGCTCTTATGGAATGACCCTCGTCCAATCAAATTGCTTGGTAAGAACTAACTCTTGCATAGTAACATTCATAAATAAATAGCACTATAATGTACAGTATATAGCGTTTGATATTTGGGACAATATCGTAGTGTGTGTATGTTGGAGAGATGTTTAGAATCGCATACAGTATACTGTACAGGAATATAAGGAAAAGACATATGGGTTAGAACATACGACTTAAAGATAGACAGAAGTTTTTACATGGCCTGTGTAGTTACACTGGCATATGTTTTGGGACAAATCCATAGTAGACACAGTGTGTGTGTGCAGAATTTTACTTGAATTACAGACTCTGTTGATGGTGTTAGTATGCTACGTAGTGCACTTGAGTCTTGAGCGTGGTTCGGTGCTCATCCATGTGACACTGATGATGGTCAGTCTTTTAAGGTGGAGTTTATATGGATTATTCAGTGATGATGGTGTGTATTTCTGGAGACATCAATACCCAGAAGGAATTCTAGAAGAGGTTCTCTGTATGTGGTCTTACAGAGGATACGCATACAGTACGCACCGTCTCTCCAGTGGGATTGTAACACCTAGAAGAACAGCATAGCAGCTTGTCAGAGCGATGTGTGTGTGCACTGATGTGTAAGAGTGCTGGACGTAGAACATGGCCTCTGTCACACTGCCCTTTTCCAGAGCTGTCAACTCGCCCACTTCCTGAGCTCGCAGCAAAATGCCCTGTTTTTGTTTGTATGCATGTCAGTGTTCAATACCCTGAGCATTCAAGATGTCGGAGTTTTTGATGTACACGTGAACCAGAAGGCAATTGTGTTATTTTATATCTCTTCAGTGTTCAGTACGCTTTAATGTTTCATCTAGTTTAGTGCTCTTCACAGGTGAGTATTCTGGACACTTCACTGCCGTGACCTGTGACATTTCGTATTCCTTACACTTCACTGTTATAGACATATTATTTTGTACACTTTAGTATTCCGTGCAGTTTTTCCATTTTATATGGTTCTGTACATTCTGTACAACTTTATTATTACATAAAAGTTAGTATTCACTGTTCTGTACACTTCAGCGTTCCATGCACTTAAAGTTTTCCTGTTCTGTACACTTCGGTAACATATGCACTTTAGTATTCTTTACATTTTAGTATCCTGTACACTTTAGTATTCTGTTCACATCACTCTTATTTTGCACCGTGTGTGGTCACTGTGGACGGTTCCACTCAGTGACCATGACGATGACCTTGGATGGACTGATGCAGGCAGATTTTTTTGTGATACCATGTGACCAAAGTTGCTAAACGGTTTAGAACTTAAATTCCCTTGAACGGTTTTGGACCCGAGTCTCCAACAACTTTTCCTCTTATATTTAACTTTTAGTAATAGCACATAAATTACGGATTTATGGTCATGCTATCCGTTATCATTCAAACGAGGATGGCTTATATGCCTTTGACAATGATATACAATGTAAAGCATACCAATCCACTTGATTAAATTTGTCCCCTTTCCCCACACACACACACACACACACACACACACACACACACACACACACACACACACACACACACACACACACACACACACACACACATCTTCTGGCCAAAAACCATAATCGTGACTAAGGAAATGATTCTCACACGTATAACACGGTCGTCTCTGCGCCTTTAAATCACGAGGAGAATCCAGACCACATTTTGTCTCGGAGCTGTTTTCCACTGTATTGGACTGTGTTGTTGAGGATTTTCCGGAAATTAGGATTATTCACCATCAGGACAGCTTTACAGGACAGACATTTTCTATCATTGCGCTCCTGGACGGATTCATTGAAACCGGTGAAGCTGACCAGCGCATGCGCAAAAATAATTTATTTTCCATAATTCTGTAAAGCTGCTGACCGTGGTTAAATAGTGCGATACAAATCAAATTTAATTGACTTGAACTTCACTGTTCTGTACACTGTGGTACAGTGGAAACCTCTGCATATGAATTTAAGGCGAAATCTTGAATTGCGAAATTGCTCTTTATTATTTTCCCATTGGAAATAATAGATACAGTACTGTAAATGCAGATAATCTATTCCAGCCACCCAAAAATATTACAGATATTACCCATTTCCAACACTATAATTATATTTTTTTCATATTAAAAACAATAGTAAAATATGAAACAAGTTAAACTTCACTTAAACCTCACTTAACCCTAATTTATGATTCCTCTCGGCCGCTTTAATATTACATAAAATTGTGTATTCACTTTTCTGTACACGTCACTGTTCTGTACACTTTAGTATTCCCTACATTTTACCGCTCTTCCTGCACTGGCAGGAGTTTGTCTTCCGACTCTAATAGGCGTCTGATGGCGTTGCCGAAGGCTCGCAGTCTCCCGTGATTGCAGATTAACATCAGGCTCCGACTCCGATTGTTTTCGAATGACCAATACGTTAAGCTAAAGGAATTCTGATGGATGATGGAAAAGAGATCTGTCTGCCAGGAATACCTTTTAGACTCTGTCATATTGCAGAAAAACATTGCGATGGAATTACAGTTTCATGGCTTTGCATATACACACATGGACGAATGTGTTGGTTCATAAGTGTCTAGTAAACTGACGGAGAGCAATAGAATAATTCAAAACAAATATGTCTACATTTGGTAATATTTACTTCTAAGATTCTCCTAATTCTATTAGTTAGGGACATTTAAGGTTACTACACATTTAATGTGCTTGGTGATTTTGATCTGTATATTATGTACAATGTACTATATGGCACAAAAAGTGTGATTTAAGACGTACAGTTGAACTTTCAGTTTGTTGTGTTCCTTGGCTGACATCTTTCCTTTAAACACGTCAGACAGGAGGGAGGGGGGTGGGTGGGGGGGAACAGGCCCGTCTGTGCAGTAAGGCTTCTTATCATTTTAATTAGGAAAGTTGTCGGAGCGTATCGCCTTCCACCATGACAACAGCAGAGACAGAGAGACGCACAACCACCGCCAGCCTGTAACACAACTCCAATCAACCTCCTCTCCACTAAGCAGAGCCGAGTCTCCGTCTCACCTCCTGCTCTCCAGCGTGTTGCCATGTTTCTGTTCATACCTGTGTTTCTAACACACACACACACACACACACACACACACACACACACACACACACATACACAGAGTGTCAGAATGTCGAAAAAGATCCATGACCTGCAGGTTTAAAACTTGGCATGACCTTTGCTTCCTTCACAGAGGGAACATTACGGATCTCTTAATAGGCTGGAAAGGCTGATAAATGCACGGGCACACTTCACACACACGCACACGGACGCACATGGACGCACACATTTAGGTGGCTTATCTTCCTCCATGTAAAACAGGCTCTCATTCCCCCCATTTCATTTCCATCAGAAGGGAATTATGCGAGTGTGACTGAATGATGCCATGCTTCGTTTGGGTGGGGTATTTCAACAAGGAGGGGGTGGGTCATTACTACTGCACACTCTCCTGTAACCCATTCCCTTGCTTGTTTTATTTCATCCCCTCTCTCTCTCTCTCTCTCTCTCTCTCTCTATACTGTAGCGCTCTGTATTTGTCTTGCGAATCTCCGTACCTCTTGTTTCCTCCCGCACTTTGCTCAATTCCTCCAGTTCATCTCTTGTCCTCTCCCTTCTTTCTTCATCCGATCTCTTTTGTCTTCCTCTTCTTCGTTCTTCTGCCATCCTCTGTCTTCTATCTATTCTGCTCCCTCTATTCTCTTTCATTCTCCTATTCCTCTGTCTCTCTTATTTCTTTTGCTGTCGTCTCTCTCCTTCTCTCTCTCTCTCGCTCTCTCTTTTGCTTGATCTCTATTTTTCCTCACACACACACACACACACACACAATCATCCACCCGACCCACCCCACCCCACCCCACCCTTGCAAGCCTATCAGAGAGGAGCAGCGGTGTGTGAAGAAATTCCCAATATCTAAATTTACACACTGTATCAATCTTGTTTAATAGACTGGAAAGCTTATTGCTGCGCACGGAGCGGCGAGAGGGCCGGCCGTGATAAATTGCGTCGGCGCGGCGGCAGCCGCCCGTGATGTATAATGAAATATTTATGATTTATCCCGGCTAATAAACTGAAATGAAGAGCATGATGTATGGGAACAGATGGGCCCTCTATTGACGGCCGGGCTTCTCAGAGTAGAGGAAGAGAGCGCTGGGGGAGGGAGGGAGGAAGGAGAAAGGGACAGTTTATCGAATATGAGCCAGAGGAGGGTGTTATTTATTTATTTATTTTTTTTTTTTTTTTTGTGGAGGAGAATAAAAAAAAAAAAGAGCATGAGAAATACAAATGTGGTGCAGGGGAAAGGACGTAAAGAAAAGGTGAAGGGAGAAGACATTGGGAAGATGGATGGAGTAGGAGGGGCTGAAGCGATCATGCTGTACAGACACGGGTCATTCAGAGTGATGGATGCACTAGAGCCGTTTCTGAAATGCCTTTACAGTGTTGGTACAGTATTTCAGCCGTCACTGACACGTCTTGTGTCTTTTCCTTTGTGGACGGAAAGCCAAACCTAAGCAGGAAATACATATTTGAGTGCATGTGCTCAAAGAGTTTGTGTTTCTGTTTTGTTCACCTGAGCTGTCTGAGACCCACCGGGACAAATTTCACTTTCCAGATTAGGGGCACTAGCGGAAAACTGAATCGAATCTGACTGTCAGTGCGATTGAACAGCAGGGACTTGGACGTTCCAGTTTAGCAAAGATAAATCATAGGTGGTTCAAAATGGCAGCACTCTTATGCAGTGATTAGTGTTTGTGGAAAAACACAAAACAAGTTTCAAAGTTTCTTTTCCTCAAAACTCTTGATTTATCCACAGAATCAGATGAGACTTGATTAGATGTCTTAAAGAAATTGGTTATAGATTTATATTTATGAAATTATTATAAATGAGCCCACATTTGCAAATTGGTCTATTACTTAAAACGTTAAGTAACTTTTAAGTACATTTCCTGTCGTAAACTGGATCGAGGTTGCACATGGAAAACTCGCCATATAAATAAAATCCGTTCCAAATGCGAGTTTTTAAAAAGGCGAAAATTAGTCTTGCAGATGTTCCAGCCACCTATAATATTACCGTTATCTCGAACACTATAACCATATTTCCGCATATATAAACAATCATAACTTTTAGAAAAGACATGTAACTTAAGTAAAATATGAAATAGACATTTAACCTCACTTAATTTTAAATTATGATTCCTCTTGACACCGGCTGCTTTAGTAGCGATTATCTATTTCTTTAATTTCCACTGAAAGTGGCTCGCTTTTCTTCTTGCCTCCAGTCCTTGCTAACTTGGTTCTATGTCTTCACTAAATAATACAAAATAAAAATTTGAAATAAATTTTGTATTTTGTCAAAATGCCAAAAAAATTTAAAATAATGAAAACTTCGACAATGCTTTGTACTGTATGCTGATGCTAATTTATTTGGAAAGTTTTAATTCTTAAGTCGAAAATCCATATGTGAGCACACTCGTATGCTGAGGTTCCACTATATTTTATCTATTTATTAATTTTATTTTAAATGTCGCACCTCCGACAAGCAATTAGCCAGAATTCTAATTAGTTTTCACTATATAAACATGCATGCAGTACAGTACATGTATTATACTGTATATTGCGTACATACTGTATAGCGTATACACAGTGTGTGCAGCATATGGCTCTATGCCCAGGAATTTTTGTTCTATGTTTAAACTGTTGTAAAATATTTACCACATACTGATATCACACATGTTCATCAGGAGCAAAATGATAATTAAATATTTCGTAAGATCTGCGATGCCAGAATCCCCTGTTTTCTTTTTTTTTTTTCTTCTTTTTTTTTTTTGAGTGCTTTCAAATACAAGACTTAGACATGGATCAAATATGAAAACCAACTTTACAGAGAAACACAGAAATGTACCACTGATTAGAGCGCAACATTGTACGTCTGTCTCCTCCGATATCTCGTCTGAACTCCATGACGATAGCTGATGAAGTAGGAAGGCAGGAGAGAAGGTTGCTCTTGACATTTTCTCCAAAACATCAATAATATTAGTCATGGTGAGAAGGTTAACGTCCTTGTACTCTACTTCATCAGGTGTACTCGAGTAAGGAGCAGTATTACTAATGTGAAAGCTGGCCAGTTGTGCCGATGGCATGGGCGATGCCTGGTGTGAAAGCATACTTATAACATTATGATCCTCATGCTTTTATATTCACTTTAGGCAAACTACAGTATATTGCGCTTTTTTTTTTTTTTTCTTTCTTGTTTTTTTGTTTTGAATTCTTTCAAATGTACTTTTAGTTCTGACATGGTGCTACACACCTATAAGACCTAGTGTTGGTTAAAAAGCCACCGGTTTGGGTGGACACATTCGTCCCTCACACAGCTGATCTCTTAACTGCAGGCAGCTCTGGGTTTGACTGAAGCTGCAGCAGGTGTGAGCTGATTGGCTGAAGTGTCTTTTCCCTGTTGATGTGTAGATGCTTCAGGCTGTTTGGTGAGGGTTTTATGAGCGCTGTGACTCATCATCTACTGAGCATCTCTAACCAGTCACCACCTGCCAGACACACACACACACACACAGAGTGAAAAAAACAGAGTGTGCCTTGCTCACTTCACACAGCTGGGGCCTGCAGCTTGTAATGATCTCCACTACACTCAACACCTTGCTATCTCTCCAGCTCTTGCTTTCTTATGCTCTTTCTTTATTTCTTTTCCTCCATCTTTTTCCACTTTTTCCTCTCTTAACATATCTCTCTTCTTTTTTTTTTTCTTTCCCTTACACGCTCTGCCTCCGTGTTGCTTCCTGTCTTTGCTTCTCTCTCATTTCTCTTTTCCTTTCAAAATTTCTCACTTTTCAGCATCTCTCTCTCTCTCTCTCTCTCTTTCCCTTTCTCTCTCTCTCCATCCACAGTGACCCATTTTCTCTCCTCATCATTGCTCTGTCCCACCTGAGCCCCGTCATCATTCAGTGAGTGCTCTTCTCACCTCTCTCTCTCTCTCTCTCTCTCTCCCTTTCCCCCTCTCCCTGCAGTCCTCTGCTCTGTGAAAGGAGAGGAAATAGGTGTTACACTTTCTTTCGTTAGTGTTTGATGGGTTTTCTGCTGCCTGAGTGCCTCTTTTTGCCAGCCTTCCAATCGTGTGTGTGTGTGTGTGTGTGTGTGTGTGTGTGTGTGTGTGTGTGTGTGTGTGTGTGTGTGTGTGTGTGTGTGTGTGTGTGTGTGAGAACAATTAAGGAGTTTCCAGTTGACCAGCTCTGTATGATCCCGACTGGTTCAGGATTTTTCCACAAATCTTATTAAAGTCACCCAAAGGATTTCCTTCATATTGATCTTTATAAAGGTCATCTTGTATGTGAACGCATATTGATGGATAGTGCGCTCCAGAATTATTGGCACCCTTGGCAACAAGGGGTATTGAAAGCTTGTTTAAAAATGACTTTGGTTGATTTTTTTTTTTTTTTAATGATTTATTTCATGCAAAGAGCTTCCTTTGTTTTGCATCTCATGGTTTTATTCTATTGAGATCGCGCCACCACGCTTTGTGCACTTTATATTAAAATCTAAATTTACATAGATGATGTGTTGAAGATGAAGTGCCTGTCTGTTACATGTTTATTGAGCTGTAATGTAATGTTTTATTGACACAGTTAAAGTACATTCAGATTCAGGGGAAGCTCAGCGGTTAAGGCATTGGACTACGGTTCGGAAGGTCCCAGGTTCAAATCCCACAACCACTAATTTGCCACTGTTGGGCCCTTGAGCAAGGCCTTTAACGCTCACCTGCTCAGATGTATAATGGGATGGGAAGTCGCTCTGGATACGAGCATCTGCCAAATACTGTAAAAGTAATGTGTGCTATGCTTTTGGATTAAGTTAGAGTTGGCCAAGTACAAACCTTGGAACACAATAGTTACATATAGTGAATAAACACTGACTGTCTACTTTACTAAGAACACCTACAGTACACACCTGGACAGGAATACAAAGATCCTATATCACTGAATCATGTTTCCACAACACAATGCAAATCAAGTCAAGAGCTTCATTTAAAGTTCAGGTCAACCATGAGAATGAAGAACGCACCAGATGACTTTCATTGTGGCTTGGTTGTTGGTATCCAGCGAGGTCGTTTAAGGTTTTCGGAAACTGATGATCTCCTGGGATTTTCAGACACGGCCATCTCTAGAGTTCAGAATGGAATGGACCAGATCTTTAGATTCTTGTTTTTAGCCGACACAAATGGAATCTAATGGGGTCTTCTGATGTTGTGGACCATTCAGCTCAAAGTTCAACATTTCAAGATCCTTTTTTACACACTAGGATTGAAAAGAGTGCTCATATTATTGTTATTTACTTACTGTTAATATGAACCAGTCTGGATCTGTTTCTCTTAGGTGTTTCCATCCACAAAACTATCACATACTCAGCGTGTTGTTGTTGTTGTTGTTTTTTGTTTTATTTTGCTCTTTAAGTGTTCCTAATAAAGTGTATAGTGGACATTCAACCAAAGTTGGCCCTGTGTCTTGTTTTCAGGAGACACTGCGATGTATAAAGATGGTGTGTTCTGGATCATGGGACGAACTTCTGTAGACATCATAAAGAGCGGCGGCTACAAGATCAGCGCTCTGGATGTGGAGCGCCATCTGCTGGCTCACCCTGACATCTCGGGTACAGGAATGAATTTTGGGAGTGGAGTCGTAATATGCGATTGGTTTGGTAACAGAAAATTTGTTGGGGTCAAATCTGTCACACTAGTTGTCCTATAAAAAGTAAAGTGTTTAAAATATCCAATGACAGAATTCATAAGTGCACCGTAGAAATCATATGCTTTCTTCTTTTCCTTTGGAAGATGTGGCTGTAATCGGGGCACGGGACTCCACTTGGGGGCAGAAGGTTATAGCTATTGTGCAGATGAAGAATGGGAAGACTCTCTGTCTTTCTGAGCTGAAGGCCTGGGCCAGGTAACTCCTTAATGAAATCTTCAAACCTTCCCCTTACTACCAACACTGTTGGTTAACAACTCTGTTTAACTAAATATGGCGAATGACCGAGACAAGTGGCAGATCGGTATTGCTCTGAGGAAGAAAATAATAAGACATAAACCTGGAATGTTCCAAACTCATTTGATGGTAGTATTGCGCGTCACCATCATTTTGTTATGTTTAAAAAAATTATGTACAGGACGCATTTCTTGAATTAAAATAAAATACATACAACCATCCGAACTGTTAAAACTAGCATCTTTTTCCATTTTCTTTGGATTGGCATATTGAGTGAGAGAGAGAGAGAGAGATACATAATTAGGTATGCTCACTGTAACATAATGGACAAGATCAATATATATTTTGTGCAGAGTGCAAGCAGGGACTCCAGAAGGACTAGTTATAACAGCATAAGTAAAATGGGGAACCAGAAGGAAACAGACATCAGGACTCCATGGGAAGTAAAGCTACCAGCCACTTCACTGTCAGCAAACTCATGAGTGTATTAATGATGGTGGGGGTTGACATTATCCAGCCATACTAGTTCACCATAAAGCTCTATGCCCATGAGTTCCCCAGATCTGCTCCTTTACCTAAGGGGAAACTATTCACAGGTCTCGACTATTACTGTTAAATTTTTAGCCTAGACTTACACCGAGGCTGTGTCTGAATCACTATTCGAAGGCTAGTCCTTCTGTATGTAATTGTCTTAATAAAAATGCTCCTTATACAAGGTACCAACAAACACACTACACCAGTTGATGAAAAGTAGTTGTGGCAGCTCATAAAATACCAGCAGATGTAATAAACTTCTAAAACAGTGAAAGTTGATGACAGTTAATTTACTTTTGTAACCTTTATTTTACTGTCTTACACTATATTGCCAAAAGTATTCGCTCGCCTGCCTGCATACGAACTTGAGTAACATCCAATTCTTAATCCATAGAGTTTAATATGATGTTGGCTCACCCTTTGCAGCTACAACATACAGTATGTCTTTATGGACCTTGCTTTGTGCACTGGTGTTCAGTCATGTTGAAACTGGAAGGGGCCATCCGCAAACCGTTCCTACAAAGTTGGGAGCATGAAATTGTCCAAAATGTCTTGGTATGCTGAAGTCTTAAGAGTCCAATTCCTGAAAACAACCCCAACACCAGGTCCAACATGACTGCGCACCAGTGCACAAAGTAAGGATGGATGAGCGACTTTGGTGTGGAAGGACTTGACTGGCCTGACCTCAACCCGATAGAACACCTTTGGGATGAATTAGAGCGGAGACTGCGCCCTCACAAATGCGCTTCTGGAAGAATGGTCAAAAATTGCCATAAACACACTCCCAAACCTTGTGGAAAGCCTTCACAGAAAAGTTGAAGGTGTTATCGCTACAAAGGGTGGACCATCATCATATTCAACCCTATAGATTAAGAATTTACTTAAGGACAATCATAGACAATTTTGTTCAGGATTTTGTTCACACTCTCGGTTATAGGACAGTTATATTTCTGTTTTGCCAGTCAGGGGCATTATATGTAATCCTGCCTGAGAAAAGAAGGATAGTTGCATGAAGTGTCAGAGTATGTTCAGACTGCTGTGTCCTTGAACGTCTTGTCTAGAAAACATTCAAGTCAAAGTAAATGTCAATTTTAGTCATTTAGTCACTGTTTTCACACCTTTAACCGAAAAACCTTTAACGCTGATCCTTAGTATTAGAGCTCAAGTCAACATTCTTCCTAAACCCCACCTCCAATTCAGGAAGTTCTCCAAACACCGAATGCATTTGTAAACTTTGCTTCTCATGCTCCAAATACTCACTCTCAATCTGTCAGCTGATGAAACACGCCGATGATGAAATGTTGTGTTTATTTCGATGTATGCAGCACCGAGTTAAAACAGCGTGAGGAGTGTGTTGTGGAGTGAGTAAGTGTGTGTGTGCGCTGAGGTGCGTAGTCTTGCATCAGAGCGTGGCGCGTGTTGAATCACGCAGCAGGCTGACGGTCCCTCCGGGGCCACTGCCAAATCGATGTGGATGTTCAAGAACATGGCTTTTTGAGCGAGTACACTTTTTTTTTTTTTTTTTTTTCCTTCACCCCTCACACATCCTCAGCTGCTTGAGTGCATGTAAGCAGCTGTGTGCAGATGTGGTGGGTGCTGGGCAGTGAATAAAGGGATAGAGCCAAGATATCTCTCTCCTCACAAGCACTACGTATGGCTGTTGTTATTTCATTTTATACAGTGCACACTTGATCTCTCACGCATACATCATTTCATTTATGTCGTTTTCTTGCACATTTGCTCCAAAACGCTATGTGTTATGGGGTCTTAGTGCCAGTGCTGTGTTTCTATTGGTTGTACTGTACACTATGTGCAGTTGTGTGTCGTTTGTTTTTATGAGTGTGAAGCTGTAGTATTCACCTTTATACCACAATATACAGGGTGATTGTGAATCCTTAAAAAGTACTCATTTAGCTAAAATTGCATTTTTAACATTAAATGCCTTCATTAGTAATGTAGTGTCTTATGTTAACATGTTTTTAATAGGAAATCTGTTTATCTTTGGTGAGGGTTACTGTATATGAATCATTCAAGCATACCGAATTAGCTAAATTAAGGTATAACCCAGTGAAAAACAGGTGCAGATGATGACAGGTGATCAGACCGGTGATTAGCATACTGGTGAAGCTTCAATGGTTGGAACAGACGAGAGGGGAAATGAGGTTGCTGCTGTGATTGTTACATAATCAAGCCATTATGCTGAATGTGATGAAACAGAATAGCAAATATGATGCTGAGAAACTTCTGTAATTGACAGATTATTGTTTTTGGTAAGACACTGAAAAGATTGTACAGCTGTATTTAGTTTAAGGATGCCTGCAGTTGTTCTTGTTTTTTCGGCTGCTCCCACTAGGGATCGCCACAGTGGATTGTCTGTTCCACAGATTTTGATTTTAGCACAGCTGTAAGGGTATCTTTGACCGCAGTGGCCATGTTTTCGGCATTGTATTGGACAAGAACTGTGGATACAGTACTGAGCAAAAGTCTTGAGCCACAGCGTATTTCTTTATATTGTAGTATTCTTCCAAAGAGCCAGACTTTCTTGCATTTTTAATAGAGTGTTAAGAAATAGTTCTCCAGGCGTCCTGAAGGATTTTTTTTACTCTTCTTTTCTGTCCAGTCCATGTGCTGGAGCGGGTTTGAAGGCTTTACTTTATCATTCAAGCATAAAAACATCTAACCTAAGTCATGACGTCGTGAGGAACAGGTTCAGATTATGACAGATGATCAGGCCTGTGATTAGTATACTGGTGATGCTGAATGCTGAGTGGTTGGAACAGATGAGAGGGGAAATAAGGTTGCTGCTGTGATTGGTACATAGTCAACCCAACTGTCAAAATTGTACAGTATCTGTACTGTGGTTCCCATTTGTTTACTTCTTCACCCTAAATTCTATTTGAACAGCCAATTATTTTAATTCAGGTTTGTTTGTTTTTTTGGGGTTGGGGGGGTTCAAATTTTTCTCCCCAATTTAGTCGTGGCTAATTCCTCCCCGTCGCTAGGGGGGCTCCCACATTAAGGCTACCACTACCACTCAGTCGGGAGGGCGAAGACTATCACGCATTTCCTCAGAACCGCGTGACGTCAGCCAACCGCATCTTTTAGAACTGCTTACTCACGCACTATTAGGGGCGGAGTAACACACTCGCTAGCCGCTCCTTCCGCGTGTGCGAGCTCACAGTCGCCCCTGATTGGCTGTAGAGCCGTGATTAATGTGGGAGCCCAAGTACCTCTCATCCCTCCCCCTGAGAGATCTCGGCCAATCAGCTCTCTCTGTGCCTCCGGCTGTGAGAGGAAAACAGCATCACCCGGGGTTCGAACCAGCGATCTCCGGATGATAGGGCGAGCGCTTTACCACTGCGCCACTCGGCGCCATTCAGTTTTGTTCATTACTATTGCCTTAAATTCTGAATTGTGTAAACCAGCAGTGTATATATGCACGATATATCGAAAAAATATCGTTATCGCGATAATGGCATGCGCGATAACCATATCGCAAAGAGTTGCGATAAATACTTTATTTGCCAAGCATTTGTGTGTTCAAATTTGACCAATCAGATGGGCCCTTACTATGTTTATACCCGCTTATATCTATATATGTCGCGAACTAACCCCGGATGATCAGAAGACTTAGCGATTAGCCGTTAGCCCTTTGTAATCCCAAACGCGGAAGCAAGTGAGTCGGCAGAATAACCACGTGAATTAGTTTAAGGACTCTCACAGAAGGGGAGCAAGGGAAAAACACACATTTAACCTGCGTCCTATAAACACACACTCGAATCAGAAAGTAAACAATCTGAACCGACATGCGTGAACTCAGTGACTAAGCTGTATGCGGTGGTTTGTTTACTTCACTTGTACTTCCAGGTTCGCACCCACATTACTTCCGGGTCCTAGTGCCGGTCGCGGAGCGAGTGTGTGTGTGTGACAAATAGTATTTTTTTATTAAATTTTTGTTTAATAATATTTATTTTTATTTTTAAAAAAACAGGCAAGCCAAAGAGAATATTTAGTTTAAAAGATGCTCTCGTTTTAAGACACTATTGATGAGTGTTACACGGTTACACGTAAATATAAAGTAATGTTTGAAAGTAATTCATATTGTGTTGGCAGGTTTATAGTAACAGCAAACCAGAAGTCAGAATATCTGCTGAGGGGTTTAAGTCATTCATAGTGTTTTGAAGTCTAAATATTTGCAACTTCCTTGACATATAGTTTCTTTTTAGCCTGAATTAGATTTAATTACATCAGACGAATATCTATTACCTGTTTATTTTAGTATCATCATTACATATACATAAATAATAAAAAAAAAATAGGCAATAATAATAAAAAATGCATTTCTCTAGGGAAATGTTATATCACAAGAAATATCGTTATCGCAATATTCAACAACAATATCGCATATTTTCCTAATATCGTGCAGCCCTAACGAATACACACTCATGCATGTGCACATACACACATGCTCATTCCTTGGTGCTCCAGCTCCAACAGTCATTTCTCGCAATTGTCTTTCTTTATGTTGTATTCGGAACGAGAGACGCGGTACGATGACCCCAACACGCACATGCACAGCAACAAAACAGACTGAGCCTAACATGTGTGAAAGGTAAATTGATTGTCTACATAGAGAACACAAGAGAACAAAACAAAAAAGAAAAGAAAGAAACACAGACAGACGCTGTGCTGGAAGGGACATGTGATGAAGAAACAGAACACACACACACACACACACACACACACACACACACACACACACACACACACACAAAAAAACGCTCCAGGACTTACAATAACAACCATGCCTTCACAAAGTCTACACATTTAATTAACTCAGCACTCGGCTCTGGGTTTTATTTTTTTATTTTCTTTTCATGGTAATTTTATTGTTTATAGAATTAATTGAATTGTACATGTCTTTAAGCGATCTGAAACACAGCGTGCCGAAGCTGGGTGTATAGATATGAGGATGTGCTGAGAATAAACTCATATGTCACATTACTTTCTCCGGCATCACTCTATTGTTCGTTTCCGTCTGTTTGTCTGTTCATGTATCTCCTTTTCCACCCTAAAGCCATGGGGGGTGCAAACTTTTGCATTTCACTGTAATATGTTGTACCATATTGCGAAGCTAATATGTAGTGATGCAACTGCAATATAGTATTTTTTAAATACTTTGATACAGTTATAGATATTCAGAATAGTTTAGATGGAGGTACGTTAAAAGTTACTTTATAACAAGCGTGCGTGTGTTTTGACCTTTTAGAGAGCACATGGCCCCGTACACCATCCCCACCGGCCTGATTGTGGTGGAGGAGATACCTAGGAACCAGATGGGGAAAGTGAACAAGAAAGACCTGCTGCGGCAGTTCTTCCCACACTGACGGGCTCCTCTGCTGACCTGGGGTCAGTGCTGCTGGTTTATGAGAAACAGTGTAAGTTTGCCAAAGCTGATCCAGATCAGAAAAAGGAACACCAGCAGACTCTGACTTTTCTTTGCATTCGAGTTAAGCAGCACCGTCAGCTCGTGTAAGGAACGAATTTCTGTATTTACCTGACTGATGCGTTTCTCTCTAGGCCAGATAATTTTACAATAATTATTACAGTAATTATTAAGTGAGGTATTAATAATTTGTCCATTTGAATGTACAATAGTTGCATCTTTTAAACATTAATTGATTGCATAATAATGTTTGTTGCCTAGCAGCATTATCCGGCCACGTTCAGGCGACTCGTTCCAATAGGGGATGTGTGTATGTGTAAGAGAGAGATGCAGCTGCTGTCACACCGGCCACTCTGAAATAAGGCTTTGTTATTTATTTTAGTTGATAATTATTAGTGATGTTGTCTATTGAGGTGCTGGTCTATTTAACACTTAACACACGGCAAATGTCAAAGTTTCATCAGTTGGGTTCAGATACAGTATATTCCAGGCCAAATCATAGACACAATGTGGACCAGTAGCGTAACGAACAATGCCGTATTTGGCTTCATGACCATCTGCAGTGACCCACGCCTTCCCAGAAGGCTTTGCTTTAAAGGAGGACGTACAACTGTGGCAATCTTGGAGTGAAACGAAAAATAAAGTGAATAAGACAAAGAAAATATGTATTTTTAATATGTATGTACTCTATCTCAAATAAAGAAGAAAAGGTTTTAATGAATTAAACAGTTATGTCAAGGTATAGAAATGGGAAAATTTTTTAAATCTTTTCGTTTATTATAATAAGCTATGAAAGAAGTAAATCATCATTACATGAGTGTGTATAAGCAATCTTTCATATTTCAATTGTATGTTAAATGAATTGCTAAATAAAGCTATGAAAGTAGAATTGAAATCTTTTTGGACAATATCATGTGACTTTTCTTCCTCCACATGCCCTCACCTGACATCGACCACTCCAGGAGATGAGAACCTTTCTCAGTTTCACATTGGAGGGGGAAAAAAAAAGAAAAAAAAAGTGATGACTATATTTAATAGCATATTGCACCACAGTTAAAGGATAATTGCTTCACTTCTGCACTGTCTACAGAAGGACGCTGCTGTTCTCTATTCCTAAAAGACAAATAAAGGACATCTCCAGGGCCTTTTCAGAGAAACTTCAGTTCAGTGTTCAGTCTTTCCCTCGAGACGTACAGGCAGTCTGCAAGTTTGTTCCTCAGGTCAGATAAGTGTGTGTGTGTGTGTGTGTGTGTGTGTGTGTGTGTGTGTGTGTGTGTGTGTGTTGGAAGAGTGCGGCACATTTTACCCTCTGCGTGTCCTTTTTGAAACTATAATCGCTCAGACGTTGTGTATTTCTTTTACACAAAATACATTCGTCTATTAAATACATACTCTAAAACGAATGGTTGGTGTATCATTAGCATATTGTTTAGTGTAAAGCACTCTGCAGTTCCATTGTATTGTATTGCATCATACAGATTAGCGTTTGTGTTGTAATTTGTGACCGGGGTTTGTAACTGATTGGCAACCCAGAATGGCATCAGGGGACATTACGCTGTTAAACTACAATAGGGAGAGAGTGAACAGAGGCAGCCATGCAGAAGACAGTGAGCGAGACGGTAGTTATCTGTTTCTCTCCCTATCTCTATGTCTCTTTCCCCTGGCTGCAGTCACCAGAGAGCTGATTAAGAGAGTAGGACTATCGATTTCTGTGTGTGGTGTGAAAGGCTGAGGTGTACTGAGGCATGGAGGATTGTGGACAGGTTTGGGCAAGCAGGTAGAAGTCCCTCAAACCTCCACTTGTCCACAAACTTTCCTTTGCCCCCTAAACCTGGTTTTGAACTTTGAATGTACCTTTTAAAACTCATCCACTCCTCCCCATTTACTGCCTAAACCCTTCCAACAACTTGTCGACTAACTGCCCCCACCACGAACTACCAAATAATCTCCTCCAGACCTACACCTGTCCATCTAAATCACTGCTGCCCCTTAAAACCCTTCTCAAAACTTCTAACTTGAGCCAAAACTGCTAGCAAACCTCTGCTCGCCCCATATTTGATCACGCCTCTACCCTGAACCTCCATTTTTACCCCAAACACCTAAAGCCAAAACACATCTGCCCTACCTGCTCCAGTAAACAAACAAAAAAAAGTACATTTCCTTCTGGATCAATAAAGTGTCTGTCTGTCTGTCTGTCTTTGAAAATTGCTCCTAAACCTGCTTTCAAAACCGTATTTTGAACATCCTCTACCCCCCCCCCCCCCCAAAACCCCTGCCCCCATGTCTCCACAACAACCACGAAGCTCCATTTCTCCCCAAACCTGCCTTCAAACTAAAAAACATGTGACTATTCCCTTGCCTCTCCACCTGCCCAGCTTCCACTTATTCCCAAATTTTCATGTCCCCAAAATCCTGCCTCAAACTCTCCACCCACTCTGACTCCCAGTTCTTCAGGCAGGCTTGGTGGTAATGAGGATGTGTGTGTTTGTGTTTCAGCATGTGTGTGTGGTTTGGGGCTTTACTCCCCAGGGCTCTGATATGATGGAGTGTGTGCAGCGTCAGTCAGACACTCCTGGAATAAACACACCCACCCACACAAACACGCTCACACAGCCTTGCCTGCCTGCCTACTGAAGCGTGTGTGAATCTGTCTGCAGATGGACGCTTATTGGGCCCCAGGGTCCTGTGGAGAGAAGGGCAAATGTTATACCGGACTTGTCCAACACACACACATTTCAAAAACTCAAGCAAATGCCAACACGTGCTGAGGCTGATTGGCTGTGAGTGCTGACATGTGGTTGAGTTAAATGTGCCTGTATGCTATTAATTCACCAGTGTGTTGGGTGAGTGATCAGTGTTTTAACTCCACACTCCTGTTCAAGGTGCCCCCGTTCCCCCCTCGCCAAACAACCCCCTGTTTTTCGAGTTCATCCATCTCGGTTCCATGTCACATGAAAGTGACTTGCTTAGAGTGATCCAGCGAGTGGCTGATATTGGTGTGTCTTTGAACTTTTGAAGTGATCGTGTCGCATGAAGACAAGTCATGGGCAAAGGAAGAAGACGTAACTGCGGTTAAGGGCGAACAGAGAGAAGAAGGAATAGCCTCAGTGAACACACATGTACACAATTATAGAACACAAAAAAAATGTAAAAACGCACTGCTGTAACTTGTGGGATTCAGAGAGAGATGTGTGATATGACGGCTCTCAGAGGGCACAGTGCCTCAGAGGCAACAACTTGCCTTTTTGCAGTCCTCAGTGCGCTCCAGCAAAAAGGCACTTTCTCTTTTTATTCCTTTATGCGCTTCATTTATTCTTGAATTAAGATACAGTCATATTTAACTCATTCACATGTCAACACTCATAGCCAATCAGCTTCAGCCCTTGTATTTCTGTCATCCAAAAATCCCCTATATGATAAAAGGGGTGTGTGTGGATACCTGGACATTAAACCCAAACTGTTGACTCAAAGTTATACAGGATGTTTTTGTATGTTGTAGCACTACAACTGCCCGTAACGGGAACCGGACTAAGAACCTTCAACCTGTTCCTATGCACTAAGCAAGCTTTATGGCTCACAAAGGTTAGATTGGAGAGACTCTAGTGTCCTGCATGGAGCCCTGATCTCAATTAAACACCTTCAGGATGAACTAAACCACCAACTGCACCCAACTGCCTCCTCATGGGGTCTTAGGAAGCACTATGAGTATCATTGTTCAGTTGTCTGTATACAGTACGTTTGGCCACATACACTAGTGTAGCTTTAATGCTGATACTTTACATACAGTATCCAAGCTTGGAAAATAAAATTCATAACTGTGTCTAAAATCATTGTCTTTTTTTATGCACTGTTGCATCTTTAAACCAGAATAATTAATGAGTGTTTTCATTAACCACGGACAGATGTCTTTTGAAAACGAGCTACAACTGTTGCCTTTTTAGTATCCTAGTATTCCTAGTCTCAAGCTACATCTGAACCAGAGATGTCAGTACAGTAGTACCTGGGCTAAGGAGGAAAAGAACTGGACCATTGCTCAGACACAGCTGTACTGATATATACTCAGCAAAAAAAAGAAACGTTCCTTTTTCAGGACTTTGTATTTCAACAATAATGTTGTACAAATCCAAATAACTACAGATCTTCATTGTAAAGGGTTTAAACAATGTTTTCCATGCATGTTCAATTCACCATAATCAATTAATTAACATGCACCTGTGAAATGCTCGTTAAGACCTTAACAGCTTACAGAAAGTAGGCATTTAAGGTCACAGTTCTAAAAACGCAGGACACTAAAGAGACTCGTCTACCGATTGTGAAAAACACCCAAAGAAAGATGTCCAGGGTCCCTGCTCATCTGCGTGAACGTGCATTAGGCATGCTGCAGGGAGGCATGAGGACTGCTGATGTGGCTATAGGGCAATAAATCGCCATGTCCGCACTGTGAGACGCCTAAGACGGCGCTACAGGGAGACAGGGAGGACAACTGATCATCCTCGCAGTGGAAGACCACGTGTAACAACACCTGCACAGGATGGGTACATCCGAATATCACACCTGCGTGACAGGTACAGGATGGCCACAACAACTGCCCGAGTCACACCAGGAACACACAATCCCTCCATCTCACAGCAAGAACTGACAAATCTGGTCCAGTCCATGAGGAGGAGATGCACTGCAGTACTTCAAGCAGCTGGTGGCCACCAGATACTGACTGGTACTGACTGATTTTGAGCCTCCCTTCATTCAGGGACACATTGTGAAACATTTTTAGTTTATGTCTTATGGTGTCGACTCTTTTAGTGTTCATACAAATATTTACACATTAAGTTTACTGAAAGTAAAAACAGTTGAAAGTCAGAGGACGTTTATTTTTTTGCTGAGTATATATACTGCATGTATGTATGTATGTATACATGACATGAAAAGAAAACGTTGGTCCTCAGAGTCTGAGAGGAGAGACCTCAGGAGGAAGAGAGGAGAATCTAAGTTTCTTGAAGTCCATTATGAAGTTCCTGCAGTCAATGATTAGTTGGGATGCCACCATGTCATGTGCTGGTGTTGGTCCCCTACGTTTTATCCAGTCCAAAATCAACACAATCGTCTACCAGGAGATTTTCTATAGGCTTATTGTCAGGAGGAAGAAGAGAATCACCGACCCAATATACGTAGACAAGCAGAAGGCTGCTATCAAAGCAACCTGGTCTTCAATAACGCCTCAGCAGTGCCACAGGTTGATCGCTTCCATGCGTTTTCATGTTGATGCAGTATTTTTTGCTAAATAAGTTTGACATTTTTGTATTGTAAATCCTTTTTTTTTTTTTTAAACAAAAAGGCTTCAAATATTTCACTTGATGTGTAATAAATCAATAATATTGTAGTTTCACTTTTTCAATTAAATTATGAAAAAAAAAACTTCACCATGATATTCCTTTTTTGAATGCATGTTATATTACACAAATTGCCCTGTCTTTAAATTATCTCACTGTTCGTTATGTAGTGGATGACAGTTTTATGTTATTCTACACAACCAATAGTCCCCAATTGGCCTGAACACCCCTCAGACTTAACTATAATTAAGTAATAATATATGTATATCAAAGCAAATTTCACCTTAAGACATGATGGAAACTCAGATGATTCGTTCCACAACCCAAAATATTCATATAAAAAAATATTAATACGAAATATAAAGTAACAATAAAATAATTACCCTGCATTTTACCTTTTTTTTTTAAAAGGAACCCAATAAGGGTTATTGTAGTGGCCGACTTTCACTTTCATGAAATCACTCCTATCTGTTGGCTCACTGGAATCCTTTTCCTTTTGTGTGACTTTAACAAGCAACCTATCCAATGACACTTCCAATGATTTCACAGAAATGTGACATTGCATTGTGATTAAACAGATTCATCAAACAAACTGCTTCGGCCTTTTTAACCTTTTTTTTTCACCAGGCCTTTGTTGCAGTACAGTTACTAAAGAACAGTCACTACACTTGGATACAAAATTGTAAAAATGCTTTATGCACACACGTACATGGTCACAATATTAAATAGTTTATGCATATACTATAATAGTATAATGATATACTTGATTAGTGTTTTTAAAGTAGTTATGACACCTGTGATGGTCTGAGAAAGGTGTAGTATATCTACACTATTTTCCAGTATAAATCAAAGCTGTATGATTTATACCTTTACAGTTTCAGTGAACAAGATTATTTATTGCACATTTTATTAGTATGATCCTCATGCACTTATTTGCATGTCACCTCTCATCTCTGTTGTCGTGATCGCTGTGATCTATTTTTATTGATGGGCCAAGGCTATCACACTAAACTCCTCACTGCCACGATGATCAATATTAAATTATCATGTTCCAGCACTCATAACTCGGTGCGCTAGACAATAGACAGAGACAGGGTCATGGGAGAATAAATAGCAGGCAGAGTGGCTAATGATCCATCATCCCAGACGAGCTCCGACACCCTGGAGCTTCACCCGCTGACAGCGTCATTAATAAATGCAGCTCGGAGCACGATCGATCGCACTGATGGATGATCGCAGCCGCAAATACTATAAAACACCTGGCCATCAATCTATAGAGGACAACCCATCCACAGCACATCCACACATCAGTGTACCTTACACACTATGCAACACATCATGTATATGCAATATACCAGGTTACCAGGGGGGAGTGATGCAGCTGAAGTGATGATTTTCATATTTATTGGTTGATCTGTGCCTAAAAGTTGGTGTTTAGTGTATGTCACCCAGTTGATAGATGACATTGCTATGTGTTAATGCTAAACATGTTGATCTAATCTAGAAGCCATTTGTGCCTGTCTAAGTCCATTAGCCCTGGTTAAATTAACATTATTTAACTGAAAGACATTAATTCACCCATTGATTCATCTTCACTAAGCACTTTATTCAAGTAGGGTCAGAGTAGATAGGTGAAGACGGTGGGAATACACCACACGAAGGACACAAGTCCATGGCAACCCACCACACGCACACACTTATTCACATCTAGAAGAAATTTATCTTCGCCAATCCAAGTACTGGCATGTTTTTGGCAGGGAGAAAGTAGTGCTGGAGGACTTGAGTCTGGACTCACAATCGAGACATTTTCTGTATTGATTTGGCCTTCGATTTATAGGGATTGTACCTGGACTTTTCTCAATAGTGCGCCTTGATCTCTCTAAATATAGACTTTTGTCTGAAACAAGATTTTGTTAAGGAGTACTGTTTGTGTTGCCCTTTTCTTGCCCATTCACAAAGCATGAAAATAATTTCCATTTATAGAAAATGTGCCAACTAGTTAGGGACAACTAGTTAAAGTAAATGATTTGCCTCAAAACTTACTTAGCAATGACTTTGCCTTGATTTCCTTAAGACTTTGTCTTGGAATTGTCTTTATCAAGCAGGAATGTCTGGTTCTGAAAAAATGAAGCCAACGCAGAAGTGATAAAGCTTGAAGTTCCACAAATGGCCACTAGTAGCTTGCTCCAAAAGTGAGTCAATCCACATAGAGGGCAGCATTGCAACAAAAATAAACATGTTTCAGGTTTCAGTCTTCAATAGATTTCCCATTTATGACAACTGTACGGAGGATAATATTTTTTTTTGTAACTCATCAGTTAAAATTACATTAAGCCATAAGGTTATACAAAATTAGGGGCGTGGTTTGAAACCGAAACAAATATAAATTTTTAGAATGTTAATAAGTAGTTTAACTTACGCCCAAAAATGTTGGAGTTGACATAGGACAATTCAATTCAAGTCAATTTTATGTGTATAGCGCTTTTAACAATTGTCATTGTCGCAAAGCAGCTTTACACAATCAAAATAATTATTTAAGTCTGCATGGAATGTGAGTGTGCATGAATCAAAATGAGCAGATTGTCCCTGGTGAGCAAGCCGTGGGCGACAGTGGCAAGGAAAAACTCCCTGAGATGGTAATAGGAAGGAACCTTGAGAGGAACCAGACTCAACAGGGAATCCATCCTCATTTGGGCATTTGGGTGAAACAGATAGCAGGAATTGATCTGCGTTCATACTGTGTGTTAGGTGGCAGCCAGTTCAGCTATAACAGTTGATGTTAATCGATGTTAATATGGAGTCCAGGTAGTTATTGGAGACTCAGGTAGACTTGTAGGAAATTCCAGTCTTGAACTAGTGTTCAACAGTGTGAACAGTGTGCTTTTGTTTTCTATATTGGATTCTTCTCCACTGGTAAGGTAGGTTTTTAAATTTTGTACTGTTTTTGAAGCACAATTGATTCTTACTGTACCTAGTTTTTGCTGTTTGGTAGTGTTGATTGCAGTGTGATTGAAGTAGGTCTAAAGCAATTTGTTCTCAGGTAATTAATCAAGAGTAGTTTCAGGCTTCCTTAAGGTGTGAATTGTGGGCAGGGCTTAGCTACATATATTGAAGGTGTCTCCACTACAGACACAAGTGACTGTAGCGGTTAATAAGCATATCCTGCAACAAAGTTAGTCAAGAATCTAGATAGCAAGAGCAGAGAATTTAATCAAACTCTTGTTTACCAAGAAATTACATGTTTTATAGACAATTACCTCAGTCTAGCATGTGTCTTCAACCTATCTCTGTCAGTTCTCACAGACCAAGATGCTTTTACTCACACAGCAGAGGCAGATCTGCTCAGAGGCAGAGGTTTCTGCGCAGAGGCAGAAACCTCATCTACCCTCCAGTAATGTCTCATTGCCCTGCACTGGTGGTAGGTGGGCTCTGGAACTCCCAATCTGCTGTAAAGAAAGGAGATTTTATCTCTGCCCTAGCTACCCATTACTCTTTTGACTTTCTGGCACTAACTGAGACCTGGATATCTCCTCAGAACTTGGCTACACCGGCTGCCCTATCCTCTGCCTATGTATTCTCTCACTCTCCACGAGAAACTGGTAGAGGTGGTGGTACGGGTCTCCTGTTGTCCAAGAGATGGTGCTTCTCGCCAATCCCCCTGCCTCATCTCAGTTTTTCATCATTTGAATTTCATGCAGTTAAGGTAACCTCTCCAATTAACCTCCACATCTTAGTTATTTACCGTCCTCCTGGCTCTCTAGGAAACTTTCTAGATGAAATGGACATTCTTCTTAGTCTTTTTCCTTCTGCTAACACTCCTCTCACTGTTCTAGGAGATTTCAACCTTCCATCTGACAAACTACAATCCTCTTTCCTTATCCCTCTCCTTAACTCCTTCTCTTTAACTCTAAACAACAGCCCTCCCACACACAAGGCAGGGAATTCTCTCGATCTCGTTTGTCACGGATGTCACTACTATTCCTCTTCATAAATCTGATCATTACCTGGTATCCTTCACCATAACCCTTCCTATTCTATGTAAACCTAACCACCAAAATTTCTCTTTTTCATTCATTAGACCCAATCCCCTCCACAATGCTCCAGGCAATCTCACAAGACCTCCTTCCCTTCACCACAACCATCTTCAACCATTCCATATCATCTGGTCATGTTCCTGCTACTTTTAAGAAGGCAAGGGTTATTCCCATCCTCAAGAAACCCTGCCTGGACCCATCAGAAGTTAACAACTATCGCCCGGTATCACTTCTCTCTTTTATTTCCAAAATTCTTGAAAGAACTGTTTATAACCAAATGTCTCTTTATCTCTCACAGAACAACCTTAATGATCCCAACCAATCTGGATTCAAAGTGGCACATTCCACAGAGACTGCCCTTCTGCCAGTCACTGAGAAGCTCCATGCTGCTAGATCGGCTAAACTGTCATCTGTTCTCATCCTCCTGGACCTGTCAGCTGCATTTGACATGGTGAACCACAAGATTCTATTATCTATTCTTACAAGCCTTTCTAATTTGTGGAACAGTGTGGCAATGGTTTGCTTCTTACCTAGAAGATAGGTCATATGAGGTAACATGGAGGGGATCTACATCTGCCCCATGTAGACTCTCTACTGGTGTCCCACAGGGCTCAGTACTTGGTCCTCTTCTGTTCTCCCTCTATACCCGGTCTCTTGGTAAAGTCATATCATCGCATGGATTTTCATACCATTGTTATGCAGATGACACCCAACTTACTCTCTTCTTTCGTCCCTCTGACACTCAGGACTCAAGACTGGACTACTGCAACTCACTCCTGGCAGGCCTGCCTCTGTCCACTATTCGTCCTCTGCAACTGATCCAGAATGCAGCAGCACGTCTCGTTTTTAACCTCCCCAAGTTCTCCCACACCACCCCACTCCTCCGCTCCCTGCACTGGCTTCCTTTAGCTGCCCGCATTAAGTTCAAAACGCTGATGCTTGCCTACAAAGCTAAAAATATCCCAGCACCCACTTACCTCTCTGCTCTAATCACACCACGCACTGTACCACGTTCCCTCCGATCCTCCAGCACTGCTCGCCTCCCACCATCTTTCAGGGATCGAGGGCGGCATTCATCCAGGCTCTTTTCTGTTCTGGCACCTAGGTGGTGGAATGAACTTCCTCTAGATGTCCGTACAGCAGAGACTTTGACTATCTTTAAATGAGGACTCAAGACGCATCTGTTTCTCCAGTACTTGGACTAGCTTCCCCCCCCCACCCCAAAAAAAATCCCTCTTCCCAGTTGTGTTGGACTAATGCCACTTACACTGGGTTAACTAGGTTAATAACTAAGTATGTATCCAGTGGTGTAAACTTGTAAACTTTAAAGCACTTTGCCAAATGCCTAAATGTAAATGAGTCAAGTCCTCAGAGAAACAGCTGTCAACATCAGTCGAGGCCAGAACCGTCTTCATGGTAGAGTGAAACCATCTCCAGACACCAGACGCATCCCAAAGTGACATACGGGGCATCCATGTGACGAGATTTTCAACCAGAAGCAGGGCACCAGGATGGTTCAGACAGGTCCGGAGGGCAGAGGGAGTCTGGATCACTGGCAGCTCAGGAACGACTTGTGTAGCTCAACAGAGAGAGAGAAAGAGAGAACAGAAGAGGAGAGATAACAGTTAGGTATGGTCGCAGTCACAATGTGTAAGGTATGGAGGAGGAAATTCAATCAAATGCAAACTAATGTTACCCTCCTAAGCATTGTAGTTAGCTAAATTTGTTAGGTTGTGGTAACTGATGTACATACTGTAGGACTGTTCCAACCAATAGCCAGGCTTGATTTTTCTGTGCTCATTTGCCTATGCTCTTATGCTCTTCAAAAAACCTGTCGGTCACATCATGGATGGTTTGTTCAGTCCTTTTTTTATATACAGTCTATGATCTTGCCTAAAGCACTAGAGGAAGGAAACCAGAGAACCAAGATGAAACCTCCATGGATGCTGGGAGAACAAGCACAGAAACTCAACAACAACCCAGAACCCTGGAGCTGTTAAGTGGCAAGGCTACATTACAATTTTACTATGAAATGAACATGACAATTAACAGAGCTTATTCCAACAGTAGTTGTGTTTGTCTGGAGAGTGTGTTTGTTAGAATGATGTAACCATGGTAAAGTGGTAATAGTGTCAGGATACACTGTACAATACAATACAATGTATTTACTGGGTGGTTGGGGATCCTTTTAGGCGTTGCAACTTATACGAATGAATCTTTCTTTTTCTTCTTCTTCTTTTTAGTTAAACACCATTAACAGTATGATTTAAACCAAACAGAAAATAATGTCATTTTTATAAGCTTTGGTCGCTGAAACAAGGTTTTGTGTTTTTTTTAGCACAGAGTCTTAAGTACAAATACACAAAATGTAGTTAACGAGCATAACGGATTGTCATAAGGACATTCGGGACATTATAAGGCTTAATTAGTTTATTGTTCAATAAATCATTTTTCTTCTGTCCATAATTTGTGTAACAGGATTGTACTTTTCTGTCCAATATTTCATATATTTTAAGTATTTTCTTCAGGATGATGCAACTTCTTGTTAAAAAATATGACTTGGACTCGTGCAGACTGGAAACATTGGGGAATTATACGGAAGTCTTTAGAAATATTATGTTTTTTATGAACCGTATACAGTATATATGGTGTGGATTGGGATAGGAGATAAAATTGCCCTGTAATGAGCACATTTGGAAGGTTGGAATGTTTAAAATGTCTATGCATACACACAGCGCACCTCCAGGGTTGGGGTTCGAATCTTACCTCTTGAGAGTGTGTGCTAGGTGCAGTATGGTGTGTGCATGTTCTCCCCGTGCTTGGTCGGTTCCTCCAGATATGCCAGTTTCCTCCCGCAGTTTAATGACATGCATTGTAGGGTGATTAGTAAATGATTGTGTGTGTGTTTCTAGGTTGCCGGAGGTTGGGGCCCTGAGCAACAAAATCGCCCCCTACTGTGATTACTGTAGACATAAAGTCATAGATCAGTGCAGCCAACCTTTGCCTAATGATGACAGCTTGAATGGATGGGTGCGTATTTGTAAATGTAGTATTAGTGGGACACAAATGACTCCTGAATTGAGGAATCGTCCTATAAATGAACCCTTAAGCACTTACCTATAAACGGAACATAATGTGACCATATACGCCAGTATGTAGGGGACAATGGTACAGTATCAGTGAGACAGCAGGACAGTTAGCTAGGTTTTGGCATGAATTTGATCCTTTTTCTGCAGTATGAAGCGTGTATTCAGTGATAAAGAGTGTGACAGGAGTGTGATGTACTGTACTGTACAGTAAGCCATGCAGACGATCGTGAGCAGCAGTCCCATCCCGTAATAAGTCGTATTGATTACTGACCTGCTCAACAACTGAACCTGCTTACATTTATCTGCCTCATCTCTCACGTATGCTTTCGCGCTCTCTTACTAAGCAACAGATTCTCAGCTCAGCGCGGAGTGTGATGTCACCTTTCTTCCCCGTGCGCATGTTTGTGTGTGTCAATATCTGTATATCAATCGCTCTATGCGTCCTCGTCCATCTAAACAGGGATCGATTGTCACTTTCAGTATGCATATGGCAGATCCCAGCAACTTGCTTTTTTTTTTTCTTCATGACTCTATTGCGGAGATAAATGCACATACACACATACACACATACATGCACACACACACACCCTGCTGTGAGAACAAATAGAGCTGTTCTGTTTCTGTAGACCGAGGAATCTGCAGTTCGTAGGAGGTTCTAAAGTGTATTTTACACTGACAACAAAAATATTGAAAAATATTCGGCTGTTCAATACACACGAGTGAAAAATGTCCCAAACATAAGCATGCCTTAGTCTCTTGAATTGAAATGTTTCTCTGCAGGGAAACTGAATGTGTTGATGTACTTTCATACATCACTGCGTACATTTAAGCCAAAGCTAACAAGGCTTTTAGTACTTAGTGTCTTCTATATAAAAAAAAGAAAGTTTTTGTCTGCACATCGGTCAGAAACTCACTATTTCAATGATATTGTTTGAGAAAATTATCTGTCTGTATGTCTGTCC
The DNA here is from genome assembly GCA_030522415.1 of Channallabes apus. Lineage (NCBI taxonomy): Eukaryota > Metazoa > Chordata > Actinopteri > Siluriformes > Clariidae > Channallabes > Channallabes apus. Next base: position 25,994,570 of record CM060106.1, read on the forward strand.
AGCCAGATTTTGTCACAGCATCATGCAAGACTGGCTAAACAGAATTTTATGAAACTTTGCCAGTATTGTGGTATTCACCTGAAGCTAAATGTGCGCCATTAATGAAATCAAAATGTTGATTAGAAGGGAAGCTATATCACTTTTTCCCTTAAGGTGGGTGTGGCTATACGCCTTACTCCACAGAGCCAATCAATGCATACTGTGTATACACTTGCTGGAGTATACCGCGCCTACAAGCCGCCAAAATCTTCAATACACACAAACTCATCATGAGTTACTACAAAAAAAAAAAAATGGTACATACAGTATAAAAAAATTAACCTTGTGCCATGAATGAAATAAATATTTTGATTAGATAAGTTATGAGCTACTGTATGTACCAGATGCTGATCAGCTTATTTTTAGCTTTAACTTTTTAACTCTTTACCCGTTTACATACTTACATAAACTATTAAAATTATCCACAAATAAAAATTACAAAGCAAAGAGAAAAAAATCATTTATTCTGGTTATCCAACGTTTTCACTATACTACCATTTTCACCATTTTTACGATACTCTGATTTTCTGTCTGATTCTCTGCTGTCAGATCTTTTGTCTAGAAAGAAAAAAATCTGCCTGCTTGTGAGAGTCGGATTGTAACTTATAACATGTAAGACATAATTGCTTTTACACTGACACTTTAAGATTAATGCACAGCTAACATTAACAAGTAAAGCCTTCATGTCTAAATTATTACACGCTCTCCTCAAAAGGCATCTTTATGGCTCATTGCAGCTTTTCACAAACAGGTTTCATAAAACCGTAGCATGATTTCATACCACAAAACAATTCCTCCATCAAAAAAGTGGAAATCTGAAAGCCATGCTTCCTACACGATACTTCTGTAGTATGACTGATAGCAGTCGTCATTCTGACATTTCAGCATAATGAATGCAGTTACTCTCTCCAAAACCATCATCTTTTTAGGGTAAATTCCACATATATTATTTTTTTTACATTAGCATTAAGGACAAACATTAATTCGTTAATTCAGCCCAAATGTCTCTAGCTGACAACTCTCCTAATATCCTTGTGTAAGAGAGATATTTTTTTCTCATCAATATACAGTACAGTATATTGATGCAAGTCAGTATTTTAACCTCATTCTGAATACTAATATACACACAGCGGCCACTTCAGTAGGTAGTAATTCATACTAGTACTGGCTTCAACCCCTTTTGTATGGTGGCCAAAAAGTGCAAAACAAAATAACAAAACCAAAAACTAAATAACAAATCAAAAAATTTCATAACAAAATCGAAAAACAAAATAACAAAATCGAAAACAAAATAACAAATCCAAAAACTAAATAACAAATCGAACAAACGAAGTAACAAAACCTGAAAACAAAATAACAAATGCAAAAACAAAATATTAAAACTCAAAACAAAATAGCAAATTCAAAAACGAATGAACAAAACCGAAACAAAATAACAAATTCTAAACAAAATGACAAAAACAAAATAACAAAATAACCAAACCTAAAACAACATAAAAAAACGAAAACAAAATTACAAAACCGCAACCTAATTTACAAATGAAAAACAAAATAACAAAACCGAAAACAAAATAACAAATTCAAAACAAAATAATTAAAACAAAAACAAAATAACAAAACCTAAAACAACATAAAAAATTAAAACAAAATTACAAAACCGCAACCTAAATTACAAATTAAAAAAACAAAATAACAAAACCGAAAACAAAATAACAAACTTAAAAACATGCTCATGAACAATACTCAGCTAGGCTGTTGCATTTCAAAGATAGTCAGTGGGTATTAAGGGATTCCAAGAGAAAGTGTTCCAAGAAAATATCATGTATGATATAAAGCTCCATGCTTTAATGTTGTTTACATCAAATTCTAACCAAATCGAACTTGTCCAACTTGTCAGACTGGGTGACATTTTAGCAATCTTCTATTGTCCAGTTTTGGCCCGAGGGGTTTTGGCCCGAGGGTTCCTCTACTTGTTTTTAGCTGACAGGACTGGCAACCGGTGTAATCTTCTGCTGCTGTAGTCCATCTGCTTCATGGTTTGACAAGAATTCAAGATTAGCCACGCATTTCCTCTATTTCAGACCATTCTCTGTAAACCTTAGAGAGGGTTGTGCATGAAATCCCTGTAGCAGTTTTAGAAACACTCATGCCAGCTTGTTTGGAACCAACAAACCGTGTCACGTTTAAATCCACGTACTGTAAATCACCCTTCCTCACCATTCTGATGCTCAGTTTAAACTTAAGCAGATCACATGTGGTTAAACAGCTGAACCTAATGAAGTGGCAGGTGAAAGTATATTGACGAATCTAAACAGGAAATAGTTACAGATACGCAGAGAAGCGTTTCAGGCCTTACTTTTAATAAGAAAGGGCTTGAATATTGATCATTTAAATTAAACACTTCAAGCATGCAACATATGGTTTATCTGCTTTACTGTCTAAGTACACCTTGCTATAATAAAGTACCACTTAGAATTTGATTATGATAAAACGTCACCAGCTAATAATTCCTTAAATACAAAGATTCATGTTTTTTGGGGACATGAATATTTTTTTACTGCAATTCAGTTCAATTTGCTTATTATGTTTGATTTTCATTAATCAGGAGATATTTACTTTTTTGTATAACAGCAGCTCTGATAATAGGGTCAAGGCAGATCAGAGTTCTATATTAATGTTCTAATATGTTATTGTTACCATAGTAACAACTTAAACAGAGAGGTTACATAAGCAATATTTTCTTACGGCGGCACTGAAGTGCAAAACCCTCACATAAGAAAGAGAGAAAACCAAAAAATTTAGCCTTGAAGTGCAAATCATAAACACACATTGAAATAGACATACTGTACAATTACAAAACAATGTAACACAATGAAAACACAAAAAAGAAAGAAAAATCATGACAAAAAAACAACAGTATTGATGACTGTCATTAGCCACATCCATCCGTGATTTCTCGGGGGATCAGAGGACTTTTAGGCTGCAACATTGCTTGATTTGGTAAATTTTATTTAAAATGTAATTTTACACCAGCAATAAAGGAGAGGAGGGTCTTGCTTGATTAATAAACTGTGCATGGGCGTGGCTGATGACGTCGGTCTTGAATAGTTTCTGTAATTTTTTTGATTCTCAGGGTTGCTGTTCTTTTGTTTTGTCTTAGTCATATCTTTGGTATCATTTTTGTGTTTGTGTTTTGCACTTCAAGGCTTAAAGCTCTTCTTTTCTTTTTTTTTTTTTCTTTTTTGTTTTTCTGTTTTGCCCTTCATAAGCAATATTGGTTTTTTTTTTGTACGCTTGTTTGTGTTTGCGTTTTGCACTTCAGAACTGAAAGTTTGTGTTTTTTCTTTTTGTGCCTGTTTGTTTGTGTTTATGTTTTGCATTTCAGTGTCCCCCTCCTTTTTTTCATCTAAGAAAGCAAAAGAAAGACTGATATAAAAAAGAAAGCTGCGGTAATGTAAGTGATAAAAGGAGCATCTTTCACAAGCCAGTCCATACACATTCAATGTAAATTTAAACGGATTAAAGTACAACGTGTCCTAATTTAATTTAAAAAAATAAATAAGGAGAATAAATACCTATGGTCTAAGAAGAATTAAACATTTTATGATGTAATTTTATTGGAAACACTCCACAGTAAATGCTTAAGATCAGGTTTGTTCACTATGAACCACTGCCGATTTATATTACTGTAACAGTTTTATTTTAGAGATCATTCCGTGCTTAGCACCGCCTCTTCTCTCTCCTCCAGGGTTCAGGGTGTTGTTCTTGGGTACTCTGATTTCCTCCCATAATCTAAATGCGATGTAGACTGATTGTGATTTATGAATTACCTGTACTGATGTCTACCCTTCTTTTTGTTCTGAGTTCCCTGGGCTAATCTCCAGCCCACACAGGATAAACGGTATGAACGGCTATGCATGTGTACGGAAGAATAGTTAAAGAAGCTAACTATTGTATAAGAAGCTCCCGTGTTTTAAACTGAATGTCAAAATCTGTACGTCCTCAAATACGGCTTATTTAACTTTGTTGTTGTGTACCATAGGAGCTGCACTGAATTCTTTTTGTATATCAGGAAAATAAATAAATCCAATATAAAGGATGTAAAAATGTAGTAGGTCGTCTAGTTGAAGGTTGCTTATCATTTATGCACCCTCTGTAGCGTGTCAGTGTGGTTCATAACTCAGCCTGCTCCTTTCAACGCATGTAATTACACAACTGACATTTCAACCAGAGTGTCCATGTTTCACTTCAGTTCAATAACACACACACACACACGCACACATTTCCAACACTAGCACCAGAATTAAAGCTGGAAAAAAAAAGGGGAAGAGATGTGGGGTGGAGAGGATCGATAAGAGGTAGCATGCATTCTAATGCCTCCTTAATGGGCTGGAGTATTAATTATTCAGCAAAGGCCATTTTAGCTGCTCATTAAAGTGACAGCTGGGTGGAGAAATATGCGCCATTGTACGACATGTCCAGGGTCATTACCAAGCTTGCCGTCTCCACACATACACCCACACATACACAGAGCCTAAAGATAATTTTTATCTGCACCCTCTTTTAGTCTGTATCTGTACGTGTGTATGAGCTCCTGGTTCTTTGAATGCATATCAGTACATCATCACGATCCCTCTCACCCCACATCCATCACCCACAGCTCGTGTTTAATGCGACAGAGTTAAAATTCCCCTGCATGGCCATGGTGGTTCCATGTACTGTACTGTAAACCCCTTTCCTTTGTGATGAGATTCCTAATGACACCACAGCAGTCTGGCCTACTAAATGCCTATGACCTGATTTATTTCTCCCTCTATTACCACCATGCTGACACACACAAATACATTGCAGTGAGATGCCAGTGGCAGGGAACATCTGTTGGAGGAAGGCCCTGCCACGTGGTGTTAAAATCGCACAGGCCTTGAAGGCGCAGTGTGGCCATGTAGAAACAGCTCCCATGTATGGGTGTATGGTTATATTTTCACTTATTTTACACAAGCGTGAGTCAAAAATTATCCCCCCGATGTTTTCCCCCCGATTTTCTCCCTAATTTAGTTGTATCCAATTCTTCTCCGTCACTAGGGGGCTCCCAAATTAAGGCTACTACTGCCGAAGAACCACGTGACGCCAGCTGACTGCATCTTTTTCGAACTGCTCTGTTGGGATGGAAGCGTACAGTTTTCTTGGAACATTATAAGAAAAAGGGTTCAACAATCAATAGTGCTCATTACAGCGTGATGTTTATTGAAGAGCTGAAATCTTCGGATTAATCCAAGGGCATTGTGATCTCGCATAATAATGCACATCTGCACACCTCTGGCCAACACTGTCAACACTCTGCAAAAACTTTGTGTTGAGATGTTAAAGAATCCTCCCTATAGTCCTGATCTCGCTCCACTGGACTTGGACCTTTTTAGTCCCCTGATTGCAGCCTTACGAGGATGAAGATTCACTTCTGATGAAGAAGTGAAGACAGTGGTTCATTCATGGCTCGCAGCTCAGCCAAAAACATTTTTTAATGTGAGAATAAGAAAGCTTCCTGACAGATGGACAAAATTATGTCAACAATTATGTACTTGTCTTTTCTAAAAAATGTATTAAAATAAAGTGCAGATAATTTTGGACTTGCCCTGGTGCGTATGTATTTCCATCCATCTACTGTAGGAACCTCTGTAGTCCTACTAGGGACCAAAAGAGCCAATGGTGACAGTTGTATTTAATCCATTTGTACAACCATGGTAGGACCTCTGGTCAACATTCACATATTACAGGCAATTTGGATACACCAGTTAGTCTTATCTGGATGTCTCTGGACTGTGGTTGGAAACTGCAGAACCTGGAGGACACCCACCAAGCACAAGGAGAAAATGCAGATTCCATACACACAGGCCTGACGTGAGAATTGAACCCAGGACCTGATGGTACAAGGCAACAGTGCTTACCACTCAGCCACTGTGCCACCATATACAGTATAATATAGTTTTGTTTTAAAAAAATTACATTAATGCAGGTTGTATTTTTGTACAGGTTCTTAAATGGCACTGATAATGACACTAACATAGTCTGGTTTAGTTTTTATCATGTTATTGTTGACATTATATTGTTTCTTAAGCTGATTTCTTAGCTAAATGTCTTTCTCAGGTTTGGAAAATATCTAAAATAGTGTTATATACCAAAGGCTTACAATTCACTTGGCATTACAGGAATACTAATTCGGGATACATTGATAGATTTATAGCTTTATCATTTGGTTCTTAATGAGCAAGACAAAGGTGACACTGGCAATGAAAAAGTCCCTGAAACATCATGATGAAGAAACGTTAAGAGCCTGGATGCCTTCTCAGGCAGCCTTGAAGCCAGCTAAAAGGGCTTTTATAAGTTTGGTTGCCAAGCAACACGTTCCTGCAGGTAATCTGTGAAAATATGTGCACCTTGGTTGTGCACCTTTATAAACTCGGTATGTGGTGTACAGTGCGCAGACATAATTTCTAAACAGACATTTTATTTAGGTGGAAGGCTTATTTCTACAGCTAGTATCCGTACCTCCAAAGCATGCCAAAATTGGATATATATCTCTCTCCTGAAAGAGGGGATTTTGGAATGGGCCACAGCAGTCTAGCAAAATGTGTTAACATCTGACTCCACACTTCAATAATTCATGTACCATTAAGGTGCACCTTTGACCACCCATGCACTGTGTGATTGATTCCGAAGGAATCCTTGGGGGAACCCATGCTACCGAGCTCCTCTGTCTGGAAAAGGAGCCATGAAAAGAAGAGAACAGGTGTCTGTATTGTGGATAAGCTGGTCACTGGCATTCATACTGACTTCAACTTAAGCCAAAAAGCAAGGTCATCCCAGGGAAAGGGATCTGTGATGTTCTGCTCCCATGTCTATGGTCTCTTTCTCTCCACCTGGAGAGAGCGCCAACAACCAAAAGTGAAAGCCTTCATTCATTTAGCATCAGCTGGTAACATAATAGATTTTATTTGGGAACGTGGGAATGCCAATGGTGATGCTTTTACACCCCATCCTATTGTCTCTGCTGGATGAATGGCTGGCTAGGGGCAGGACTCATAGCCAGACAGACTCTCTCAACTATACGCTAACAAGGGCATCACTCAGAACACTTCTCTTTTAAAATGAACTCAAGTTCCAATACTTCCATTTGTGCTAGGGCCCTCATGACTCCAGCATCATAACACCTGTTTGACTGGCCCATCCAAACAATCTTTGTCAATGTTACCAATACTGCTTTAAAGGTATTTGACTCCATTACTTTAGACTCCGTAGATTTAACTCAAATATCACTGATATAGTTGGTATTTGAATGCTTACATTTGGAAAGGTTTTTTTTACTCAATCGGATTTACGCAATGTGTAGAATCAGTCTGACCTTGGGATGAATTAGCTGGGACGATCACTGCTTTGAAGATTTTCTGTCTTGAACGTTTTCCACTTGTGTCCATCATTCAGGAGAGCCCTGAACTTTAAATTGTTTGGAAATAGTTGTATAACCGAGATTGATTCTCTAAGACATTAAGGCATTGCTTATGTCTTTCCCTCTTGGTATTTGGTTAACACACACCTGAATGCTCCAGATCACCAAACTGCCAAAACCTCTGCTTTATAGAGGTCTGCATATCTGCTGATGATCAGTTAATCATGAGCTGACAATTAGCAGCACCTAGTTGCAACTTACATACCCTCTTAAATCCTTTAGAGGCAGTAACGGGGTACTAAGTATTGCACATGTTTTTTTCTTTTCTTTTTGGTTTCATTTTTTGTTAAATAAATAATTGCACTGTAAAAAAAAAAAAGTTCTATTTTGTTGTTCGTCTGAAGTTGTATTTGCCAAATATTAAGACCCGCTGTGAACAAAGAATTAGAACATTTTGAAAAAAAACTGTAAATCCTAAATATACGTCATTCTGTATATGGACATTATTTCTGTGCCAGACAATGTATGTCAATCGAGCAAGTCTCGAGTCTATTGAGAGAATAATTAACTTAAACATTGTCAATTGAAGTAGAGATTTTGATTTGAGGCACTTGTTCAAATTCTGTCAGTTACCAACTGTTCACTGATGGGGACTTTATTGGTACAAAACTGTTTGTGGCAATTTCAGTCCAGAAACGCTACTGCAGTCTTAAGCCATCATAGTAACACTGTTTGTGTAAAATGCTGTCCAACGCCATCTACATGGATTGAAAGTGTCCTCAGCAGTCACACAAATCTGTAAGTAGATCATATGAGAGAAAATCAAAGTCAGGATCCTTAGCAAAAATTAGGCCAACAAGGCTCGGATTTGGCACAAATCTAAGTTGATTGGTTCTGGAAGTTTCACAAAATTCAAGGAACATTGTATTTTATGTGCGTAGGAAAGTATCTGATTTAAATTCCTCATTTTAACTGTAGGGCAGGCATCACTAAATGGCAGACCTCAGTCTGGATCTGGACCGAGTGATGGTTCTATCCTGATAAATGAGAATTCTTAATATTTCAGTAATCTAGCACTTTATTCCTTGATGTGGGCGTGGCTATACATAGAGACAATCAAGGTAACAATTTCAAGAAAAGGAAAGTACACTATGAAAACCGAACCATTAAAGATAAATGAACAGTTCAATATATGTTTATTCATCCTGCAGGACGTTTAAAACCACCAATAATAAAACGCAGTAATGTGGAACACCACTATGAGATAAAACACGGGTTGTTAGAGCCAACATATCCGCAGCAGTCTAAGGTGATGGCGTATAAAATACCCAAAGTGAGAGTATGACAGAGCAACAAGACTTATTTATTTACAGCACAGCAGCATGCAAATAAAGATTGATTAAAGATTGTTGTTTGTATTCAATACACATACAAGGAAATATAAAAGGCATCAAAGTTGGCTCAATTGTCAACAATTAATCTACAGGGTGGGCCATTTATATGGATACACCTTAATAAAATGGGAATGGTTGGTGGTGATATGAGTTATTGTAACGTATTATTAATTATTATTAACGTATTATTAACTTATTACTATTATTGTTAGTTAACTGTAGCATGGGAGATGGGTGGTCTCGTAGGGTGTCTTGCATTGAAATCTGCTGCAATGACCCGGTTACTGCGTTCACCAGACATCAACACAATTTCTATCCGCTCCTCACGTGTTACCCTCTGCGACATGTCAATGGCTGTAAACAAAGAGAAACTTGTAAATAACTCATGAAAGAATAAAGTTAAGTTAAAACCAAGCACACCATTGTTTTTCTTGTGAAATTCCCAATAAGTTTGATATGTCACATGACCCTCTTCCTGTTGGATCCAAAATGGCCGATTTAAAAATGGCCACCATGGTCACCACCCATCTTGAAAAGTTTCCCCCCTCACATATACTAATGTGCCACAGACAGGAAATTAATATCACCAACCATTCCCATTTTATTAAGGTGTATCCATATAAAGGGCCAAAATCTGTAGTTCGATTTTGATGCTGTGGTTTAATGCATGCATTTCATGTCCATTTTCTCAGTTTAGAAAAGCTCATTTTAGTGTTTAAATGTGTGTTTGTGCATCAGAAACCTGTGAAAATTGTTAACAGTTGTTTACAGTAAAAAGTTACAACTTCATCTGCAAGCCATGATGAGGCCAATGTTAAACTAACAGGATGACAAATTCACCTGTGGCCATACCCCTGTGGTCTATTGTAAAGTTAGCACCCCATTTAAAAAAAGAGTGGCAGAATTAACACCAGCAAGGAAAATATTTGCCGCTGGAAAAGTTCACATGCATGCAACCGTTTAAGGTTTAGTTGTTACCTTCCTGGCAGTTCTCAACCACGACTGAGCCGTATTATACTAAGATGTTTCCAAGTTGCTCCACATGGAGGAAACACATTTTCCAGATTGTTGCAGGTTGCAAACAATGCTCTGTGGTTGGCCGTTCGTTGAAAATAAGTGTTTCTTGGACACATTTATTGTTGACATAGACTCCACTCTGGAACTATAGCTGGAAATTGGACTTAACCCTAACCCCTAACCCTAACCCAGTACTCACTGAGACTGTGATCATAATAAACCACAACCTTTGAATTTATTCAATGATTTTATGTTGTTAGTGCTAAATAACCACAGATTAACATCCTTTCTGCTGTATCATGCCCACAATAAAAAACAACAACCCAGGAAGTCATGATGCAGAGCACTCTGGTCAAGATTAAGTCATTTGAAACATGTATGTTTGCGTGTTTGTTCAGCTTCAAAGTGGCGTGACCACAAGCAGCTACTATTTAGACACATCAATGTTGTGTGTTTAGGCTGTTTCACTTCACGTACGGTTGCTGTTTGTCTATATCGGTCAGAGCACCAATGGCTCAGTCACTGCAGTGGGATTGTGTGTGTGTGTGTGTGTGTGTGTGTGAGAGAGAGTAATCAAACCCTGGAGAGAAAGGATTTGTGGGGTTATGGAAAGCGGCAGGTCGTGATTGTGTGATTTTGAAAATGTTGTGGTTTTCCTTTCCTCTATACAGAATGGGAAATTCAACTCTCTCTCTCTCTATCTCTCTCTTTCTCTCTCTGTGGTCTGTGGCCTGGTGAAGTATTTTATCATTCCATTCGTGGAGTGTGAGCTCAGTGGGCCAGGCGGCAGTGCCAGGGCTGATGAATGGGGTGGCCAGTGATGTGCAGCCACCTCAGGGGGGCCAAACGAGACAGCTATTTAGTGCCTGAACAAGACACATCGCTTTTCTTTTTATTGTTTCCAAACTGCACAGAGGGAGATAAAACCGAGCCGAGCCAATCAGAGCGGAAAAGAGGAGAGGAATATCAAGCCGAGGAACCTCAGATAGAGGCAGAATACACACTGTGGGACAATATCCATGTGTACAGATAAAAAAAAAAAGAGTGCTAGTGTGTCACTGCTGTGACTCTCAGTACAGTGTCATGCATAAACTATGCCACTGTGTGAACCCCTCTGTTTACCTGGATGTCATGTCCTGAATGGGCAAGCTTTCCTTGAGCAGGGGAAATAACTGTTGACTTGTTGATGAGTTGTCTATATTCCGTACTGCAATCCAGAATAACTCTAGATATGAAGTACTGCAGGTCAGTATGATGGGCAGAATTAAATTTTTCAAGAAATCTAGGTATAAGTCATTGGATATGGATAAGATATAGTGTCTAATTATCCAAACAATCAAAGCAGGATATTGAAATCTTGGACATCAAATTCATATATTTTCCTGGAAAAGTAATGTTGGGCACATTTGTATCTCCACTAACCAAAGTTAGATTTTTTTCACACCATGGCAGGTGCTGTTTTCATAATATTTAAAATTATAAAGTTTGGGGCTTTATGATCCATTTAAACATACTCAGCCACTAGTCTGCATACTAAACATGGATATTCACAACTTTCCTGTACGTCTAATACATTATTTACTGAAGATGAATATGTTTAAATGGATGTTGATTATACCTATAAGAGATGCGCTCTAAGACCGAGCAGGGGAGACGATTACCCACAATTCCGTAGCGTAAGAGAGAGAAAAACCATTAGCTCAGTTGTGATCACGTGACGCTCGGCATCAAAACAAGAAGCGCATGCGTGATACATGATACTTGGTACTCGTAAACCAAGACTTATTCGTTTGCCAAGTCAAAATTTGTTAAAACTTGAAAACCGCGTTAGTCGCAATCTAAGGTTCCACTTTATATAGTCCATATAAAAAATAAATATAATATATACAGAGTCAGCCAAAAAATATACACACTAATACTATTATGTATACTATATAATGTATAGCAATAGATTTAGTATTAAAATTTGTGTAGTATGGTCAAAGGATTTGGCTTGGAGAAAAATATAACTTCATTGTAAATCAGGTAAACCGCCTTTAATTTTACTCTGGCTTAGTGATGCTGTTTTTGAAATTGGAGAAAATTTAATATTCTCTTAGAGGATCCACCATACTTTTATTCAGTATGGACTCCAGTGATCTCATACTTTGAAAAGGGCACAACCTTTCCCTCAAACTAAAATCTAATAGTGTAACTAAAAAGCCTGGTGTATATTGTAGCAGATGATGTAATCAGACATAATGGGCTAGGAATGATGTTAATTATTTCTTCACTGTTTGTGGTATTCCAACGTCAATATTGTAATTTTCTTATTTCAGCTTTTGTGGGTGTGTGTGTTCTGGTGGGTGGTCAAAAAATTGTTTTTTCACAAACAAAAAAGTCTACACTTAAACCAAAGATCTTCATGATGTACAGTACACGTTAAAAAGTACAGTGCTTGAGTTCAAAGGGAATTATCCAACAATGCATTGTTTTTGACTTAATAACTACATGTACTGATACTGATTACACTATCTTTGTTATAACTTCTTGCTTTTAAGACTTGTGCCTATATAAGTCATGTTCCCATAACATACTGTATAATGTATGTAGGCTATTCCTGTACTGAAAGCACAATAACCTACTGAAAAGCCTCAGAACTAATGCATTTTTTGACAAGAGATGACAGAAAAGAGGGCTTCCTGGAGTGGCTCCATATTGAAGAAAATTTCTTTCTCCACAGAACATAATGGAAAATAGGTAAAGGATGGCAACATCTCAGGCATGGAAATGCACACTCTATAAACATGACTGACATGAAGGACTCAGCTGGGACTAAAATCCCAGAGACACACTATTATTAACTACATTACTCCACATCCCTATTTAAAACTAATCCAGTCTGAAAGGGGATAAAGATGTCTGTGCCAACATTAATGAGATGGAATGATTGCAGTCAGAGTGAAATATCCGAATAGGTATTTTAAAAGATATAGGAAAGATCACTATTGTGGCTGTATACAAGATACCAACCTCGATATAGACCAAAGTACACCAAAAATGGAGGAATTTTAAATTATTAAATTATTTTAACCATTAAATTAATTATTGGTCTGGATAAAGCAGGAAAACAATGAAGGAGATTTGAAAGGACTGGAACTGAAACTCGTCAATGATGCTTAAAAAAATATATGTGTTTACAGGTAGGGCTGGGCTGATAAACGATATCATATCGAATCGCGATTTATTTGATTTTAATAACGATGATAAGCTCTAGACATTTTTTCTCGATATGGATTAATCTAAGCAGCAGAACAATACAACAACAGCACGTCAAAGTTAATTTCCTACCGCACTTTGCGAAGCAAACACCAGGACGACAAAAAAAAAAGAAATAAATGAGTGGAAGCAGCGACGAAAGTGAAGCTAACCTCGAGTTATTATCCAAAGATGTTGAAATTGTCGACAAAAAAGGTAGCACGAACTCCGTTATATATGAACGCATCACCCACACGACCGCACTGAGAGCATGAAAATGCGGGCCGATGCTACTCCGTCAACTAGCAGGACTAGCAGTGGGGCTGTACCAAAGCAGATATCGATCGTGTCGTCTTTCGTGGCCGTTACACCTTATGAAAGGTGTCCAAAAGGAGCAAGGATATAACCAGAGCCGTTTCTAACTTTCTAGCGAAAGATATGATGCCCCTAAGCACACGAGGCTGAAGTTTAGCTCCTTATTTGCAGCTTTCAATTCGTTTGGCTTCTTATTGCACAGCGCCTCACTCTGCGGCTGAAGTTTAGCTCCTTATTCGTCTCGTTACTAACGGGAGTGTTCACGCTGGCCAAAGCTGCGCAGTTTATCAATAAAACGTTATTCTGGTGGCTTAAACCAGTGGTTCCCAAACTGGGGGTCAGTGTGTTGTATTCGCACTGCCCTAATAAACACCAATTTGCATGTGGTTGTGCGCTGTAAGGCAGATATAAATAAATAAATAGACCCGTTCTAAGTCTAGACCTGCTTGACGCTATTTAATAAATATGCATATATATATATATATATATATATATATATATATATATATATATATATATATATTAAGCATGTTACATGGCGTTAATGTTTTAAAAAGTGACTAATGCATCTGTTCTACATAAATAACGTGATAATTTCTCATAATTCATTCCATTTTTGTTGTCATTGCATGCTTAAGCCATTATGTCAGTTTATTGGGGCCCTGTGAAATAGCCTTCATTTAACTCTGAATTGTGGGATAAAAAGACAGCCCTAGTGTGTGTGGTCTAAATGTAGTTTATCATTATTGTTTAAAAATCTCAAAACATTGTAATTTATCATCACAAACAAGTATTTTTTTTTCATTCATTCATTCATTTTCTATACCGCTTAATCCTGTGTTCAGGGTCGCGGGGGACCTGGAGCCTATCCCAGGAGACTTCGGGCACTAGGCGGGGTACACCCTGGACAGGGTGCCAATCCATCGCAGGGCACACACACATACACACACTCAC